>CM064493.1:8106628-8494362 GCA_032716605.1 Paralithodes platypus | reverse complement strand
AGTTGCTAACAACCTAGGTAAACAGAGATAGTATAAAAGTTTCGTCTCGAGAGAGAGAATACAAAAATATATATAAACCAAATTATGAATAAATTGCACAAGCATATAATACTAATTACACAATATATTCATATAGTTACTAAAAATAACTGTAAATGTTAGAAACTATGAACAGCTGAATATAACTACAAATACAGACATACACGCGCATACAAGCACATTGCAAAGCTTAGAAAAAAATGCAACGGAACTTGTACAGTACATTACAATTTGCCTCCTATTGCAGTTCAGCGTAGGTTTACATGGTCTGCTTCACGTGAAAATGATTTTACATTCGCTCTGGATAGGTGTAACTGTTGTGTCTACCGAGATAGAACACGAACACACAAATCAGGCCCCGCTTAACCGGATTACACAGGCTATTGAATTATTAAACAACTCATGTTTAGGTACAATATAGTATATTTCACTCTCTTACGTGTATATACAAGGTTATCGGCGTACAATGATCCAATACATTAATCCGTTTTCGGAACAGCAATGTCAATCAAGCTCGTCAACTTCTTACTCCCTCGAGCGTTACGAGCGTTACGTAATAATACTTTTCCCCAAGATGGGGTAAAGGCAACACATACATGATAATGATATACAAAAATATTTAACTGGACAATCGTAGGATTGGACTTAATTAATCAACAATGCAATACACAACAAAGATATTATTCAAACAATTCGAATGCTAAGAAAATATGGGAAAACATTTAGTAAGGGGGTCGAGTGGCAATATATTGTGGCAAAGAGAGGCTGACTGGGGTGTCACACGATAGGCCCACCACGCAGGGTCGGTCAGTGGGAGGTCAGACGAAGATATCAGACAGAGCGATATCCCAGGTGTATCACGTCTCAAAAGGTTCGACCTTCGTCTAGACCACCTGATAGGGTCACCTGGAAATGAGATACTGTCAGATCCCTATACTAACTGAGAGTAGGAATTCAGACGGGGATTGGAAGTACAGTATAATGATTAATGTAATAATCCCATCAACCAATCAACGCACTAAGATTTCCCGGACGTCAAGACCAGCTGAGATTGACAGATTGCTCACGTGTGCACACACTGACACACCCAGCGAACCGACCAATCACAAAGCCGGGTTTTCTGAGCACGTCACGGTTTCTCCAGCGGCTAGAAGAGAGAATTTTAATTCACTCCCTTCACCTTTAAACTTGATCCCTTCAAGTTCCCAACGGTCTGTTGCTTCAGTGCCAACCTCATACTCCCGTAAGCCACTGCAAGACCATACAAATCAACTCCCAGGGACATATTATCAAGATGTGAAAACCGGAGAAGGCAGCGCGAGAAAGTCGAGCAATGCGGCAAACGCGAGTGCCACCCAGGCGGCCGGCTCAGCCAATCACCGCGGGGGGCGGGCCTATATAGGAGGGATGGAAGGGGCCGGAGGGCCACTCTCCACACCTGGCAGCAACACCTCAACCCTCTCTCACCATGGCCACTCAGGAAGAACCCACCACCTTTTCTGGCGTGGTTAAGTAGTTCCACCTAAAGAGAGGATTTGGTTTTATCACCAGAAACCCAGACAAAGATGATTTCTTCATCCACAGGAAGAACATTGTGCCTAACATCAATAGCACAATAACTTCCCTGGGTGAAGGAGAGGAAGTGGAGTTCAACATCATCGAGGGAAGGAAGGGCAAGGAGGCAGCAGGAGTGACAGGACCCCATGGCAGACCTGTAAGGGGCTCCTTACTCCCTCAAGCAAGGCAGAAGCGACCCACTACCACCGGAGTCAAGTCTGGCCTCAAGACTGACGTCATCACAGTCATTGTCCACACAGCCATTGCTCTTGCTGGGGATGATCGAGGCCAACTTTCTGTGCTTCTGCCTGCTCTTCTGGCTGCCAATGGCCTGCCTACCATCATCATCCCTCCAGATCTCCTTGCCCGAAGAACAACCAAGAAGCCGCCCAAAAAGAAGCCTTCCAACATTCAACTTATGCCTCGACCACTCTGCCTTCAGAAAACACCTAGAGTCCAGGAGGCAGCAACTTCAACACCAGGGGAGGAGCTGGACTTGTCACCGATGGAGGAGAAGGAGCCAGCTGAAGAACCGACCAATCCCGGACCAGTAGCAGCCTCGACTCCAGCACCTGCCACCATTGAACATCCGGTGGCAGCCTCCTCCTCTGCCGACTTCTCCGAGTCCACCATAGGAGAAGATGTCGACGTGGAGGAGATGGAGGAGGATGATGGAGACGTCGACTTGGGGGCCACCGCCAGCGAGCTGACCAAGCAGATCAAGGCAGCCGCAGCAGAAGGAAAACCTCTCTCACCAGCCTTCAAGAGACAGTTCTCCAAAGGTCTGCACCAGAGAAGCCTTCTTAAATGCCTGGAGAAAGATTAACACCAACATCTTCTTCACCACCACCACCATCACCATCATCTTCCACCTTCATCTTGCACTCACCATCCTCAGCCCCCTTCTTGGCAAGCCACACTGAACCTAATCAAAGAAACTCTAACGATTAAAACTCAACCCCAACTCAAGCACTTAACTCACGCACGTTGGGTCAAGCCCCGACACCCTATTTTCTCTCACTATTACCACTGTCTCTCCTACTTTACCAATAAAAACTTCCCTTCTTTCACCCTCACCCACCTTTTCTATATTCTTATTCATTCATTCCGGAGGGCCAGTACAGCTGGGGCAGCCACAGGGTCAACGTCCTCTCTCACCTCGCTCCCGCCATCCCTTAGATGCTAATGGGAATTTAAAGGCACCAGACCTGGCCTTCCCGCCGGACTACCAGCCACCACCACACACCTTATCCAGCTTTCCCATACCAGTTCCAGTGCCCCGGATATACCACAAGTATCCTGGGGCTAGATGTGAGGCTGGATGGGGAAATATTGGAACAAGTAGAGTATTTTAAATATCTAGGAGGAACGATAAGCAGGAGTGGAGGTATGGAAGTGGAGGTAAAACAGAGAGTGTGTGAAGGAAGGAAGGTTTTCGGAGCAATGGGAAGTATGTGGAAGACGAGAAATCTCGGAGTGAAAGTAAAAAGTGCACTGTATCAAGGAATTGTTGTGCCAACAGTGATGTATGGGGCTGAGACATGGGCTCTGAAGAAAAAGGAGAAAAGAGGGCTGGATGTGATGGAGATGAGCTGCTTGAGGAGTATGTGTGGAGTTACTCGTAGAGACAGATTGAGGAATGAAGAGATATGTAGGAGAGTGGGGCAGCAGGAACATTTGTCAGCCAGAGTGGACAGAAGGGTGCTGAGCTGGTATGGTCATGTTGAACGAATGGGAGATGAAAGGCTTACAAAGAGAATATGTGAGTCAGGTACAAGGGGAGATAGAAGGGCAGGAAGACCCCCATTGAGATGGAGAGACTGTGTAAGAAAGGCTTTGGATGATAGAGGAATGACTATAGATCAGGCAGGGGAAGTGGTGGTGGACAGGAGTGAATGGAGAATGCTTGTGAATAGTTGAGTGAACACGTGGTCATTTGGAGTAAGGGGTCGGGCGCAAGTTGGACTAGATAATAGTCCATCAGGCACCTGGCCCGGGGAGACGATTAATATGAAGGGAGCGCCTGGAAGTGTGGTGGGAGGGCTTGTGGCTTTGGCTCCGCTGCATGTCTGCCTGCCGAGATCGGAACCTCTCCGGGTGGTCGGGGGCCGAGGGAGTGCTGGAGCGACCTTGGTGACCCTGGTCTCGGGGTCTTCTCCTGGGTGACCTGGATGTGTATGAGTTTGTGCTTTTTATCTGTGTTTATTTGTTGTTTTATGTTGTTTTTGTGTTTTCCCTGTTCTTGCTCTGTCTTGAGTCGGCTACCCCCAAAATGGGGATTGGGCCTGAGCATATAGATAGATAGATAGATCCTGGGGCTTGCCGACACATTGCGGGCTTACACACCATTAGCCAAGCATTGCAAGAAGAACGGCAGGTGGTAGACGGGGAAGAAGACTTCGGCGAGTGCTATTGGCCAGCCTTGATGTGGTGAACAGAGAAGACACCCATCCAGTTTTGACAGGACCCATGTGGGCCCGCAAATGGTTAGAGAGAGAGAGAAAGAAATGTGGACACCACCTGTGGTTGCAGAATAAATAAATAAATGTGTTCTTATAGAACAAACCAGATCAAAGAAATAGACTATTGACATAAATAAAAAGGATGCTTTGTTGTTGAGTCCAGAGAATATTATTTATAGGAAAGGGCTCAAGCCCATTAGATAGAAATAGTCCAGGTTCTTATAGAATAGTTAATAACTAAAGAGGGAGAGATTCAGGGAACTTCAGAGGGTATCAAATAAGATTGTTTGATTTGAAGTAGGAACTTTGTTAATTACAGTTTAGCTTTATATCAATAGGGACTGTAGCCTAAGGCATTATTAGTTTAAGTTGTATTTCCAAGGAAAGAGCTGAGTAAAGAAACTTCGGGTTCAACTAAGTTAGGACAGTTACATCAGTAATTATTTGTATTAGAGATAGGGAGAGAGAGAGAGCAAAGTCATTACAGCCGAGGTCTTTAGATAGGACATATCACGGCCGGACAAACTCTCTCGACGTTGTAAATATTGCTGGCGGTGTGACTTATGATCGAAGACGAAGTAAGTCAATACCTGAATAACGCGAGTTCAAATAGGTTGTAACGGGAGTCCCAGGACTCCAAGGTGCAAGTTATATTGGATCAACGAATTATTCAATTAGTGGATTGAACTCCAGTCCAGAACCGAGAATCATTCGCAAGGTATTAAATATAAGGTGAGAGGTTGATTAAATAAATATATGAACTTCTCAACAACTGTCGGATTATTCCTTTCCTAGTAGATACTTAAACTAGAGAAAAATAAGTACAACATTTTGGTGGCAAGCGGTGGGATTCGACAAATTGTTGAGATTAACTATATTTATCTAGCAGACCAAAACATAATGACGACAGTATTATCTTTTAGATTATGGGAAGAGGGGAAAGAGGAGATTGAAGTGTGGATTGAACAATTAGAATGTCAGTTCATTCTACTTGACGTGGGAGAGAACGAGAAAAAAATCACCTATGAAAAGGCACACCTAGGCAAGGCACTAAATGATGTAAGAGTTCGCCTGGAAGGGCTAGACTCATGGGAAGAGGTGAAAAAGGCTCTGGTCGAGGAATATGGCCGAGAAACCTCCACAAGGAAGGCCATAGATAAACTGAAGAGTATCAAACTTGAGGGACAAAATGTGAGAACCCTGAGGAGGGAAATCACGAAAAATGTTAAAATCGCCTACCCACACATGGACCAAGAGAGCAAAGAAACAGAGATAAGAGAGATAATGATTCAAGCATGCCCTGTGGAAGTTCGAAGACACTGCATTGTTCATGAAGTACCTACCACAAAGGAACTCATGGAAGTTATCAAGAAGGTCATGGAAGCTAGAGATTTAAAAGAGGAGAGAAAGAAAGACGAGGGGGAAAACCTAGATAAAGGGTATCAGAAACCAGTAATCCGTTGCTTTATGTGCCGACAGACTGGACATCTAGCTAGGAATTGCACCAACCGGTCCCAAAATGTAGCACCCAGATTTAACACCAGACCAATGTATCCCAATGATCGACTCCGTTCAAAGGAAACAAATCCTAACCCTGGGGGGATGATCCCAGTAGAGTACGGGGAGACAGAGACCCAACCAAGAATTATGATGCCCGAAGAGAGAGGAAATTTTCCGGTGAACCTCTCACAGAAAGGCGATATGACGAGGTAAATATCTTGGAGAGACAAGCGCCTTGTGAGACAATGGTGATCAATGGTAAAGTAGCAAACATGTTGATAGACACCGGTGCAAATAGGAGTTGCCTGTTAGATAATTTTGTGAAGAATAACTACAGGGAGTTAGGAGCCCTGAACCAAACTAACATTCAGTTGGCAGGAGCAGGGGGGCAACCGTTGACTATTTTAGGCAGAACTAATACACTGGTGGTACAGTGGAAGGGAATCAAATTCACCACAGACTTCTGTGTTTTATCGGGTAAATCTAATAGCGGAGTTGACGGGTATCTGGGAATAGATTTAATGAGCCAATTGGGGGTGAATATACAGTGTGGACCACAAGACACTACGACCACACTGCGACCCCAGATAGTTGCTACCACGAGAAAAATTTCTATTCCGCCCAGAAAGTGGCGGATGATAGAAATTCCTAGATATGGCGGAATGACTGCCGGGATTTTTGAACCCGATACACACAACGAAGTTAGAATGTCTCCCACGTTTATTACTGCGGATCAGAGGAAAATAGTTCTCGCTAATTTTGGAGAATCGACGATTAATTATCAAAAAGGAAGATTGTTAGGACAAGTTACTCCCATGCACCCCACTACTGTTGGAACGGACGGACCAGCTAACTTACCTGAAATCCCTAAACAATTAACACCAAACCAAGCTGCTACCTTACATGAATTATTATGGGAATATAGAGACATATTCGCCAAAGATGAAGGGGATCACGGTTCGGCCCGAACAAGGCGTAAACACGAGATCCATACACAAGGACCCCCTATTAGACAACCCTATAGACGACAAAATCCGGTCATGCGACAGAAGGAGAAGGAACAGGTGGATGACATGCTTAGGCAAGGAATAGTAGTAGAGTCCTATAGTCCATGGTCATCACCGGTAGTCCTAGTAAAAAAAAAAGATGGGTCTACTCGCTTCTGTGTGGATTATCGGAAACTGAATGACGTTACTATCAAAGATGCTCAACCCCTACCTCGCATTGATGACTCACTGGAATCGCTGGTTTTCCACTCTAGACCTGCAGAGTGGATATTGGCAGGTACCTGTTAACCCTCTCACTACCATATGACACAGAGGTTGCCAGATTAGCAATAATAAATTATAGGTTTGACTCCTGTAAGGAGATATAGAAAACCTAATATTTAGTAGTGGCCCCGTAATCATTGACGAACATGCCTATTACATAAGGCACCCTCTTCAAACACTCATCCGCCGTAGTTTTGAATCTACCGCGCAGAGCATCTAAAATATGAGGAGCCTTCATCATGAGCACACGCGACCTCACTCATGGCTTCAGTCTTCAGGATCTCAGTTGTGGACACTATTGACAGTTCAAGGCACAACCAAACACTTGTATACAACCTTGGATCTCAGTTATGGAAGCTATTGACAGTACAGGCACAACCAAACACTTGTATACAATCTAGGATCTCAGTTGTGGACACTATTGACAGTACAGGCACAACCACACACTTGTATACAACCTAGGATCTCAGTTATGGAAGCTATTGACAGTACAGGCACAACCAAACACTTGTATACAACCTAGGATCTCAGTTATGGAAGCTATTGACAGTACAGGCACAACCAAACACTTGTATACAACCTTGGATCTCAGTTATGGAAGCTATTGACAGTACAGGCACAACCACACACTTGTATACAACCTAGGATCTCAGTTATGGAAGCTATTGACAGTACAGGCACAACCAAACTATAGGTTTGACTCCTGTAAGGAGATAAAGAAAACCTAATATTTAGTAGTGGCCCCGTAATCATTGACGAACATGCCTATTACATAAGGCATCCTCTTCAAACACTAATCCCCCGTAGTTTGAATCTACCGCGCAGAGCATTTAAAATCTGAGGAGCCTTCATCATGAGCGCACGCGACCTCACTCATGGCTTCAGTCATTATGAATTGGGTTCTCACTATGAAAAAACTTCGTAAAAAATAAAAAACAAAAAGAAAATAAGAATAACTATCCAATAAGCTTTCTATCATATCGTGGATGTACTTGTGTGGATCTTTGACCAGACGCTGATTCAGGCGTCATTCTTCCTTCACTGACATATCAAGTAAACCAAAATCCTTAATACATCAACGAATGGGAAGGGGACGGTCGGGAGGGCCCCAGTCGTCAATGATTATGGGGCCACTACTAAATATTAGGTTTTCTTTATCTCCTTACAGGAGTCAAACCTATAATTTATTAGTGGCCCCTCCATCATTGACGAACATGCCTGATTTCTAAGACTGGAGGGGGACATTCGTAATCATATCATAACTCTAGAAAAGCAGATAATCAAACAACCACACAGTATTCTTACTTTGAAAAAAATATATACTTAATGGCGCAGCACATATATACAAAAAGGGGGTCAAGCAGGGGCGTGCTTCAAAGAAGCCTGCTTGATACAAAAGGTTAACTCTTGAGACTCTGCGAACAGATCTGTAAGTTAAAAAGGCACCCCACTCAACATAAGTGGTGAAAAATTAAAACTTATAAGTTTACATGTGCACATATAACCCCATAATACTCGTGGAAATATTTTGCAAAATATATCCAATACTTAAAACTAAATTGCTTTTACAGCCAAAACTATTATAACAACACTGTTGTTTGTACTATCATTGTACTAGCACAATTTCCCGCACTGAATAGAACAGAGAAATTTTCATATCACATTACTCATACTCGTATCACATCTCTTTATACTCCGGCGGGGTCTAGGGTGTCCTATGTTACACTGACTGCACCCCCCCCCCCCCCCTTTCCTTGAAATTAAAACAAAAAGTGACTTAAGGGCCACCTAGACCCTCTGCCTTAAAGCTATACATGGCAAGGAAGGTTTGTCTAGAGCTACTGACAAGTACCGAGTCAAAAACGTATGATTAGAGGCCCACAAATGCGTGGATGTAATATCTTCCACAGACAAATTCTTAAGGAAACGCAAAGAGGCTGCCCATTTGCGTAAATCGTGGGCCCTACCCACAACGCCGGAATTATTCTCTTGAATGACCTCGACCAAAAGAGAAGCCAATCTACGCTTCAGTAAGCGCTTACCCGTACTTGCCACCCATAAAGCACCTTGGGGGTTTAGAGGAGCTACCCTCAAATATTTGGTTAGAGCTTGCACTGGACATAAATTATGGTGCACCTTTCCCCTTTTCAACGCCGGTACAGTGAACTCAGAAAACACGTGTGCACTGTGCTCATTCTTGGCTACAAACCCTGGGGAAGGTGCAATGTGAATACAATCATTAAGCCTACCAAACCTGAGGCAATTAGGTGTGTTGCTCATCGCCGCCAGCTCTGACACTCTGTTCCCTGTGGCCAAAGCCAAAAGGAATACCGCCTTTTTTAAGAGTAATGTAAAATCTGCAGTATTTTGGTACAGACGGGAGTGAAGTAATGACAATGCTTTGTCCAGAGACCAAGTAGGCATGAGCTGACGGGGAGGTGGACGGAGTTTAAAACATGCCCTCATAAAACCTGTTTCCTCCGCAACTGGTATGGAGAGACCGGTAAGATCCCAAAATGGTATTCTAATCGCTGTTAAGTGATTTTTTAACGTTACCACAGATAAACGTTTCTGCTCAAACAGATAATTTAAATAATTAAAAACTAAAGCCACCGAGGGCACCGTTTGTTCTGTTCTAAGGATCCAAGAAGTAAAGGCTTGCCAATGCGATTGGTACTGTCGTTTTGTAGACTGAGTATATTGATTCAATAATTTATTGGTCACCTCTCTCCCATACGGTGCTAGCCACTTGGCCTCCTGAATGTCCATAATGCAAAAGTCAGCGAGGTCGCTAGGTTGCCAATCGTGTCTAAGTGGAAAAACCCGACCGGGAGCGACACCGGGTCGGGGCACCACGTTTTCAATTGCTAGTACCACAACTGCGCCGGCCACAGGGGCGCGATTATCGAGACTAAGCCCCGATAACCTCGTAGTTTGTTTACTACATGGCACATTAGAGACGCGTCTGGCGGCGGAAACAGATAGATGGAACTCCACCTGTTCCAGTCTGTCACCAGGGCGTCTGGCCCCCCTGCCGGCGTTATCGTCCGGCGGGTGAGGTATAGTGGGAGTTTGTGAGTCTCCTTGGATGCGAACAGATCCACTTGTGGATGGTAAAGCTCTGCAATCATTTGGTTGAAAAGGGGTTGCTTGAGCGCCCATTCTACTGTTGTGTCTCCGAGACAGAGCGTCTGCCCAGACGTTTGCTACGCCTGGGAGATAAGATGCATGAAGATGAATGTCCAGCCTGTGGGCTAGAGTAAAAACTCTTCTGACACGTTTAGCAACTTCCGAGATCTCGTTGACCCTTGATTCTGAATACAGTGAACCGCATTCAGATTGTCCATTCTGAAGGCCACCGACTTGCCCCTTAAAGGAGAGCCGTGAGCCTGAAGGAAATATAAGGGGACTAGTAATTCCTTGACATTGATGTGGGAGATTTCGAAATGGGACCAAAGCCCTTGACCCTGGTGCCCTTGGTTTGACTGAAAACCCCAACCTATCGTTCCTGACGCATCCGTGTCTACCCATACCGTCGGCGGAGGAGAGGTCCATGACATTACCGAGTGCAATATTTCCCTCTTCGCCCAGACCGCTAGTAAGTTGTGGATTAATTTTGGTATGAGCCATAATTTTGTCGCCGGCAATAGCGGAAAATATCTGTTGCCCTCCAATATTAAACGCTTTACTTTCAACCGGCCCAACATTACCGTTAGTTGAATCCAGTTGAGAGAGCCGACCAGAGACTCCCAGATTCTGCGTGTCGTAGTCAGACTGTGAAGGAACCTGAACAGTTTCCTGTGAAATCTGTTCCGATTGTCCACACTCTGACTCAGAGTGAGAGCAGCTGTGTCCCAAACCAGCCCTATCCACTGAACTACTCGTGAGGGAACAAGGTTTGACTTTAACAGATTTACCTTGAACCCTAGAGTTTTGACATGTTTTAATGTTATGTTGACATGATTTATGCATACTTGCTCTGTCTGTGCCACCACCAGCCAGTCGTCTAGGTACCATAAAATCCTGATCCCTTGTTGTAACAATGGCATCAGTGCTTGCCGGACTAATTTCGTGAATAAGCGAGGCGCCAGGTTCAAACCGAATGGCATCCTCTGAAAGGCATAGTTTTGATCCCTGATCCGTAAGGCCAGAAATCTTTGAAATCTTTTGTTTACCGAGACGTGCCAATAAGCGTCTGTCAGGTCTAAGGAACACATCCAACCTCCCGGCGGAAGTGTTAGCCTGATTTGGTGCACTGTTAACATCCTGAATGACTCGTTGTGAATGTGAAGGTTCAGATACGACAGGTCTACGACGGGTCTCATCTGAACACTGTCCCTTTTGGGAACCAAAAATAGCTTGGATGTGAAGACTGGGTAATTTTGAGGGACCGGGATGATGACATTCTTGGCTATAATTTCTGTGATCAGTGACTCCACCTCTAAAGAAACTAGATTCGCCGTTGTTGGCTGACGTAAACGAGGTCGCCGGAGCCACTGACAAGTGATGCCTTTGCGTGCCACCATCCTTGCCCAAGTGTTTAACGGCCATGCTTGGTGACACGTTCGGAACGACCCAGTTAGCAGACAAGGGTTCGCCGGCTGTACTACCCTCGGATCCACCCGCCTTAAGACCGGCCCCGGGAATGAGAGAGACATTAGTTTTTTGATGGTGGTGGAGGTGGTGGTGGTGGACGCTTCGCCGGCTGGCTGGCGTTGGCAGAAGACGTGCTCTGACCTGGTTTATTATAGCCTCGTCCTTTCTGACCTGTAAACTTACCCTGTTTGTACCTGTACTGACCTTGAGGGGAGGAGGACTTAGGTAGATGAAAGGGCTTAGATCCCCCCGGCTGTGCTTTTGCAACTGGCTTGGGTTTGGGGAAGTTAAAGGCAGGTTTCCTAGAAGGGGCGGGACTATGTTTAAAGGCCTGAGCCATATTAAAAACGGTTCTCCACACCTCAGGGGACATTAAAGAGGGAGTGAGCACTGATGACATGACCACCTCATTCGCAATACGATCAGGAAGCCGCCGTACTAAGGACATCCTGAGATCTTGTCGTGCTCGCACCGCCTTAAGCAAGGCTGTGCGGATGTCACCCAATGACTGAATTGACGACTGAAGGAGCAGTCGCCGAGACAGTTCAATCGATCTTCTAGCATCCGCGTCTGCGATTGCCTGAGTGGACCAGAGCATCGATTTAGCCACCTGTTGCGTCACAATGTACTGTGAGAACAGGGGAAATGCTTTCTCCCGTAGCCTAAATTCTCGGTCTAGGTGAGTAGGGGTAGGGGTAGTGAAAGGATCCTTGAGTTCACATAAATTGATTTTGGGGGCAGCTAAGAAATCAAACAAAGCCGAAGGGACTCCGCCGGCAGAACACACTGGCATTGAAAACCAAGAATGACTATCCTGAGGGATCTGGTGGGAAGTTTTTGAGGTGAAGGTGGTCGCAAAGTTCTGAGCCTCCGTCTCCCAATCCAACTGGACCCAACTGCCCCACCTTCAAAACTGGATTAGCGGCTGAGTCTGTGACAGTTCGTAAATCAAGTTCTGGTGTGAGGGATGACAGTGTCTTTATGTCATTAAAACCATCGTGCTTGGACCAGTCAGAAAACAGTTTCGAAGCTGAGGCAGGGGGCAGGGCAGGTTTAGCAGTATAAACAAAATAGTCCTGGTGATAATAATTAGGAATGGCCTTAACATTATCATCTAGTACATTCCCCAAAGTATCCAAGGCCCTTAATTTTTTAGATTTATTGCCTTGTATTACCAACTCACGTGGGACCGGAAGTTCCCCTGACAAGGTAGGTTGAGCGACCCCTGGATTAGTGGGGATCAAGTGAACCCATGACTCATCTGGGCCGTACAGTAAGGGCATAGCCACCTTTCTCATAGGTGCTCTATCTAAAGGGGGTGGATTGACATCCGTTATAACCCTTACATTCGAAGTAGTCAGTGCCGCCGTAGCAGGCCTAGTGACCACCGATGGTGATATAGAGGGAGGGTGAGGGATCTGAGTCAAAGCAATAGAAGTCATCAGAGGCCGGACGTTAGAACCTGTCATAGGAGCTCCCGGGTCCACTGTAGGAGTCTCCGGCTGTTGGGCAAAAAATTTAGTGAGAGCATTAACTAGGAGCCCATCTATTTCCTCTGCTGTAACAAATTTATTCGATGATGAACTCAAGGGTGAATCATTACGATCCTGTGCGGTGTCTAAAACTGACCCTGACTCCTGCACTTCCATATATGAGATAATAGATACATCGTCTTTGTCATCCGGCTCACCACGAGAGGATTCCGCCGAAGCCATAGTCTCATCTTGTTGTAAAGACAAGTCAGGAATAGATGATGGGATCGCCGCATCCCGGTGGACATCAGCCACTGTTTGTATAGTTCTAGCCATAGGTTGAGAAAACCGCCAAACACCCAAGCCTTGGCCTGCACCCCCTTGGGAGTCTGACATACCCTCAATTATGGAGTTCCCACTTGACTCTGCCAGTGGACGATCACTGTCCACTGAACTCTCCAAATCTAGAGTTAAAATACTAAGAGGTAAACTATCTTTTGGTACTGGTACTAAATTCTCCCCATGAGATTGCACACTAGCTCTGTCGGGGGTAGAGGTATGACGAGAGGCACTAGACTCCGGTGAACGCCGGGAGGCCTTTCGATCATGGGAGTCCTTCCGGGAAGACTTGTGGCTACGGTGTGACCGCGGACTGCTCTTGGGTTTAGAGGATTTCTCGCTAACTTCACTTGTTGACCCCTCTGTCTTACTCTTCTTGCTCGTTGGTGAAGAAGAGAGACTCGGCGGCTGCTGCCTAAGCGGGGACCTGGACTTAGATCTCGCCCGTGACGAGGAGGCTGCCACCGGGGGCGTCGGTTCTCGCAGTCGCTTTGCTGTGCCTGGGGCTGGAGCAAGTATAGAACCCTGTCCAGTCTCTGTAGGTTTACGAACAGTTACTCTAGAGGGGCGTTTAAGGGGAGGGTGCTCAACTAGTAGCTTATCCCATAACTGGACGTTATCGCATTGGAGGGACTTATGAGCCACAATAGTAGTATATGCGGTCATCTGCTGCCTGACCTCCCGTAAGGCGACCGCTGCGGTCTTATCATTGTCTTGTAAGACCTTTAAACTGAGCTGAGAGCAAAAGGTACAATTGCGCATCACCCACAGACCCCTTGAGCGGTCGAGACATTTAACAAATTTTATACAAAGGGTGTGCGCAAAAATAGGGATACCTGAACAGGAAGGCATAATGCATAAAGCAAAAACCGGGGCAAAGGTAGCCATGACAGAGACTGGTGGGAAACTTACTCCAGGTTCTGTATAGACCCACCGGGACCCAGCTCTGGAAAAAAAGAAAATTTCCAGGAATTAATGCTCATAAAGTTAATCCAACATGTCCGCACACAAGTGTTAAATAACCCGCCGGGTAACGAGACGCAATCCACAACGACTACGGCTCGCTACGCGGTGGGGTTCCTAAGTAAAAGATTTCAAATTATCTTAACTTGTCCAAAAAGATTTATGAATACCCTCTAACATAATATAAAGACCTGCATGGCGTTTATAATTGATTTTAGTCTTTCCGGTGGTGTTTGTTTCCAGATTCAATATTGGAAAACCCCATAAAAAAAAAAAGCCGGCCCCCGAATCATCTCGTAGATCAAAAACTGGGACGCCTGACGCATATACGAGACCTAACTTCTCCCGAAGTATCTTTTTAGATCGCCATATGCTGAAGGCGGCGATACAAAACGTATCCCTCAATTGTCTGGTTAACTAACTGAATTGTAAATTCGTTATTCCCACCCTTCCAGGGAGCACCCGCCGGGAGTGAATATTAGTTAAAAAACTGTTAACCTCAATTACGCCTTAAGCTGAAGGCGGCGATACAAAACGTATCCCCCAATTGTCTGGTTAACTAACTGAATTGAAAATTCGTTATTCCCACCCTTCCAGGGAGCACCCGCCGGGTGTGAAGAATAGTATAAACACGTTAACCCCAATTGTGCCTTAATTCGCCGTATGTTGAAGGTGATACACAATGCATCCCTCAAAGTCTGGTCAACTAAACTGAATTTCTATTATAAATTCGTTCATCCCACCCTTCCAGGTTGCACCCGCCTGGTGATTTAACGTTAACCCCAACCAATCCTATCCCCACTTCTTTGTAAAAGATCGCCGGGGAGGAAAAAACAACAACAGCTTAGGTTTTATATTGGCTTTGCAAAACCGAAAAAACTACAAACACGTGTCCGTATGAACACTGTTAGATGGGTACAGCCATCCCGCCGGGATTCATAAGGGGCCTGAAACAGGCACCACAGAGACGCAGTCCTGGGGAGCCACAGACACCCACTCGCCGGGGAAACAAGCCTGTTTTTAAACCACGCGTGGCTAAAACTCGGCAACCAGCCGGGTTTTTCATGGTGTAACCGAGAAAAACCCGCCGGAAATAACCCACCCCGTCCAAAAACCATCTGAACGCAAAACAGGACCGAGGCGTAGCCAAAACACAACTAACGCCGGGCCCAACATAGTCCGAGGAATTAGCCAATACACAACTAAACCAGGACACATACATAGTCCGTGGAATTAGCCAATACACAACTAACCCAGGACACACATGACACAGTAGTACATATTTATAACATAAATCAATAACACTTGTACATGTGGCAAAGCTACGAGAGGCTGGCTAGGCCTAGGCAGACGGGCATAAAAGTAAGCATGTCGTAATATAAACAAAAAGCACTGAATTATATCACAACAGGAACCACCGTCAACACACCACTGTAGCAAACACTTCCGTCAAAGGGAAGAACTGACTCTGGACCCAGAAAAAAATTCACTAAGTGAAGAAAAATACGCTGGGAACTTCAGTAAAAATAAGCTACCTCATCAGAAAGATAAAAGGAAGCAATAATAACGCGTAATGAAAGCCGCCTGCATCACAAAGCTAGCTAACAGTGAAAAAGTTCACAAGTCCACAACAGGACCATGAGGGTACATCCGAAATAGATGCCCCAAACACACGACCCAAAATACACTGCACTGCGGGCAACAAGCCCAGGACACTCCTGCTACGCATATCCTAACCTTACTCAATACATCCCGGAGTAAACGAATGAGAAAAAACTCACTAGGGACGCAACAAATGCGGAACCAGCGGAGAGTGGGGAGACTCGTCCGGGCAGGCTGAGCGCAGAGCAGAGAAGGAAGAATAACGCCTGAGTCAGCGTCTGGTCAAAGATCCACACAAGTACATCCACGATATTATGGAAAGCTTATTGAATAGTTATTCTTATTTTCTTTTTCTTTTTTCTTTTTTACGAAGTTTTTTCGTAGTGAGAACCCAATTCATAATGACTGAAGCCATGAGTGAGGTCGCGTGCGCTCATGATGAAGGCTCCTCATATTTTAGATGCTCTGCGCGGTAGATTCAAAACTACGGCGGATGAGTGTTTGAAGAGGGTGCCTTATGTAATAGGCATGTTCGTCAATGATGGAGGGGCCACTAATAAATAAGAGTGCTCTCACTCTTATAATTACCTCTCCAAAATTAGTTTTCTGCCCACAGCTAACTCAAAGACAACTGCAGAGGTTGAAGTAACTAAACTAAAGGTTTCTAAATACCCCTGATGGTAACAAAGGCTTTAAAGTATCCCTAATAGGCTCAAAATTGCGTCAAGGACGTGAGAGGGTTAAGTCCGACAACCAGGAGAAAACCGCGTTTGCCACCAGTGAAGGTAAACTCTACCAGTTCACTGTTCTACCTTTCGGGGTTTGTAATGGACCAGCCAGTTTTACTAGAGTTATGGATGAGGTACTGAGGGGATTAATTTGGAAAACTTGTTTAGCCTATCTGGATGATATCATAATATTTTCAAAAAGTTGGGAGGAACACATTAACCGGCTACAAGAAGTATTCGAACGGATCAGAAAGGCCGGACGCAAATTGAAATCTTCCAAATGCCAACTAGGAGCTCACGAAGTAGCATTTTTGGGACACATGGTCTCTAAGAAAGGTATCCATCCTGACCCCCTTAAAGTAAAAGCTATCTCCGAGATCCTTCCTCCCACCACGGTTAAAGGAATCCGAGCGTTTTTGGGAATGGCTTCCTATTACCGGAGGTTCATACCACATTTCTCTAAGATTGCTCGTCCTATGACTAAGAGATTGGAGAAAGGAAGAAAGTTTGACTGGGATCAAGACTGTCAAGTAGCTTTTGATCACCACAAACAGAAACTTACCTCCAACCCCATAGTTTGCCATCCCGATTTCACCAATCCCTTTCAGCTGTATACAGATGCTTCTGATGAAGGGCTAGGGGCAGTCTGGCCCAGAAGGTTGATGGAAAAGAGGGAATAGTGGCCTGTGCTAGTCGCACCCTTAACAAAGGAGAGAAGAATTACAGTGTTACCAAGAAAGAATGTCTAGCTTTAGTCTGGGCGGTGCAATACTTCAGGTCCTACTTGGCAGGGGTTCATTTTAAAGTAATTACCGACCACCATAGTTTACAGTGGCTTGGAAAAATGAAGACCGAAGACGGATTGTTTGTTAGATGGAAAGGGATCCTTGAGGAGTATACTTTTGATGTCAGACACCGGCCAGGTAAACTACATACCAATGCTGATGGGTTGTCTAGATTGCCCGTAGCACCAGTTCAGCCCACTAGACCAAAAAAAAATCCCACGACAGGCTGTGAGGAGAAGTTGAAGTTTTCGGAGGGAGCCTGGAGGGACTCTAAAGATCGGGTCGCATTGGACTATTCTGAAGCCAAACACATGATCAGAATCCTCCACGGGCAAGAAGGAAAAGGGGCTCATTTAGGTCAGTCTAGAGCAGTGGTTCCAAAACTTTTTTGGACTGCCACCCCCTTGGCTCCCACTCACACCCCTGGAGCCCCCCTACCCACACAAACACAAACAACCGAATACAACCTGTAACTACGTAACGGGTATAATGCGAATTAAAAGCAATAACTGTAAATACAAGTATATATTTCGCAAATAATACATGGTTTGGACGAGTTAATTAAGTTAGCAAAAAAAAAAAAAAAAAAAAAATCATAAACATAAGTAATGGTAACTTAATGATAATACAGCAGAAAATAAGCAGTAGAATTTTAATAGTAAAACAATTGATTCTGCACTTCCCCCTCTACTTCTTCCCATTTGAGGTAGGCCTGTTCTGCTTTAAAGTCACCCCCAATGCCTGGGGAATTTGTGCTGCAGTACAATTTAAAAAATGAGGCTACAAATTTACATCCCACCTGTATATCAGTGTTAATGGGAAGCATGGGCTTGGTGCAGAGATACCAACTTCTCAACATCAGGCTTTAAGTCACTGAGAAGAAGTCTTAGATCCCCACGTTCAGTCATTTTCAGTCTGTTTCGTTGTTTGGAAAGAAGCTGGACAACTGCACTGAAGCCCCGTTCTACTAAATATGATGTTGGGAATGCAATAAAGAACATCTTAACTTTGTTTCACAGTACAGGGTAGCGGTCAGATATTCACGTTTGCAACCAAAAATCTTGATATGATTTTCTAAACTTTGGTCTTAGCTCAATGTCATTTTGAAATTCTCAATACCAGAATATTTTTGGATTGGTTGTGATGTCCTACCGGTGCCCCCCTTCCACCCCCTTTTTCCTTACCGCCCCCCTGGATCCTTCCAACGCCCACAGGGGGGCGGTACGCCCACTTTGGGAACCACTGGTCTAGAGTGTTGAAACAGTTCAACGAAAGGTACTGGGCTCTCCGAGCCGATAAAATTGTTAAAGAAGTGATACAAAGTTGTTTAGGGTGCCAACGAGGGAAAGACGGAAGAGGACCCAAACAATCACCGGGGCATATTCTTGCCGGGAAACCGTGGGAAAAGTTGTCTGTCGACATTATGGGACCCTTGCCCAGACAGACGAATAAAAAGTACATTCTGACCTGTGTGGATGTCTTTTCCAAGTACACGGTTGCTTGCGCTATTCCCGACAAGAATGCTGACACTGTTGCCAATAGTATTCTAGAGAAAGTAATTTTTGTATACGGTACTCCCGGATGTATTCTCAGTGACAGGGGAAGGGAATTCAATAATGAAATCTGGCAACATTTGGGGGAGACATTGGGTTACCAGATTCAACACACTTCCCCGTATTCTCCCCAAGGGAACGCGGTATGTGAGAGAAATCATCGGGTATTAGCAAATTGCGTCAGAGCCAGTTTAAGTTCACAGGGGGAAGAAATATCACGAGGGTGGCCAGAGATCCTACCGGAAATTATTTGGGGAATAAATACCACCGTGTGTAGGACTACTGGATATTCCCCTTTTGAGATTATCTTCGGAAGTACCCCTAAACTACCTCAAGAGCGAGTGCTACCTTACCCTATAAATTCTACCAAATACTTCCGACCCGAACACTACTTCCAGAACCAAAAGTGCAAACGACAGCACACTCATGATCTGGTCCATCGACGACAACCGAAAGAACATCCTCTAACGAATCCGTATTACCGGGGGGAATATATTCTGGTAAGGAGACATGATGCCACCCGGATGGGTCAATTCGAGGAGAAATATGAGGGTCCTTTCCGGGTGGTGGAAATCAATGGATCGTATCAAGTCTTATATGAGCATCATGGTAGCGTGGTCTCAGCTACACATATCCGGCACACAAAAAGGTACGAGGGAATTTTGCCCTCAGATATGAGTGAATGGAGTAGTGGGGAAGACAGCGAGCGGGAACTGGAACTCGAAGGAAATGATTTCGAAGACTTTCCAAATATCTTGAGACGGGAAATTCTGGACGGGAGGAGCAACACCCTGGAGCTTTTCCCTATTGGAGGTCTGGTCGTGAGAATAAAGGCGACGAGTGTTCAACGTCAAGATACGACGAACAAATGGGAACTCCGGAGGTAGTGACAGATGAGGAGGAAACCTCACGAGAATCTCTCGATAGTGGAAAATCTATGGATCGAGCTAGCCATGTTTCAAGTTATAGAGGAGATTTCAATGAAACCGAGGATAGTGAGGTAGAGCTCCCTACGGAGAAATTCAAGGAAAGTACGGGAGATACAGAACCTAATCCATTTTTGGCTGAACAAAAGCAGGATAAGTCTGAAAGAAATAGTCCGGACTGGTATTCCCCACCACAGCGTCCAAAGGAGACTATTACTTGCAGTGGCAGGATGAGTTGTCCACCAATCAGGTACCCGGACGAGGGTATAAGTAGAAGCCCCGAGGCGAGTGCCAGTCAGTTGAAACGCACCATGCCTCCACCTACTGACCCGCAGTACCAACTTCCGGCGACTGGTACCTATTATCGATGGGAAAGGGCAGCGAATCCAAACCACTCGCGCTCTTAAACATCTTTTGGACCAACCGGGTCAAATCCTACTAGCAAAGACGGTTGTAGGAAATCAAAACACAGCAATTCAACTGCATCGGTGCATCAGTGAACATAGTGGATTGGTTGATTGGCAAGCCAATGGCCATGATTTCAAAGGCATCGTATTGCGGCGATCAGGTGCTCGCCTTAATTCAGCACGGGATGATAATGTAATAATCCCATCAACCAATCAACGCACTAAGATTTCCCGGACGTCAAGACCAGCTGAGATTGACAGATTGCTCACATAGTGCACACACTGACACACCCAGCGAACCGACCAATCACAAAGCCGGGTTTTCGGAGCACGTCACGGCTTCTCCAGCGGCTAGAAGAGAGAGTTTTAATTCACTCCCTTCACCTTTAAACTTGATCCCTTCGAGTTCCCAACGGTCTGTTGCTTCAGTGCCAATCTCATACTCCCGTAAGCCACTGGAAGACCGTACAAATCAACTCCCAGGGACATATTATCAAGATGTGAAAACCGGAGAAGGCAGCACGAGAAAGTCGAGCAATGCGGCAAACGTGAGTGCCACCCAGGCGGCCGGCTCAGCCAATCAGCGCGGGGGGCGGGCCTATATAGCAGGGGGGAGAGGGGCCGGAGGGCCAGTACAGCTGGGGCAGCCACAGGGTCAACGTCCTCTCTCACCTCGCTCCCACCATCCCTTATATGCTAATGGGAATTTAAAGGCACCAGACCTAGCCTTCCCGCCGGACTACCAGCCACCACCACACACCTTATCCAGCTTTACCATACCAGTTCCAGTGCCCCGGATATACCACAAGTATTCTGGGGCTTGCCGAAACATTGCGGGCTTACACACCATTAGCCAAGCATTGCAAGAAGAACGGCAGGTGGTAGACGGGGAAGAAGACTTCGGCGAGTGCTATTGGCCAGCCTTGATGTGGTGAACAGAGAAGACACCCATCCAGTTTTGACAGGACCCATGTGGGCCCGCAAATGGTTAGAGAGAGAGAGAAAGAAATGTGGACACCACCTGTGGTTGCAGAATAAATAAATAAATGTGTTCTTATAGAACAAACCAGATCAAAGAAATAGACTATTGACATAAATAAAAAGGATGATTTGTTGTTGAGTCCAGAGAATATTATTTATAGGAAAGGGCTCAAGCCCATTAGATAGAAATAGTCTATGTTCTTATAGAATAGTTAATAACTAAAGAGGGAGAGATGCAGGGATCTTCAGAGGGTATCAAATAAGATTGTTTGATTTGAAGTAGGAACTTTGTTAATGACAGTTTAGCTTTATATCAATAACTAGATAGGAAAGACACCAGTCTAAAATGATTTATCTTTTTGTTATAAAGGAAACTGTGAGAGTATAATTTAACCGAGAGGAATAAGCGGCCGTTCAAATTGTCATATTAGAGGCTACCGAGTTGACAGAGATATTGTACATAATTATAAGAAACTTATTTCGTGATTATGAGATATCAAATGTAGAATGAAATGCGAATAGATGATCATATATTGTATGTACCACAAGGGTCTTATATTGTAATCTTGAAATAGTAAATGTAACGTGAAATACGAATTGAGAGTCATATGCTAAGTGTACCACGAGACTGTTATTCTCTGATGTTGATATAGTAACCAGTCGGGACGACTGAGGGTGATATATATTGCAACCCAATGTGGGAAGTAACGACGTCACAGAGTAGGGCCCAGGGTATAAACTGTAGGTGTAATGAAGACTTGGTCTTCCTGAAGGAAATTATTATTCAAGTATTCACTATGCGTGTCATGAAATATTAGATAGGGACTGTAGCCTAAGGCATTATTAGTTTAAGTTGTATTTCCAAGGAAAGAGCTGAGTAAAGAAACTTCGGGTTCAACTAAGTTAGGACAGTTATATCAGTAAGTATTTGTATTAGAGATAGGGAGAGAGAGAGAGAGCAAAGTCATTACAGCCGAGGTCTTTAGATAGGACATATCACGGCCGGACTAACTCTCTCGACGTTGTAAATATTGCTGGCGGTGTGACTTGGGATCGAAGACGAAGTAAGTCAATGCCTGAATAACGCGAGTTCAAATAGGTTGTAACGGGAGTCCCAGGACTCCAAGGTGCAAGTTATATTGGATCAACGAATTATTCAATTAGTGGATTGAACTTATCTGGTCCAGAACCGAGAATCATTCGCTAGGTATTAAATATAAGGTGAGAGGTTGATTAATCAATATATGAACTTCTCAACAACTGTCGGATTATTCCTTCCCTAGTAGATACTTAAACTAGAGAAAAATAAGTACAACAATGATTATTAGGTAAACATTTATCACCAACCAGTTACGAGTTTTTCAGGTATTTTTGTTGTTGTTTTTGTTTTTTCCTTTGATATAGAGTGTTGTTTAATACCGAGGACCGCGTTATTTTAGTATTTTCCCATTATCCATCAATCTAAAGATACAGCCCCCGATAGTGGGGAGGGCTATGAAGATCAGGGAAGTTGCGGGGTAAAAGACGTAAATAATGGGGTAATATTGGAGGAACTCTGAAAATACAATATTTAAAAGTAACAAAACCTGAAAATGGAAAAACCCGAGCCAAGTTATGACCAAAATCACAGTAACCTCATTTCGAAAGTTGGCTCGGGTTTTCTTGTTTTTCAACGTGGAAAAACCCAGTAAGAATGAGGTTAACATTAGCCTAACCTAACCTAACTTAACCTAACCTAGTATTATGGATGGGGGATACCGCCCCCACACCCCCGCTAAATCCCTGAAATCCGAGCCAAGTTGTGCCATTAACCTAACCAAAGAACCTAACCTAACCTTGACCTAACACCTAGTATATGTCCCCTAGACGATAACATACCTTAATGAGAAGCTGAAGAGGTTGATGCAGTAGGTTGAGAGGCTGAAGAAGAGGTTGCAGTAGGTTGAGAGGAGGTTGATCGGTTCCAGTGGATCATCAGGGTTGTCGTCGAAATCAGGGGGGTAGAAGTCCCCGCAATAGAGACTCACAGCCTCAACTTCCTTGAATCATGAGAATCCCGCCATCCATACACAAAATGTAGAAAGGCTGTGGCGAGACGTTAAAGAATATATTAAACGTTCTGGTATCCGTCCCCAATATCTGTCTCAAAGTACATACGACCTCCATCGCCTCAATCTTGGAACTGAGCCTAGCCCCCACTCGGCGAGGGGCGTGACGTGACGACTGAAAGACTGTGTGATTGGTTGATAATTTGATGGATGGCTGTTATTGGTTCCATGAGTGACGGGAAGCATTGTGATTGGTTCATGCTATGGTTCATGATTCCTAAAAGACCGCTAGGGATAGTGATGTTCGACTGAGAGGTTGAGGGTAAGAGCTCCCGAAGGACGGCCATTGTGTATTACTGCGGCGCGGCCATCGACTGGGAGGACTTTTTTACAGTTTCTCGTATTTCACTTATAGTGAATTTGCGACGGTAATTACATGTACTCCAACAAAGTATCGTTCATGAAAGTGATAATACACTAATAATCATCGATGGGGCCCATAACTGGTTGGTCATAAACTAATACCTATTATTTTAACGGAGCAAAGGGGAAGTTAACATTTACTATATGGGGGGGATGAGTCATAATGTTACTCCTAGGGGGGGTCACAGTTAACATTTACTATATGGGGGGGATGAGTCATAATGTTACTCCTAGGGGGGGGTCACAGTTAACATTTACTATATGGGGGGATGAGTCATAATGTTACTCCTAGGGGGGGTCACAGTTAACATTTACTATATGGGGGGGATTAGTCATAATGTTACTCCTAAGGGGGGTCACAGTTAACATTTACTATATGGGGGGGATGAGTCATAATGTTACTCCTAAGGGGGGGTCACAGTTAACATTTACTATATGGGGGAAATGAGTCATAATGTTACTCCTAGGGGGGGTCACAGTTAACATTTACTATATGGGGGGGATGAGTCATAATGTTACTCCTAGGGGGGGTCACAGTTAACATTTACTATATGGGGGGGATGAGTCATAATGTTACTCCTAGGGGGGGTCACAGTTAACATTTACTATATGGGGGGGATGAGTCATAATGTTACTCCTAGGGGGGGTCACAGTTAACATTTACTATATGGGGGGGATGAGTCATAATGTTACTCCTAGGGGGGGTCACAGTTAACATTTACTATATGGGGGGGATGAGTCATAATGTTACTCCTAGGGGGGGTCACAGTTAACATTTACTATATGGGGGGGATGAGTCATAATGTTACTCCTAGGGGGGGTCACAGTTTTTGTTTTATCTTTCTCTCCTTTTCTCTTTTTCCCTGTCTTGTATCCATTCGGCCCCATTCAGCCAACAGTTTTAAGACGTTTATCCCCATCCAGGTGTCGATTTCTTCCTGGTGAGCGATAGCGAGCCAGCATTATATGGAGAAATCCGGCTTCGCCGGAGAAATTTTTCTCTCGAAAAATGTACAAATTTAGCTTGCTGTCAAAACAAAAATATATATATGCTGGCTCGCTACCGCTCGCCAGGAAAAAAATACACCTGGATGGGGGTAAACGTCTTAAAACAGTAGGCTGAATGGGGCCGAATGGATACAAGCCAAAGAGAGAGGGAGCGAAAGAGAAAACAAGCGAGGTGGGCTCCCTTAACCCTCCGGATCCAGGGGCCCTCATATGAGGCGGTTCGCTGTGTCCGGGGCCATTTTCAGTCAAGCTTCATAATTCAGTAGCTACTGATTGAGACCACCTAGAGCAGTCAGGTTTTTTGCAAATTGTAGAACATCTTGTTGTCTGTAGACTGCTGTTGAGATGGCATCGCTACAACGCGTGGTTGACGAGTTATGATGATTTTAGCGGCGATTTTTACCTCATATGAGGCCTCCCGGACTCCTAACCAAAATACGTTTTGCCTCATATGAGGCCTCCCGGATCCCAAGGGTTAAGAAAGGGTCACTCCGAAATTCTCTTACTATATTCAACACGGAACATGGGACACATTTAAATAGGTCTATTCAATACGCTGAATTGATATTTGTTAAAATGCAGTTATAAATAGGGAGGCATCGACAATACACTAGTCACTCCACTGTCTTGACGAACAAACTATATCCTCGTAAACCAGACACAAGTTCCTGGCTCTCGAAAGCCAGAATCAATTATGTATACTTGTTTTACTGATGATCATCAAGTTAGTTGATTTGTCAAAGCAAGCAAGTACTCATAGTAATCAAGGCTCTAAAATGCTGATTAAAGTATCCTCCACAAGATATGTCCTCAATTCGACCTAAAACAATTTACAGAGAGCTAATAGACTTATTCTAGTACAACATTCAATATATTAACCTAGGACTTAGGTTTCCAGACCACATGGCTTAACACACCGAGCTTGAAGCACTGTAACTTATAGTATGAAGGAAATATAAATTGTGGAGAGAGTTCTAGAGTTTACATGTTGTGTTGAAACTATGCAGTAGTCCATGAATATCAGGTCAGCTATCTCACCCACCACAGACTCTAAAGGACAAGGACTCGGATATGAATACTTCGGTTAAGGGAGCCCACCTCCCTTTTTTCTCTTTCTCTCCCTCTCTCTTTGACTTGTATCCATTCGACCCCATTCAGCCTACTGTTTTAAGACGTTCACCCCTATCCATGTTTTAATATTTTCCTGGCGAGCGGTAGCGAGCCAGCATATAGATATTGTTGTTTTGACAGCAAGCTAAATTTGTAAATTTTTCGATAGAAAAATGTCCGGATTGTTCTATACAATACTGGCTCGCTATCGCTCGCCAGGAAGAAATCGACACCTGGATGGGGATAAACGTCTTAAAACAGTTGGCTGGATGGGACCGAATGAATACAAGCCAGAGAAAGGGAGAAAATGAGAAAAAGATAAAAACAGAAAGTGACCCCCCTTTAGTTGCAGCCTAGCATGGAAGGTGGTACTTATACTTTCACAATGATATCGAACTACAGACATATTTTACACACATCTGTTTCCACCTGGACGAACTTGAACAGAAAATTGAAATTCGAAGGTTGCATACGAAGTGAGAGCAAAATGTGTAGTGAACCAGTAAACAATGCGGAGGAGGGCAGTGTGTTCCTGTGATTGGTTTTATTGTTTGTTTTGTATTAATTGTGGTTAAGGGGGGTCACCGGCTTATTTTATTTGTCTCTCCTTTTCTCTCTTTCCCTGGCTTGTATCCATTCGGCCCCATTCAGCCAACTGTTTATCCCCATCCAGGTGTCGATTTCTTCCTGGCGAGCGATAGCAAGCCAGCATTGTATGGAGAAATCCGGCTTTGACGGACACATTTTTCTATTGAAAATGTACAAATTTAGCTTACTGTCAGAAAATATATATATATATATATGCTGGCTCGCTACCGCTCGCCAGAAAAATATTGACACCTGGATGGGGGTAAACGTCTTAAAACAGTAGGCTGAATGGGGCCGAACAGATACAAGCCAAAGAGCACGGGAGAGAAAGAGAAAACAAGCGAGGTGGGCTCCCTTAATGTTTACACAATGTGGAAGAGGTCAGACATGGACTCACGTAGTCAAGTTTTTGTTTTCGTTTATGTTTTTACGTTAAGTTTACGTTGAGGGACCCGCAGAGGGCCGCTCTCGGGCGGCTTGATATGCGGGGGTTGTGCCTTAGGACTAGTGGTTGGGGACAGGATCAGGATTAGGGATGTAATGATTGGTGATCCTAGTTCTAAATGAATCAAGAGTGGGGCTATTAACTTAACTACATGAAATGGGAGGTGGTTCCAGTCTTGGATGCTGCGGGGAAAAAATGATTGTTTAAATATGTCCGTGCTTGCCTGATACGTGTGGTATTTTAGGTTGTGGCTGCGTCTCATATATCGTATAGTAGGGTGTAAATTATAGGTTTGATTCCCGAAGGGAAGTAGAGAAAACCTAATATTTAGTAGGGCCCCGTAATCATTGATGACTTCGCCTATTAATAATAATAGTCTCCATTCAACATCCTACGCCAGCATTTTGAATAGCCCGCGCAGAAGTATCATGGAGTACTCGTCATAAGTGCACGCTTAATTCCCTCATGGGATCGTCATTTTGATCGGGTACCCTACAGAAAAAAACTCTGTAAAAAATAAAAAATAAAAAATAACTTATTATCTGTTATCATATGACTTGCCATATACGTGGATTTCTCATGCTTTGCTTCCCCGACACCAGGCCCCCTAGCAGCCATCTTCGTCTTTCACTGATATACCAAGAATAAACTATGGAAATCACGAATGGGAAGTGGGATGGTTGGGAGGGCCCGAGTCGTCAATGATTACGGGGGCCTACTAAATATTAGGTTTTCTGTACTTCCCTTTGGGAATCAAACCTATAATTTAATAGGGCCCCTTCATCATTGACGACTTCGCCTGAATATCAAGACTGGAGGCAAGACATTTGTAAAATATCCTAACCTTAGGGAAGAAGAATCCGGATAACATTTTCTTAAGTTTTATTGTATGCAATACAACATATAGAAAAAGGTATAAAAGATTTGCAAGTAGTGCGTGGCATTAAGAAACTGCTTGATCATGGTCAGATCGTTGCAATCGATCGTATGCATGAAACAAATTTGACACGCATGTGTCCCGTAGAACTATAACTCTGCAGTAGTTATTCGTTCTCTCCTTAAACTATTTGTACAGTAATATATTTGTACACTTTGGTAAAACAATACATAGTTGCAACTATGCGATATATCTTCTTAGAATTTAAAAGGTAATGTTGGCATATAATACTCTAGGAAATTATGATAATAGAGCCAGTCAGGTGACCAGGAAGAACAGGAGGACCTATGAGACAATCCCCTATTAAGACCGCGTCACATACAGTACTAAAGCCAACTATCACAGCCGATCTTTTCAAAAAATGTGAATTGTTTCCGAATCGTCTGTGATCGGCTGTTATCATCTAAAAATATAGCCTCGATTCGTCATAATCGAGGGGCGGTTGTTCGGCCTGGAAATGGTCGGCAGTGATCGGCCAATAAATAGTGCATGCACTATTTTTGGGCCGACATCGGACTAAATAAAACATTATTTGTTATCGTGTGACGATCATTTGACTATCGTCCCACTATCGAGTGGGAATCGTCATCTTCGTCCTTTGATCGGCCAAGTTTTTCAACCAGAAATTTTGTACGATCGACAGGTCAACACCATGAACACAACACAACAACAATACAATCAATTGTGTTCCTAATTTGCACAACATAACCACTACACGACAACCACCAGATCTCAACTCGATAATAGTAAGATTCACTCGACATCAGCACCATCAACGCCCGATCACAACAAAATCACCGCACAAGTAAACGTGTGTGGCAAACAAGTTATCGTGTGGCATATACAAATGTCACTCGACCTACACCATAACTGCACAATAACAGGGCGATAACAGCAGGATCGTTGCACGACATATCACCATAGTCGTGTTTGGCGCCACATGGTCTGGCCTGCAGCGAGATGATCTATCTATCTATCTATCTATCTATTTGCTCAGGCCCATTTCCCCCCCTTTTTTTTTTTTCACTGGGGGTGGCCGACTCAAGACAGAGCCCGAATAGGGAAGAAAACAAAATAACAAACAAAAACAAAAACGCAAATTCATACACATCTAGGTCACCTAGCGAGACTTTAAACACACGAATTACCCGAGTCCCACATGATAGGCACACGGGCACAATAGGATGTGTGCACACGAACCACACGCTATGCACACGACCTACACAATACTGTCGCGAGTAATCATGTGGCGTGGCAGCGCCGATCGGGGCGGCGCATATATAAGCCCCCAAGAGCAGCGTCAATTTCAGTACTCTCCACACCTCGCCAACGACACACCACCTCAAGACAACTCCAGCAGCACCAGAAACCACCATGGCCAAGGGACGAAAGATTCGCAACAAGATCCTCAAGCCACAGCAGGAGGGAGAATCCCTAGACCTCTTCGAATCAGAGGACCCGCTGAATGTGAACCAGGAAGTGGATGACGAGGATGTCGGTGTTAATGAGGAGACAGCTGAGGCGGAAGACAGCGATGAAACACAGATGGAGTTGGGGCAGCGCATAACACTCTCACCCCGAGTCTCTAGAAATGGACAGACCATCACTGAGCCTCAGACGCCCCTCTCCACAACAGAGGAGCCCAAGACGTCCCTCTCCAGCAACACTACCAACATCAAGTCACCCTAGACGCATCTCTTCATTACCCTAGGTTCGGCATCACCTTGTCAACACCGAGAGCCACAGCGAGGACGAGGGTTCACAGACAAGCGCCGGCCCCACACCATCAGACCAACCGGGTATTTCGAAGGGTCTTTCTGCCAAGAGGAAGAGGACGTACTCGATACTCCCAGAGGACAAGGAGATGGAAGTGGCCGAGTGGTACAGGGAGCAGGATCACCTGTACAACAAGAAACTGAAGTCCTACCGGGACAGGGAGAGGAGGGGTAGGACCTACCGGGAGAAGGCGGCGGAGTTAAATATTTCTGGTGAGTGAAAAGTGTCTTTATAAATATTGAGTACTATTATAGGTTTGACTCCTGTAAGGAGATAAAGAAAACCTAATATTTAGTAGTGGCCCCGTAATCATTGACGAACATGCCTATTACATAAGGCATCCTCTTCAAACACTAATCCGCCGTAGTTTGAATCTACCGCGCAGAGCATTTAAAAACTGAGGAGCCTTCATCATGAGCGCACGCGACCTCACTCATGGCTTCAGTCATTATGAATTGGGTTCTCACTACGAAAAAACTTCGTAAAAAATAAAAACAAAAAGAAAATAAGAATAACTATCTAATAAGCTTTCCATCATATCGTGGATGTACTTGTGTGGATCTTTGACCAGACGCTGATTCAGGCGTCATTCTTCCTTCACTGACATACCAAGTAAACCAAAATCCTCAATACATCAACGAATGGGAAGGGGATGGTCGGGAGGGCCCCAGTCGTCAATGATTACGGGGCCACTACTAAATATTAGGTTTTCTTTATCTCCTTACAGGAGTCAAACCTATAATTTATTAGTGGCCCCTCCATCATTGACGAACATGCCTGATTTCTAAGACTGGAGGGGGACATTCGTAATCATATCATAACTCTAGAAAAGCAGATAATAAAAACAACCACATAGTATTCTTACTTTGAAAATATATTTAATAAGGCGTAGCCCGTATATATACAAGAAAGGGGTTCAGGCAGGTGCGTGCTTCAAAGAAGCCTGCTTGACAAAAAGGGGTAACTAACTCTGAAGATTCTGTGAACAGCTCTGTAGTTACAAAGGCACCCCACTCAACGAGTGGTGACAAAAATAACAAGTTATCAGTTTACATGTGCACATAATAAACCCCAAAATAATCGTGGAGATAAATTGCAAAAGATCTTCACTGTTTTAATATTAAATTGCTTTCGCAGCTAAAACTACTATAACAACACCGTTGTTTTGTACTAACATTGTACTTAGCACAATTTCTTCGCCGAGAAATTTTCATATCACATTAACCATAAATTGTATCACAGCTCTCACACTCCGGCGGGGTCTAGGGTGTCCTATGTCAACTGACTGCACCCCCCCCCCCCCCCCCTTGTCTTGAAAGTAAACAAAAGAGACTGCAGGGCCACCTAGACCCTCTGCCTTAAAGCTATACATGGTAAGGAAGGTTTATCTAGAGCAACTGACAAGTATCTAGACAAAAACGTATGATTAGACGCCCACAACTGAGTGGACGCAATATCTTCTACTGAAAAATTCTTCAGGAAACGTAAAGAGGCTGCCCATTTGCGTAAATCGTGGGCCCGACCCACAACGCCGGGATTACTCTCTTTAATGACTTCGACCAGAAGAGAAGCTAATCGCCGTTTCAGTAAGCGTTTACCCGTACTTGCTACCCATAAAGCACCTTGGGGGTTTAGAGGAGCTACTCGCAAATATTTGGTTAGAGCTTGCACTGGACATAGATTATGATGCACCTTTCCCCTTTTTAACGCCGGCACCGTGAACTCAGAAAACACGTGTGCACTGTGCTCATTCTTGGCTACAAATCCCGGGGAAGGTGCAATGTAAATACATTCATTAAGTCTACCAAACCTAAGGCAATTAGGTGTGTTGCTCATCGCCGCCAGCTCAGACACTCTGTTCCCGGTGGCCAAAGCCAAAAGGAATACAGCCTTTTTTAAGAGTAATGCAAAATCTGCAGTATTTTGGTACAGACGAGAGTGAAGTAAAGACAAAGCTTTGTCCAGAGACCAAGTAGGCATGAGCTGACGGGGAGGTGGGCGAAGTTTAAAACAAGCTCTCATAAAACCTGTTTCCTCCGCCACCGGTATGGAGAGACCTGTAAGGTCTAAAAAGGGCACTCTAATCGCAGTTAAGTGATTTTTTAACGTTACCACAGATAAATGTTTCTGCTCAAACAGATAATTTAAATAATTAAAAACTAAAGCTACTGATGGCACAGTCTGTTCTGTTCTAATGATCCAAGAAGTAAAGGCTTGCCAATGTGAGTGATACTGTCGTTTCGTAGACTGAGTATATTGATTTAATAATTTATTGGTCACATCTCTATGGTGCTAGCCACTTGGCCTCCTGAATGTCCATAATGCAAAAGTCAGCGAGGTCGCTAGGTTGCCAATCGTGTCTAAGTGGAAATACCCGACCGGAAGCGACACCGGGTGCGGGCACCACGTCTTCAATTGCTGGTACCACAACTGCGCCGGCCACAGGGGCGCGATTAGTGAGACTAAGCCTCGATAATCTCGTAGTTTGTTCACTACGTGGCACATTAGTGACTCATCTGGCGGCGGAAACAGATAGATGGAGCTCCATCTGTTCCAGTCTGTCACTAGGGCGTCTGGCCCCCCTGCCGGCGTTTTCGTCCGGCGGGTGAGGTATAGAGGGAGTTTGTGAGTCTCCTCGGATGCAAACAGATCCACTTGTGGATGGGAGAGCTCTGCAATCATTAGGTTGAAAATGGGTTGCTTGAGCTCCCATTCTACTGTCGTGCTCTGTCTCCGGGACAGAGCGTCTGCCCAGACGTTCGCTACGCCTGGGAGATAAGATGCGTGAAGATAAATGTCTAGTCTGTTGGCTAGAGTAAAAATCTCTTCCGACACGTTTAGCAACCTCCTTGACCTCGTTGATCCCTGTTTCTGAATACAGTGAACTGCGTTCAGATTGTCCATTCTGAAGGCCACCGACTTGCCCCGTAACGCAGGGCCGTGAGCCTGAAGGAAATACAAGGGGACTAGTAATTCTTTGACATTGATGTGAGAGATTTCTAAGTGGGACCAAAGCCCCTGACCCTGGTGCCCCTGATTTGACTGAAATCCCCACCCTATTGTGCCTGACGCATCCGTGTCTACCCATACCGTTGGTGGAGGAGAGGTCCATGACATTATTGAGTGCAACGTTTCCCTCTTTGCCCAGACCGCTAGTAAGGTGTGGATTAATTTCGGGATGGGCCATAATTTTCCCGCCGGTAAGAGTGGGAAATATTTGTTGCCTTCCAATATTAAACGTTTTACTTTCAACCGGCCCAACATGACAGTTAGTTGAATCCAGTTGAGAGAGCAGACCAGAGACTCCCAGACCCTCCGCGTCATAGTCAGACTGTGAAGAAACATGAACAGTTTCCTGCGAAACCTGTTGCGATTGTCCACACTCTGACTCAGAGTGAGAGCGGCCGTGTCCCAGACCAGCCCTATCCACTGAATTACTCGTGAGGGAACAAGGTTTGACTTTACCAGATTTACCTTAAACCCTAGAGTTTTGACATGATTTAAAATTATGTTGACATGTTTGATGCATAATTGTTGTGTCTCTGCCACCACCAGCCAGTCGTCTAGGTACCACAACACTCTGATTCCTTGTTTTAACAACGGCATCAGGGCTTGCCGGACTAATTTCGTGAATAATCGAGGTGCCAGGTCCAAACCGAATGGCATCCTTTGAAAAACAAAATTTTGGTGCCTGATCCGTAAGGCCAAAAACCTTTGAAATCTTTTGTTGACCGATACGTGCCAATAGGCGTCTGTCAGGTCTAGTGAACACATCCAACCTCCCGGCGGAAGTGTTAACCTGATTTGGTGTACTGTTAACATTCGGAAAGATTCGTTGTGAATGTGAAGGTTCAGATAAGACAGGTCTACGACCGGTCTCATCTGAACACTGTCCCTTTTGGGAACCAAAAATAGTTTGGACGTGAATACAGGGTAATTTGGGGGGACCGGGATGATGACATCCTTGGCAATCATTTCCTGGACCAGTGACTCCACCTCTAAAGAAACAAAATTCGCCGTTGTCGGCTGACGTAAGCGAGGTCGCCGGAGCCACTGCCAAGTGATGCCTTTGCGTGCCACCATCCGTGCCCAAGTGTTTAACGGCCATGCTTGGTGACACGTTCGGAACGACCCAGTTAGCAGACAAGGGTTCGCCGGCTGTACTACCCTCGGGTCCGCCGGCCTTAAGGTAGGCACCGGGAGTGAGAGAGACTTTAGTTTTTTGATGGTGGGGTTGGTGGTGCTGGACGCTTCGCCGGCTGGCTGGTGTTGGCCGAAGACGGGCCCTGACCTGGCTTATTATGGCCGCGTCCTCTCTGACCTGAAAACCTACTCTGTCTATGCCTGTACTGACCCTGAGGGGAGGGGGAGGACTTAGGTGGAAGAAAGGGCTTAGATCCCCCTGGCTGAGCTTTAGCGGTTGGCCTGGGTTTGGGGAAGTTAAAGGCAGGTTTCTTAAAAGGGGTGGGACTGTGTTTAAAGGCCTGTGCCATATTAAACACCGTTCGCCACACTTCAGGGGACATTAAAGAGGGAGTAAGCACTGGTGACATGACCACCTGATTTGCAATGCGATCAGGCAGTTTGCGAACTAAAGACATTCTGAGATCTTGTCTTGCTCGTACCGCCTCAAGCAAGGCGGTGCGTATGTCACCCAGAGATTGGATTGACGACTGGAGAAGCAGTCGCCGGGATAATTCAACCGATCTTCTGGCATCCGCGTCTGCGATTGCCTGAGTGGACCGAAGTAAAGACTTTGCTACCTGTTGAGACACTATGTATTGAGAGAACAGGCGAAAAGCTTTCCCCCTTAGCCTAAATTCTCGGTCTAGGTGAGTTGGGGTAGGGGTAGTGAAAGGGTCTTTTAGCTCACAAAGATTAATTTTAGGGGCAGCTAAGAAAGAAAACAAAGCTGACGGGACTCCGCCGGCAGAACATACTGGCATAGAGAACCACGAATGAGTATCTTGAGGGATCTGGTGGGAAGATTTGGAAGTAAATGTGGTTGCAAAGTTTTGAGCCTCTGTCTCCCAATCCACCCAAGGTCCTGGACCCAACTGCCCCACCTTCAAGACTGGATTAGCTGCTTCGTCTGTGACGGTTTGTAAATCAAGTTCAGGAGTGAGAGCTGACAGAGTCTTAATGTCATTAAACCCATCCAGCTTAGACCAGTCTGAAAACAATTTTGAAGCTGAGGCAGGGGGTAAAGCTGGCTTAGTAGCATACACAAAATAGTCTTGGTGATAATAACTAGGTATAGCCTTTATATTGACGTCTAGTACATTTCCCAAAGTATCCAAGGCCCTTAATTTCTTTGATTTATTGCCCTGGATGACAGACTCACGCGGTACTGGGAGTTCCCCTGACAAGGTAGGTTGGGCGAGCTCTGGTTTAGTGGGGGTCAAAAGGACCCATGACTCGTCTGGTCCGTAAAGCAAGGGCATAGCTACCTTTCTGAGAGGCGCCTTGTCTAGAGGGGGTGGATTGACATCCGTTATAACCCTTACATTCGAAGTGGTCAATGCCGCCGTAGCAGGCCTAGTAACCACTGATGGTGACAGAGTGGGGGGGTTAGGGATCTTAGATAAAGCAATAGAAGTCATCAGAGGCCGTACCGTAGAACTTGTCGTGGGAGCCCCCAAGTCCACTGTGGGAGTTTCCTGTTGTTGGCCAAAAAATTTAGATAAAGCATGACTAAGTAGCCCATCAATTTCCTGCGCAGTGACAAATTGAGTTGATGATGAACTTACTGGTGAATCATTAATATCCTGCGCGGCGTCTAGGCCTGAACCTGACTCTTGCCCTTCCATCTCCGAAATTATTGAAACCTCGTCTTTCTCCTCCTGTTCCTCCTGAGAAGTTCCCGCCGAAGCTGGGGTACCTTGCTGCCAAGATAAGTCAGGAATAGAGGATGGGATCGCCGCGTCCCTGTGGACGTCAGCTACTGTGTGACTAGTTTGAGTCGGAAGTGGGTGGTCAGACCCCGGCCGAGAAAATCGCGAAACACCGAGGCCCTGGCCTACACTCTCTTGGGAGTCTGAAAAACTCTCCATCACTGATCCCCCTGAACTCTCCAATTCCAGGGTTAAAATATTAATGGGTAAATCCTCTTTAGGGACAGGCACCGTACTGGACCCTTGAGACCTAACACAAACTCTGTCTGGGGTAGAGGTACGATGAGAAGCACTAGAAGCTGGCGAATGTAGGGAGGCCTTTCGTTTATGGGAATCCTTTTTGGAAGATTTATGGCTACGGTGTGACCGTGAACTACTCTTTGATTTGGAGGATTCATCGCCGTGACCACTGGTGGAACTTTCCGTCCTACTCTTCTTACTCGATGGTGAAGAGGCAAGACTAGATGGCTGGCGTCTGAGAGGTGACCTAGACCGAGATCTCGCCCGAGACGATGAGGCGGACGCCGGGGGTGTAGGCTCTCTTGGACGTTTCGGAGTAGCAGCAGAAGACACAGAACCCTGACCAGTCTCCGCCGGCTTATGACTAGTTACTCGAGAGGAACGTTTAGGGGGAGGGTGTTCAAAAAGCAGTCTATCCCAAAGAGGGACGTTGTCACATTGAAGTGACTTATGAGCTACAATCGTAGTGTATGCTGACATCTGTTGCCTAACTTCTCTTAATGCGACCGCTGCGGTCTTATCATTGTCGCAGAGGAGCTTGACAGCTAATTGGGAGCAAAAGGAACAATTACGCATAACCCACAGACCCCTTGAACGGTCTAGACACTTAACACACTTTATGCAAAGAGTGTGCGCAAAAATAGGGATACCGGCACAGGTAGGGGTAGTGCATAAAGCAAAGACTGGGGCCAAGGTAGCCATGACAGAGACTGGTGGGGAAAACTACTGCCGGGTCTGTAATGGTCCGCCGGAGCCCAGCTCTGGAAATAAATAAAATTTCCAGGAATTAATGCTCATAAGGTTAACCCAACATGTTCGCACACAAGTGTTAATAACCCACCGGGTAACGAGATGTAATGACACAACGATCACAGCTCGCTACGCGGCGGGGCTCAGAATATCTAAACATATCTTTTTAAGAAAGTGAATAATATAATATAATATAATATGACATAATATAACGGTCCAGAATGGCGTTTATAGTCTTTCTGGTGGTGACTGTCTCAAGATTCAATTTTGGAACAAAAACAACCCCCCACAAAGACGCCGGCCCTTGAATTATTTTAGTAGAATAACACAGGGCAGGCTGATACGAGATCTGATTTCTAACGAATTATCACAAAAAGATCGCCGTAAGTTTGAAGACGGCGATACCTAAACGTATCACTAAATTAAGTGGTTAAATCGAAATTGAATTGTAAATTCCTTATTTCCTCCACCCAGGAGCACCGACCGGGTGTAAAAAACGATGTTAACCCTAATTGAACCTTCAATCGCCGTAAGTGTAAAGGCGGCGATACATATAGTATCACTTAAAATGGATCGGTTAACTAACTGAATGCCTTAGTTGTTCATCCCACCCTACCAAGGTACACCCGCCGGGTGAGATGTCAAAACGTTAACCCCATAAGTTCCTGTCCCCACTTCTTTGTAAAAGATCGCCGGGGAGGAAAGCCCTTAACAACAGCTAAGTTTTTTCTGTGGTTTGTAAAACCGGGTAGAAAAACTTCATAACATATGTTCGCATGAACAATGTTAGATGGGTACAGCCATTCCGCCGGGAATCAAAAGGGAGCCTGAAAACAGGCACCAACACAGAGACGCAGTCCTGGAGAGCCACAGACACCTCATCGCCGGGGACACAAGCCTGTGTTGAAACCACGTGTGGCCCAACACGGCTCTCGGCCGGGTTTTTTTCATGGTGAAACCGAGAAAAAACCCGCCGGAAGGAAACCCACCCCGTTCAGAAACCATCTGAACGTACAACGGACACGAAGGAAAGCCACGCACGACTAGCCTAAGTCCACACAATAATCCGTGGAATTAGCCAATACACAACTAAACCAGGAAACAAACATAGTCCGAGGAATTAGCCAATACACAACTAAAACCCGGATACACATGACACAGTAAAAATAAACAATAACACTTGTACATGTGGCAAAGCTACGAGCGGCTGGCAAGGCCTAAGTAGACGGCATAAGACATGTTGAAATATACACAAAAACACTGGAAATATAACAACAGGAACCACCGCCAACACACCACTGTAGCAAATACTTCCGGCAAAGGGAAGACTGACTCGGGACCCAGAAAAAACTTCACTAAGTGAAGAAAAATACACTGGGAACGTCAGTAAGCAATGCTTACCTCATCAGAAAGATAAAAGGCAGCAATAATTAACGCGTAATGAAAGCCGCCTGCATCACAAGCTAACTCAACTGTGAAACGATCACAAGTCCACAACAGGACCACGAGGGTACATCCGAAATAGATGCCCCAAACACACGACCCAAAATACACTGCACTGCGGGCAACCAGCCCAGGACACTCCTGCTACGCATATCCTAACCTTACTCGATACATCCTGGAGTAAACAAATGAGAAAAAACTCACTAGGGACGCAGCAAATGCGGAACCAGCGGAGCGTGGGGAGACACGTCCGGGCAGGCTGAGCGCAGAGCAGAGAAGGAAGAATGACGCCTGAATCAGCGTCTGGTCAAAGATCCACACAAGTACATCCACGATATGATGGAAAGCTTATTAGATAGTTATTCTTATTTTCTTTTTGTTTTTATTTTTTACGAAGTTTTTTCGTAGTGAGAACCCAATTCATAATGACTGAAGCCATGAGTGAGGTCGCGTGCGCTCATGATGAAGGCTCCTCAGTTTTTAAATGCTCTGCGCGGTAGATTCAAACTACGGCGGATTAGTGTTTGAAGAGGATGCCTTATGTAATAGGCATGTTCGTCAATGATGGAGGGGCCACTAATAAATACTGTACATAGACATCGTACTGTTCTAGCATTTGATAATGTTCTGTGGAATGTATCAAATTCAGATAGTGCGATACAATTGTTGTTTGAATAGTGACAGTGATGAGTGACCTCCACGGCCAGGTGGCAAGGTAATTACCCCCGCAGGGTACTTGCAGAGGTCAAAGTGATATGTAGAACTACAATTCGATTGTGAAGTTACACATATCAAGGTGTACTATATAACCTTAATAAATGTTATCACCAGTGCTTCTGTCATGTTCAATAATATCCATCATAAAGTAACGTAGTGTGATATATGTGTTTTTTGGCTATTGTCCTCCACATACTTATCAAATGTATATTCACTTTGAGTTTCCTTTTATTTACTGTTGATACTTGTGGTGTTCTAGCATTATTAATATTCTGTGGAATATATCAAATAAAGATATAGTGCGATACAATTGTTGTGTGAATAGTGACATCCGCGGCCAGGTGACCAGGTAATTACCCCTGCAGGGTACCGGCAGTGGTCAAAGTGACATGTAGACTCGTAGAGCTACATGTGGGTTGTGAATTTATATATTTTATGGCTTACTATAATATAAAGGAGGTGTGGCAGAGTGGTCTTGCCACTGGACTGGTAATCCAATGGACCCGGGTTCGAATCCCAATATTTCAATGGGAAGATATTATTGGGATGGAATTTGTGCTGTACCTAGTTTCAGTGCATTACCACAGCACACCGAAATGCCAAAACAAAATACCCTCATTATTCCCTGATTAAATAGCACTGTATGAATATTCCCATATTCAAAATATGCTACAGGGGGGCAATGCCTAGTGAGTTAATTGCTCAATAGGTGGCGTTCTGAGAGTGAGGGTCCGAGCCTGGGGAGTGAGACTGTGAAGCGCAGAGGCGAAGCAGCTTCAGAGATGGAGTTGGGTTCGAGCCGTGAATACTGTAGGTGCTTCGCATGTCTAACTCCCTAGACTGGAACAAGACCTCATGGGCCTCACCGTGTTCAGCGATAGAGTGTAAAGGCTATCAGCCTATGCCCGAGAGGGTGTAGTTGGAATATAGAAAAAACAAAAAAACAAAATTAACAAAAACAAATTATTCACCAATGCTTCTGTCATGTTCAATACTATCCATCTTAACATAACATATTGTGATATGTGACTTTCTTGGTAGAGTTTTACATATATGAATCATTATACATGTTGAATAACGATTATATTTTTATTATATTTTCAGTCGAAGGTCTCCATAAGTGGTTGGAGGGCATGCGGACGCGTTTCGCAAAACTAATCCCAATGAAGTCGGACCAGAAGACAAAGAGCCTGACAGAAAGATGTGGATAAAGGAAACCTTAAGTTTCCTCCGGCCCCACATTGTCAGGATTGCCACCCGAAAGAGCAAGGTACGTTCCAAAACATATACTCATACTAAAAGTTATATACTGTATCATAATACCACAGGCAGCCCTGTTCTGGACTGTCTGGATGATCACTGTTATAACATTTAAAAGCTTTTCATGTTCTTATTGTTGATTCTTGTATTATTTTACTAGAGTTGTTTTAACATTATATATTTTGTATGTAATAGTACCCCTTTTCAATAAATTTTCATTGAGTGTATAATGAAGGTGATTCTGATCAGGGCTGCACATATTATCAGTGATATTATGCTACATAAATCACTCACAATTAATAATAATGACGAGTTAAAGGAAAGAGGGGTCGTACACGGTACAATATAAATCTCTATTAATACTTAAAATTTTGCATATCAATTATATATATGCACACATGTTTATTAATAATTATACAATAAAATGTTTGTCCTTATAATATATTATATTCAAATCAAGTAATATAAAATTCCCCTACAAGCTGGTCCGGACGTGCAGGACGCGTCGGACGCCAGCCATTTGGATTGGAACCTGAATATTTCAATGAGTGTCGTTCATATACACTAGCTTCGATGGTTACTGTGCTACGGCAAGTTATAGTGAGCGGAAATAAATCGAAAACTTCAGCAGAGGCGTACGTAGGTCGCAGCGAAAAATGTAATAGGACTTGCACATAAGGGCCAATATATCGTACATATGGTGAATTCAAGACATGAAAAACATTGTATCCAATAACGAGAATTGCAATTGCATATCTATAGTCACTACTTATCTTCTCACCACGATCTTCTAAATGTTTAGGTAGAGTAAAAAATGAAAGCAGGTTTAATATGTTGCTCAATATTAATATTCAAAACTGCACATACAAATTTTAAATTACATGTTGTAATACTTTAAATATATTACTCAATAGTAAATAGCCGTATTACTACAATACCTAAATTACACCATAGCATCTGAAAACAGTTAGATCATTTCATTTAAAGCACTTTTGATAGAAAATCATATAATACTCCTGCATTAAATAAATCCATCTTAAAATATCCCATTAATATTAAATCAGAAAAATAATATTTAATAAAAAAACAAAAACAAGCGACCAGAACATTAATTAGGGGAAATTAGGAAATAACAAGACAGAGTAACTGAAGAAGAATATTAACAAGAGAAGAAATGGAGAAATAATGACAGAAGAATGTGAACAAATGATGTTAAAAAGTGAGCTTTGATAAGCCAAAAGTATAACATAATGGGAAGAGGGGGCGAAGAACACGGCTCCATTCAATTGGTTATACCTATGTCATTAACGCTTTGAGGATCATGATGCATTTTGACAGTTTATTCTGGTTATCCATTAAATGATTTTATTCAGCTTAGGAAGAACTTGTGGGAGCTGAAGCGTTATTAAATGAGATAGTATTTACCCCTTTGATTCCTAGATATCCTCCCTAAATTATTTAAAATCATCTAATGATAATATCAGAATAAACTGTTAAAACCCGTCATAATCCTCAAGGGGTTAATTAACAATTTATGCTGTCTTGGCTAAATACCGCAGATAATTGGTAACCAAAACTGTTATGCCCAGCGTTATAATAGCCTCAGTAGAAGCAACTCCTATAACAACGAAAACAACAGCATTCGCCACCAATAATAGCACAAAAGGCGAGAGCGGCGTATCATCCACTCACCAGCCGTACTTGGGAAACGTTCCGAACAGGTACAATATAGTCAGTCCCCATATTCACACCTAGCTGCTCTCTCATCAATACCATCAGAGAAAAAGGAAAACATCAATGCCCTTACTACCCTAGGAGAATATCCCAACCTACAGGAAAAGTTGCGACTATAACACAAAAAGTGAGAGAAACCCCTTCTCCCAAGGTAGGCACGACGCTAGCTCTCCAGATCACTCAAGTGGATTCCAACCTATGTTTGATACTAAGTCTCCTGCAAAGTTTAATACTGTGTCGAGGCTAGAATTGTGATTTGTGCAACTGACCAGGACAGCCTTGTCGTTCCTGAGATTCACCTCTACACTGTGTGCTGTTAAGAGTGGTTCGGGACACCACACCAGAACATAAGCATCTAAACCATTACACCACCAAGTCTTAATAATAGTAGTAAATCTATCTAATACGGAAAACACCATTTCCCTCTATATTAATTTATCAAGGTTACGCTTTAGTAAATAAAAACAAGCATATAAGTAACGTATTTGTTCACGTGGAAATGAATTACTTAAGGAGTGCGTGCGGAGTTACATGGAGGGATAGACAGACTAATGAGGAAGTAAGAAGGAGGTGTGGTGTGGAGGTAGATGTGCTGGAAAGTGTGAAAAGGAACAACTTGAGATGGTTCGGCTATATGGAACGTATGGAAAGCGAGAGAATGACTAAGAGGGTGTACGAGAGCGAGGTGAAGGGACAGAGAGGGAGAGTAGACCGAATATGAGGTGGAAGGATGGAGTGAGGAAGTACATGAACGAGGGCGGTGCTGGTTGGGGGGAGGGGCGTCGACTGACTGGGGACAGAGGTGCATGGGGGCGGTTCGTTCGTGTCCACCCCTTCGGGGATCACGGCGTCAGGCAATAGATAGATAGATAGATTTGTTCACGTGTTATATCCTTTTCATATTGTAGGCTCGCCACATGATAGAGTAAACTTGTTCAGACATTGCCCAGACCATGTGTAGATCCCAAGTATATCTCACTATTCATTATATTTTAGTGTATTATATTTTGTGTTCTATGTGGATGAGGGAGACAAAAGGCAGAACTGCCTGTGACGAGTGCCTCACCCAGAGTTGAAAGACTGACAGGGCCAAAATCAAGGAACACTCGAACCAAAATGCTTGGACACACAGAGTTTGAAGGATGAGGGGAAGATTGATTCAGGGAGACAGTTCCAGAGCTCAGCTGTTGAATAGAAGAAAGATTGGGAATATCATTTCACTCTTGGGTTGGGGAGTTGCACAGAGTAGGGGTGGGATTGTGTTGCAAGATGGGTGCTACATACTCTACGTAGAGGAGGTGTTATACATTGAGAGAGCTCTGAGGAACACTGATTATTGTAATAGCGGTAGCATAGCGAGAGAGATGCAACATTGCGGTGATGAGAGAGAGATTGCAAAGAGTCGGTGAGTGGACGTAAGTTAATGAGACGAAAGGCTTTCTTTTGTACTTTGTCAAGAAGTGCTGTGTGAGAGGATCCTCCTAACACATGCGAACAATACTCGATTCATGGACGCACTGTGCCCCTTTACAGAGCAAGAAGCTGTGCAGGGGTAAAGAATCCCCGGAGGCAGTTGAGCACACCGAGCTTCTAGGAAGCTGTTTTGGCAAGGGTGGTAATATGGTCTTTCCATGTGAGATCAGATGAAAAAGAGACACTGAGAATACTGAGAGAAGTTGAAGGGTTGATTTGTGTATTGTTGTAGTATATGTGGGAGTTCTTGACGGGTAGATAAATGGAGAAATTGGGTTTTGGAAGCATTGAAAACAAAAAGATGTTTTTCTGCCCCAAATGAAAATGGTTGATAGGTCAGCAGATAAGTATTCTATGGCATCATCACATGAATATTTGAATGATTGCTTGCTAGGGGGTTCTGAAAAACTATGATTAGAGGTACAGTTAAAAAGATCATTAGTGAATATTAGAAAGAGAATTGGAGATAGGGCAAAACCCTGAGGAGCCCCGGAGTTGATAAGTTGAGGAAGTGAACGATGGCCATCCACCACCGCAGCTATGGAACGGCCAGAATGGAAATTAGAGATAAAGGCACAGATGGAGGGATAGAAACCGAAGGAGTGTAGTTTAAAAATTATAGAGATTTGTGCCAGACTCTATCAAATGCCTTCGATATGTCTAGCACAATAGAGAAGGTCTCATCGACCAAGAGTTAGTAAGAAATGAAAGAAGATCACCAGTACAGCGACCCCTAAGGAATCCATACTGGCGATCTGAGAGTAGATTATGGGAAGAGAGATGTTTAAGAAATTTGGAAGTAAGAATAGTTTCAAAAACTTTGGAAATGCAAGAAATGAGAGCAATTGGACGATAGTTGGAGGGTTGAGAGCGATCACCCTTCTTTGGGACAAGTTGAATGAGAACAATCTTCCAGCAAGAAGGGAAAATGCCAGAGGAGAGACTGATACGGAAGAGTTTGCCTAGGCTGGGAGTCAGCACGGAAGCACAGTTTTTTAGTACAACAGGAGGGACATCATTCGGACCGTACGCCTTCTTAGTATTAAGCCCAGAGAGGGTAGAAAGTCCATCTTTAGAAGAGATTAGGATATTAGGCATGAAAAAATTAGAAGAGGGTGGAGAGGGAGGAAGAGCACCAGTATCATCCAAGGTGGAGTTTTTAGTAAAAGTTTGGACGAAGAGTTCAGCTTTGTTAGAAGAAGTGAAAAAGGAGAGGGAAAGACGAAGAAGAAAAATTGTTGGAGAGGTTTTTGGCTAGATCCCAGAAAGCTTGAGAAGAGCTAGAGTTGGATAGTTCAGTGCATATACTATTGATGAAAGAGTGTTTGGCGAGTCGAAGAACAGATTTGCCTTGATTCCGGGCAGAAACATTGGAAGAATGAGATTCTTGAGTTTGAAGGCATCGGTACCGTTTGAATCCTTCCTCCTTATTGCGGAGAGCAGTAGAACAAGCGTGAGTAAACCAAGATTGGTTTGCATTAGTCTGAGAGAAAGAAAATGGAATGTAAGCCTCCGTGCCCGTGAGGATTACCTCGGTAATGCGTTCAGCACTCTCCGAGGGTCTCAGGCCACGGAAGCCAAAATCATTCCATGGGAAATAAAAGAAGTACTGCCGGAGAGTCTCCCAGTTGGCAGCGCCATAGTGCCATAAGCCCCACTGGCTGGGAGGAAGTAGAGATGGATAGGATGTGTTCCACTTTAGAGTTTAGTTATTCAAAGAATTTGGGAAAGTCAGTAGAGTTAGGGACAGCACAGAAATATTTAGTATGAGAATGACAGGATAGTTTGATCCATAAAGTGGAGAATTCAAAAGAGTCGACATCAGGAACACAAGAGCAAGTGAGGTTGTTGTGCATGTATGCACAACATCCACCTTTGGCTTTGAAACTAGGAGAGGGAAAGATGCTTGTATATTATTTTATATTCGATGTTGTGAGTGATTTTCTTGTGTGATTACCTCCTGTGAATAAAATACTATTTTGTATTATTAGTATAACATAATGTACTTGTTCTTGCTCGAAATTGTATACAACTAACATGTACTTCGCCCAGTTGAGTGAAGCCCACAAAAAAAAAACACACAGAAATAACTAGCATTATAAAAACAGTATGGGAAGAAGTTTTCTCAGGAATGTTCTATATTTATATATTGATGTTATGGCTAAACAAACATAATTAATTATTCATACGTTGTCTAGAATCACATTTATAAATACTACAATAAAGCACATGGCACAGAATAACCACGTCATAACAATATGCATTAGTATAGAAGAAAAATCAAAATTATACATCACAGAGAAAGTAATATTGCAAACTAACATCGCTGTGATCATGATTTAATCTATAAACAACATTTTAGCTAAGTATTCACATATACAAAACACATAATTGAAACGAGGACGAAACAATCTGCAATTTATACTGTAGCTCGCACACTGAACCGAGAACTGAGGAAAGCATCATTTGTGGGGGATGATGAAATAAAGAAAGGTTAGTGGAAAAGATAGCAATAGGAGGAGAAAGGAACGGAGATGACAGAGGAAATGGGATATATATCAACCTTTTGATTACACGGAGTAATTCTAGAGCTGAGTACAAAATGCCAAGTGTCAGCCAAATTAGAGTAACAATATGTCTTATCCTATGATGTGATTATTGGAGGATATTAAACTGATGAGCAAGCTTTTCTCATCCTATGAAGGGGTTATAAACAGTTGAGCATAACATTTTAAAACAAGATATATCTTCATCATACTCCAAGTCAATATAATAAAAGGAATGATTGTCGAAAGAATATATATATATATATATATATATATATATATATATATATATATATATATATATATAGAAGCAATACTCTCTTGTTGCGGGAATCGGAGTCGGATGATGCCATTCGAAACCACTCTGAATCATCTGATCACCCAATAAAACCCTCCGATTTTTCAATTCTCACCACTGCCCCAAACACAGTCACACGACTCCTGTCGGAGACCCTGCTCACCCAGTTACATAAACCCAGCCTGGGTGTGCACGACTCTTCCACTCCTCTACTCTGTTTCTAATATGTAAAGGTTAGTTCTTATATATAATTATGAAAACATTTGTTATTAACTTCGCCCCCCCCCCCCCCTCCTTTATTGCTCACATAATATTTCTTCGTCTCTCATTTTATTCTTTCACTTTACTAGTTCTAATATGTATTAGGTTATTATTTTTATAACTATTAATTTTAAGTTTTATTCTAGATTTGTTAAATTTAATTATTAATAAGAATATTTACATTATAAAATTACTCTGCCATTCATATAGGCTTTTATTTCATTTCAGTTCAGGTCTGAAGATGGTTTATGCACCGAAACGTTACCAAAATAAAGATGTTTGTACCAGCGCTGGTGTTGATTTATATATATATATATATATAGAGAGAGAGAGAGAGTGGCACTGATTGTTACAGACAGATTACGTGTACATCTATTGTTTTCTTGTATACATACATTGATGCAGGTAAACAAGGCATCAGTTTAGTACCCAGATGGGCCTTCACAACAGGTCTGCTTTGTTTGGTGAACAGAAGTACAAGGTGCAAGTTCATTACCCAATTATCCCACCATGCCAGGGAAGATTGATTTTGATTTTGCCCCGATGGGCGAGTTTATTGAGCAGTGCCCCCCATCCTGTGAGGGGACAACCACTGGTAAAGTGATACATACTGCTCAAAGAGCCATTATTCCACTAAAACAACAGCATCGTCGTCTGGTTACATTCATATTTGTGTTTATAAATCAGGTAGGCATTATTCATATGGTTATTATAGTTTCCTCATTTAATTGCCACATGTTCTGTATATACGTAGCTCATGAAAAAGAAAGAAAAAAAATGGAGCTTGTCGTGACCGAATTATTAATTGACAGGTTGTAAATAATAGCACTACAAAACTAGTGCAATCATATGAGGAGACTGTTCATATTTTCCATTACATCAATGGTTATTGAGGTCATAGTTAGCTGAATACAATCATCACATACCGCACACTCGCTCCAAGAAGCATCCGCACCCCCACGCCGACCATCCGGCGCGCACAGCCCAGCAGGGCCGGCACCCCCGCCCGCAACTATATACTGTACATCTGTCAGAGACGATCGTCTCTGACATATGGACACAGTCGCAGGCAGAGTCGCCAACCCTACCAAGCTGCATACACCAGACGATCAGCGCAGGGGCGCAGACACCTCCGGGAGCGAGCGTACACGATGTGACTAATATTTCCAACTACATAAATTATTATGCAATAATAGTACCACAAATATATTACAATCATATGAGGGACACTTCACATTCTTCATTACATCAACGGTTATTGAGGTCATAGTTAGCTGAATACAACAGTTACATACATAATGTGACTAATAATACCAACTACCGAAGTTATAATGGAATTATAGTACAACAAATATATTACAATTACGAGGGACATGGTTCAAATCCTCATTACAATAATGGTTATTGAGGGCATAGTTAGCGGAATATGACCAGTGGAGAAGTTTACATGCCCATAGTAATATAATATTTAGTAGGGTGTAAGGTTATGGGAGAGAGGGAGGGGGAGGGGGGGAGAGGTGGTAGGAGGTAGAGGAATGTGAGGGAAGGGGGGAGGAGGAGGTACAGTACTCCAGGGAGGTGTGTGTCAGAGGGGAAGTGTGTGTGTGTATGTACAATGTACATACATAAGTTGTTTAAGGCCAGCAATAGTACTGAAGATAAAAATTGTAGTATGAAGACAATAATATTAATAAAGGTCATTATTGGCACAATTAATTTTGGAGCCCTACGAAGGGTTGGCTTAGTATTGTAATGACCATGTATTGTGTGCGCATTCTTATATGGCAGTAGTGATGATGACAGTGATTATGGTAGTAGCTGTTACAGTGGTGATTATGGTAGTGGTGGTGGTGGTGATTGCAGTTGTAGTAGTGATGATGTTAATAGAGGATGAGAATAGTAGTAACAATGATGGTGAAAGTAGTAGTGATGATGGTGACAGTAGCTTAGTAGTGATGATCTTGATTGTAGTAGTGATGATGGGTATAGTAGTAGTGATGGTGGGTATAGTAGTAAAGTAGACGTGCCGTTTCGCCAAAAATCAAAACGGCATACCCAACTCTGCGATGGGTTACCATCATCACTACTAATACCATCATCAATTACAATCATCACTACTACTGCCATCATCAACACAACTGCCACAATCATCACGACTACTGTCATCATCACCATTACTATGATCATCATCACTACTACAATTACAATCATCACTACTACTCTCATCATCACTACTACTGTCATCATTGTCACTACCATCTTAATCACTACTATCATCATTGATACTATAACTATCAACCATCATTACTACTATTGTTACGAGCTACTGTGTGTTCGTTTGAGAGCTGATTACCTGGGTTGTGGTCTTCACCTGCTGAGGTGTTGGTCGTTGCCTTATTCAGGGATATGAGTTGTATTACATGTTGGGATATATTAACCTTCCCAGATTACTTCAGGATTTTATTCTTAGTGCTTCTTGTTCTATGTTTTTGGGGCTACATTTTGAGGTAGTATAAGTAAGTTTTTAGGTGTAGTTTCTATACAGTATATGAAATAAATTACACCTTTGTCGCTCCTTATATTTTGTTTATTTTAACATGCTTTAACTTTAAGAATAACTTGTACTCATGGTTTAATTTGGTCTATAAGACTCAGCGGTCACTGTGAGTTCCATTTCAATTTATATTATAAGTGGCGTGTCCTCTAAATAAAATTAACTAGCCCCATAGGGATAATTCACTGGCCTATAGTGCCAGTTTCGCTCACCAGGGTTTTGGCGGGAATAGTGTATGAGTGTCGGACCGCTATTATTTGAATTTTACCAAAGTAACTAAAACTCGCTTGTCGATCTTAATAAGCTATGGTTCGTCTCGTTATTGGACTTCAAGCATGTGCCTATACTCCGTGTATGTGATAGGATGTATACTGGTTTGTTTGTTGAGCGATATCAAGAGTAAACCAGACAAAGATATGCAGAATGGCTGGTGCGCCCTTGGTGTCTCATTGTTTATTGTTAATATATGTATTAGTTCGATCGCCTGACAGGTTAGGCTATTCATGGATCGAAGCAAAATCTATCAAGCTGTGTAGTGACATAGTCTTCATTATCTTTAAGTAAGTTAATTTAGAGTATGTACCAATATTAGTAGACTAACTTTGCCAATTTGACATTCGAATTCGAATATCGCGCCGTGTTTGAATGTTAGCTCCGTGACGTCATCAAGAGGCTATAAAGGTTGTGGCGGACCGCTTCGAGAGATCAGTCAGTTAACGGAGCTCGGGAGGAACGTACTTGTGTTTGTGAGGTGCCGTGAGGATATATATCACCTGTTGGATCCTCTTGGCGGTTTGTTAATACTGGTTGAGTTATTATAGTGCCTTATGATACTCTATCTTTGAAGAATACACAGCGATGATATTTATTTAAATATTAGTGCTTGATAATTTAACGTAAGCAGTACAGATTGTATTTTTCTTTTTATTTAATAGCACAGTGACAACGCAGCTTGGTGAATTCCGTGTTCCAGTCTCATATTGTGTGCTTTGTAACAAGATTTGGTGATCTTATATTATATGTTTAGTTGTGTATGCATTGGTGAATATAAATGACGTGGTCAAGGGATAGTGAGATGTAGACATATCTTGGTGCATATTTTTAAAGTATGAGCAACAGATGTTTCCATCTGGCTACTTCGAATTATAATTGCTAACGCTGCAGTGGTCTTGAATATTTTTGTTTTATCTATTGAAGTTTTAGAGTACTGTAGAATCACGATTTATATATATTTGGCTGATATCTGAGGTCAATACTAGTGCATCGTTGAGCGAGTGTAATTCTTATGACCTAGAAGAATGTGTGGAATTATAATTTACTGTTAGCTAAGATGTTGTAGAAAGTCAAGTTGTACTTTCAGTTTATTGAGATATTGTGGTGCGGGACAGTTACCCCAATCTAATCTTGATCAAGAACTATAGTGGTTAATGTAAAGCAGTTTTCTATCATGTTCCTCTAAGTAATCATTGAAACGTCATTAGTCTTACATAGCTATTGTGCTGATATCATAATCAAATTAGACCTTGAATATTAATTGACATCTACATGATTTATAGTGCATCTTCTGCAAGAATAAATACGATTATATACTAACATGTGCAAGAGACGAGTGTTGTTCCATAACCTGTAGTTAGATAATTTCTGGTTTTGTTTGAAGTTAATGCCACGGCATTTAGCGACCTCTTGCCAGGTTCCAATTCTGCTTTGAAGTATAAGACAGAACTGGCGACCTCTTAAGCGACCTGATTTTGGATCCGACTTGGAGACCTGTGATAGGCTCATCTTCTACAGTCTAGCGTTCATATGTTTTTTTGTTTTTTCTGTTGCGCACCTGTGCCCTTATGACCACCTTGACCCTCAGACCCGATAACTAATTAGGTCTGAATACGAAGGGGATTGTAACACTATCATCACCACCATCTTACAATCATCATTACTACTGTTAACATCATCACTACTACTATAACCATCATCATTACTAGAAGAATTGGTAAATGTGAAGGAACTGTGGAGTGTTGAGTCATCTGCGTAGGAATGTATTGGATTATGAGTGGTAGATATGAGATCATTGATATGAATGAGGAACAGAATTGGGGCCAAAACTGATCCCTGGGGAACACCAGCATTTATTGAGTGAAATTGAGAATAAAGGCCATTTACCATTACACGTATTTTTCTGTTATGAAGATAAGAAGAAATTAGTGGAACTAATGATGCAAGGCCGTAGTGTGACATCTTCGACAATAAGGATTGATGCCAGACTCTATCAAATGCCTTTGATATAGCCAGTGCTATTGTATGTGTTTCACCATGTTGGTCTGTAGCTTGGTTGATTTGATGCGTAAGAAGGCAAAGCATGTCTGCAGTTGATCGACATCGTCTAAAACCATATTGCCTATCACTGATTAATTTATTATTCTCAAGATGCTTAATTATGTGATTATTTAATATAATTTCAAAGACTTTACCAAGAGTGGAAGTTATAGCTATTGGTCTGTAGTTTGATGGATCTGAAGAGGCACCTTTTTTAGGAACTGGATGGATGTTTGCTTCTTTCCAGGGTACTGGGAAGCATGAGGTATGAGTACACAGACGAAAAATGTTTGCCAATACAGGAGCGAGCACCAAGGAGCAATTCTTAAGTACTATTGGAGGAATTTCATCTGGACCAGGAGCCTTATCTACTGAGAGATTCAGTAGAGAGAGTTATGGAAGCTATTGACAGTACAGGCACAACCACACACTTGTATACAACCTAGGATCTCAGTTATGGAAGCTATTGACAGTACAGGCACAACCAAACACTTGTATACAACCTTGGATCTCAGTTATGGAATCTATTGACAGTACAGGCACAACCAAACACTTGTATACAACCTAGGATCTCAGTTATGGAAGCTATTGACAGTACAGGCACAACCAAACACTTGTATACACCCTAGGATCTCAGTTATGGAAGCTATTGACAGTACAGGCACAACCAAACACTTGTATACAACCTAGGATCTCAGTTATGGAAGCTATTGACAGTACAGGCACAACCAAACACTTGTATACAACCTAGGATCTCAGTTATGGAAGCTATTGACAGTACAGGCACAACCAAACACTTGTATACAACCTTGGATCTCAGTTATGGAAGCTATTGACAGTACAGGCACAACCAAACACTTGTATACAACCTAGGATCTCAGTTATGGAAGCTATTGACAGTACAGGCACAACCAAACACTTGTATACAGCCTAGAATCTCAGTTATGGAAGCTAATGACAGTACAGGCACAACCAAACACTTGTATACAACCTAGGGTCTCAGTTATGGAAGCTATTAACAGTACAGGCACAACCATAATTTTTCATTACATTGAGCGTATTGTTTGTGTTTTTATGTTTTGTTCAAACCCAAGGCCTTAACCTTGGGATTAGAGAGATCAGAAAAAAGAGAGACACCGAGAAAACTAAAGAGAGGATAAAGGGTTGATTTTTGTGTTGTTGAAGTATAAGGGACAGTCTTTTGGGAGTTCACGACCGGTAGATAGATGGAGAAATTGTGTTATGGAAGCATTAAAGGCAACAAGGTTTTCTCTGCCCCAATTGGAGATAATAGTTAACCCCTTTAAGGTGAGCTGTGTGTAATGGACACCCTACCGCCAGGCGACGATATTAGGCCCCATTCCCACCTAAAATTGTTATTTTACAATAAATATCGTTATTACTTATTCATATGCGCCTATTTTACGTTTAATATGAAGATAGTAACATGTTTTAACAATAAAACAAGTGGGAATAGTGTTTGGATGGTCAAAATAGTGAATTATTGCCGAGCGGTCCATTCATGAAATGTGGAGCAGAGCAAGCCAAACCCACTAGTCCAGTCAAATTAGTTGATATTTCCCCGAACCCACCACTAATTGCAACAGAAACGAAACCTGTTGGGATTTGTTCAGTAGGGTACCCTTCATGATGTACTAAAAGTCCCACAATTTTTTTTGAGTGGATCAATATTTTTATCAGGGTTGAACTTTTGGATTTCTGGATTTTTTTGGATTTTTTTTTTTTGTTATTATTTTTTTTTTTTGGATTTCATTTTTGGTGCATGTATGACATCAGTATAGGTAGTAATATTCATAACTACATGTATGTTTTCCCATAATAGTCCAGTCAATGTACACCAGGACCCACCACTAATTGCAGCAGAAACGAAACTAGTGTTATTTGTCTTGGAAAAAGGTTCCTTAAAACATACTAAAAGTCCCAAAGAATCGTCGGAGTGGAACATGGTGAAATAACAGAATGAAAAAGCATCACTATTTTGCCACTTTTTTAACTTGGTGCAACTTCAAATGGTCATAACTTCTTAACTAATCAAGATAATCCAAAAAAAAAAAATCTTTACCTATGTTTTCATGGTTAATCTTTCCAATAAAACTGTTAAAAATTAGTTCCCCCCCCCCCCTAAAGTTAAAAATTAGTTACCCCCCTACCCCCACCCCCTTCCGCACACACATAGCATATAATAGAACTCCTAATCCCAGTTACCTTTTCAGTCAGATTTCGCTGTCATCTCCATCCTCAGCACTGTCATAGTCATTGTTCTGACATATACCTCGGCACCCAGAACAAGCAGGTGAGCATTGAAGCCCATGCCGGCGGCAGCTACAGCGCGGCGTCCCACAACCTGACTTGCAGGCACACCACACTAGAGTCAACAACGACTGTGGTGCAGGGGCACGGTCAGAGATGATTGGTTTAAACGTTCCATCTGAGAGCTTCCAACCCCAGTCTTCAGCATTCAGTGTGTTCCCCTGCCACTCTTGGACTTGGTGGTAGACACGCAGGCTATGGTACTTCGTAGCTGCTGATGTTGGTGGCAACATGTTAGGAAGAACTGCCTTATTTCTTGTGGTGACAAGGGCTTGGAATCGGCGATATCTAACATCATCGAGGGAGTCGCTGGGGTTCCACTTATAGACAATGGCCATTGCCTTCTCACCAGCCATGATGATGTCGTCCTTTGTTGCCCTTTTACTCCTGAACACCTCCGCCTGTTCCCGAAATGCCTCCCTGTCTTCAATAAGTTTGAAACCTGCCGCCTTCCCGATCCCAAAAACCCTGGATGTGGTATCACACCCCAAGAAAGCATGCACAAAGAGAATATGCCTGCAAACCTGGACCCCAAGCTTATGCTTGATCGAATTAACACCCATGCACCTGACTTCTGCTCCTTTCTTTGGTTCAGGTCGGAAGTGGATGTCATGTTTGTTTTCTCCTGCAAGGTGGATGAGGAGAACAAGTAGGTCTGTGTCACTCCGACTAACACAGTTTCTCTGTCCTCGGAGATTCTCACTGCAGTTTGGACAATAAGAGTATCTGTATCCCCTCTGGCATCGATAACTTCACAGCCTTCTTTGGCCAGGGTATCTCCCAAAAGTTCAAGAAAGCGTTGCTTGTTCTCTTTGTTTGAGAGGAATTCTTTCTTTTTTAACTGGAGTTTCGTGGACAGATGGAATGTCACCTTCCTACCCTCACACTCCACTCGACGCTGATGTGTGCTGTCTTTTGTTGAAGGTCCCGCCTCATAACCATCAAACACAACCACTGCCTGACCATAGTGTTTTGTAACATATCTGGTATAGTACTGCAATATCTTGTTGTATGTTTCACCAAGTTGCCATGGAATGCGATGGAGAAGAGCACCTCCATCAAGGACGTATGTGATATTTTGACATGGTGCTGGGTTGTGTGGTACCTCGGACCAGATGGCGTCAGCTAGTTGTGCCTTCACAGCTTTCAGGAGCTTTCCCTTCCCTTCGAACAAGGCAGGTGGGTAGTTGCAGAGCTCATAGGTGAGGGCATTCGGAAGATCATTTGCCTGAGATCCTGCAATGATGAGTCGTTGAAACAGAAGAAGAGGATCAATCTGTACTTCCTCATCACCTATCTTGACTGCAGACTTAGAGTCAAATGTCACAGCTTGGGCTTTCCTTTTGAAACTGTACTTGACCACATGTTGTCCAACCATTTTATTAAGAATGTCATATCCGATCCTTTTTGCATCATCCATATTAACCTTGGAACCAGCCCAGATTCCGCTGACTATGTTGCGGAGGGATGAGTCTGCTTCGAATGGAGACCTCCAGTCAATGGAGGACCGCAATGTGCTACAGTCACTACTGTCCCTTGTTTGCCGAGCTTGTGATATGTTTTTATGCTGTTCACTCGTCTGGTATGTGATGGATGTCAGCTGTTGCATTGCCATGTTTACTTCTGCACAAACTGGCCTTGAAAGACACCAGACCAGACTTTGGGTTTCTGTCATTCCCCTCCCTCTGGTGAGACCTCCACTCGTCTTCAGACTTCTCATAAGTGCCTGTTCGATCACCAGGTCTGGAGACAACCCTGCCCAGAAGCGGTCACTCCTCCTGACTACATGTAGTCCCTGGGTGAACTGTTGGTAGACATTGGGGTGTGTGTCTTCCAGTTTTGTCATTTTCTGCAGATAGAGGTGCAATGACTTCATGTACAAGTTATGGCCGGAGGCAGCTAAGTATGGAAGCATGGCTTGCATCGTCTCCAGATGGAGGGACCAATCTCCGATTCGTTCTGATCGCATAAATGACCTCATGATGTCTATCATCTCCATGTATTGCAGCCACAGACGTGCAGTACGGTAGCTCGATTCCAACATGTCCTTGTGTGTCTCAAGTTTCTGTTGTAGATCCTGCAGGTACAAAGATGATTCTACATCACTGAGCGTGATTTCACCAGAGAGGAGATCATCATAGAGGTTCCCTATTGTCTCCAATTCCAGTGGCACATTGTCATTAGATAAAGACAACTTGATCCCCCCAACAGGCTGCTCAAGAGAAGTGTGTGAAGGACGGAATCTACAAGGAGATGACCACGAATGGCACAAGCAACTGCGTGTCCAGTAAGAATATGGGTAACAGTGTTCCCAGCGAAGATCACTTCCAAGATATCTTGAAGGCCTGTTCCTCTCATCAAGTGCCCAATGCTACCCAGAAAGCTCATTAGTGCGTGAAATCCCCCAAGTCTTAAAATAATCGGATGCAGATCACTGTCCTCTACAGCACTTTCCACAATTTGAGTTGCCTTGAACCACAACGGCTGGTCAAAAGTGAGCACTGGTGTTGCTCCATAGCGCTTGGCATGCTCTGCAATGAAGTGTAAAGTTGAGTTGACACACGTCATGTCACTCGGGTTCATATCAATCATGGGAAGGAACATGGTGGATGACTGTCCTGGGTGGTCTCCGTTGTTTACCATTTGCATGTATCCCGACCATGCTGGTCTTGGTAACCGGACTGACAGGGACGTTTTCCACAGATCTACCTTGGGGCTTTCCGTGTGTTTGGGTTCCTCTGGTAGAGCTTCATACTTGATATTAGCAAGTTCATCACCAAGTGATATGAATTTCTTAATGCTGATGTGTCCTACAGCAGCGATCTCCTCTGTTGTCACAGACACACGTTTTACCACAGAGGTGACATCACATTTGGGTGTTACAACTGCCATAATACCCATTCCGTGGAATGTCCCAGAGCCGTCAAGAGTCCTAGTGTCATGATCCACGTTATCAGCCACATATTGAACAGACTGCCCAGGGAGGAACTCTGGAATGTCCAATCCCTGGTTGACAGCTGCACTCCGTTCATATTTTTGCACCTCTGAATATGAACTACAGAATCCATGGGCATTCAGTGTGTCAATCAGAAATCTTGAGGCAAAATGCGAATGCATTTGCACACCTAGACCTAATTGCAATGGTGCAGTCATAATTCTGGGGCGGGCAGCCTGCATTATCGCTTGCCCCGATGAGCACATCTTCAACCGTTTATTTTTTCCAGCAAAAACGATATTCAGTAGTAAGCTTAGTGACTCTGGAATATAGTTAGTAGCTTCTGAGATATCACTCATAGAAAGACTAGTTGGGTAAGTGTCCTTCAGTTGTACAACTGACTTAACATCACTTTTAACCCGTTGAGACCCAGTGTCGCACGTGTTGCGTCGGCAGTCTTTGATCACCAACTCCCAGCGACGCATCACGTGCGTCCGACATATAAAAAACACTTACGTGGCTCGTAAGGTAGGAAATGGCGGGAGAATAGGAGGGGGCGGTACCGTAGTGTGTGGGGGAGCCGGGCCAGTAGGTGTGAGCGGGCCGAGACAGCCGCGCGGCTGGTGGTGGTGGGCTTAGTGGGGATAGTTTACACCCCTAGTTTACCGCCACTTTGAACCTTCATTACTCCGGTCGTATGGGAGCTAGAGGCTTGAGATTTATGTGAGATACTCCTTAGAATGTATGCCGTACAATGCCATACTCAGTTTTTACCCTAGTGCTCCCGGGCGGGTGGTCATGCGGGGGAGACGAACTATTGAAACCCCCCCCCCCCGCCCCCCAAATGACCGAAATGATTTTTTTTTTATTTGTGTGTTCATTTCTCACCATTCTCTTCCATTTTGGCTCAACACATTTTTTTGAAGCTCCCCCCCCCCAACCCCCCACCGGCCCCCCCCCAAAAAAAAATGTCAGAGGTGATTTGTTTTTGTTTTTTTTTCATTTCTCATCCTTGTCTTCCATTTTAGCAAACAAAAAAAATAAGTGAAAATGGCTTGGGACTGGGGTGAACAAAATATTATAACTAGCCGGGGCTCAACGGGTTAATGAGGTTGGCCGCAGTTTCTATCAGTCTCAACTTCTCCGCTTCTGGATCACTATCCTTGGGCTGTTTATAGAAGTCGTTCAGGATCACAGAAACTGTACCTCGGAATGTCACAATATTTTGAATACCATTGATTTCAGTTATTATTATTCTATCTCCAAAATGATCAATAAGTTTCTCTTTCATGTGAGTAAAACCATAAGGTTCCAGATTGGTGTCCTCCAGGAACTCCTTCATTTTGTTCATTAGAGCATTAATCGTCATCTGTTCTTCGTCGTTCTCCTCCAGGAAAGACGTCACCCTTTGAAAAGCATCAGCCCTAACTGTATCCGATGGTCTCCCTACTTTCCGCTTTTTTGACAGGCTCTTAACATCAACGAACTGAGGAACCCCTTTTCCTGTTCGGAAGTTCACACTGCAGGCTTGGTGGTATACAGCATCAGCTGCATGGAGGTCTTGTGCAAACAACACCCTGCCTTTTATCTTCTCTGCCCAGTCATCCTGACGGTCATCACAAACCTTAATAATAGTGCTGTCAAAACCTAATGTCAAAACAGGAATTAAGTCAAATTGTTTTTTCTTTCCGCCATATTTGTTTTCTGTTCCACAGAACAAACAGTGGTCCTTGTATGAAAATGATTCTTTGGAGCGAAGAGTGGGCACTGTTTCACTGTCTGAAGAACGTTTCCGCTTGAACCGTTCTATTTCACTCGGATGACAAAAAAAAAATCTACATTCTGCGTGAACAACATCACCCGGTTTCACCACAACACTGGATTCACGTTGAATACTTGCTTTTGCTATGCCTTCGCAACCTTTATCACCCAGTGTGACTGTTGCTCCCTCTGTCAGTTTTTTCTTACAAAAGACGCAGTCTGCCATGATGACCCTGAAAAGAAAATGGTTGAATATTAATATAGACCTAAAGACAGACCTTATGGGAAAACATACATGTAGTTATGAATATTACTACCTATACTGATGTCATCTATCTATCTATCTATTGCCTGACGCCGTGATCCCCGAAGGGGTGGCCACGAACGAACCGCCCCCATGCACCTCTGTCCCCAGTCAGTCGACGCCCCTCCCCCCAACCAGCACCACCTTCGTTCATGTACTTCCTCACTCCATCCTTCCACCTCATATTCGGTCTACCTCTCCCCCTCTGTCCCTCCACCTCGCTCTCGTACACCCTCTTAGTCATTCTCTCGCTTTCCATACGTTCCATATGGCCGAACCATCTCAAGTTGTTCCTTTTCACACTTTCCAGCACATCTACCTCCACACCACACCTCCTTCTTACTTCCTCATTAGTCTGTCTATCCCTCCATGTAACTCCGCACGCACTCCTTAAGTAATTCATTTCCACTGCTCTCACTCTTGGTCTGAGTCTCTCAACCAACGTCCATGCTTCGCTTCCGTAAGTCAGTGTCGGGATTACCACACTGTCATGCAAGGACTTCTTCACTTCCATACTGACCACCCTATTTCTTGTTACTGCTTTTAGCGTTCCTACAACCCTCTTCCCCTGTTGTACCCTCTCCCGCACCTCTTCATCCATAGTCCCATCTTTACTCAACACACTGCCCAGATACTTAAAAGAGTTGACGATCTCCATAGCCTGACCGTTCAGCTTCACCTCACACTCTGTGACTTCACCCCTTTCGAAGACCATAACCTTGCTCTTCCCCGTATTTACCTTCAAATTCCGTTTTTCGCACACTGTTCCAAACTCATTTACTGATGTCATACATGCACCAAAAATGAAATCCAAAAAAAAATCCCAAAAACAAAAAAAATCCAAAAAAATCCAGAAATCCAAAAGTTCAACCCTGATAAAAATATTGATCCACTCAAAAAAAATTGTGGGACTTTTAGTACATCATGAAGGGTACCCTACTGAACAAATCCCAACAGGTTTCGTTTCTGTTGCAATTAGTGGTGGGTCCTGGTGTACATTGACTGGACTACACCCCTCGCGAGGCCTGAAGCCTGACTGACTCACTCACCCACACTCTCCCTTACGCAACACACTCGCTAGTCACATGACCACACCATAGAACCGGCTTGGAGATGTTGACACGAAAATATACCAATAAATAAGGGAATAACAGGGAAAATAGATGATAATTGAAGGGGGGGGGGAAAGGAGGGAAGGAGGGGACTTTGACACATATGGAGGAGTGATAGTAGGGATGGAGAGGAATTATCTCACTTAATCACCATTTCACTTGTTTTATGTGCTACTGGGGCCTTTTAAAAGTTTTTTTTTTTAGGCCGTACTTCTTAAGAGTGTTTTCGCCGTTCCCGGGTTAAATCAGAAGATATATATATATATATATATAAATTGTACCCTTTTGCTTGGGAATAGTAATGTAAGTAAAATTTTATCCTCTGACTTAGCTAAAGGATGCTCGGTACGTACACTGCCTAACACAACACTTGACCTCATGATGTGCTGGGTTAAAGAAAAACTAAGTTGGTGCCCAGAAAACTGTGTAATATATGGAGGTGAACAGGATGTGGAAGGAGAAGACGACCTGAACACAGTCCTTGATAGGTTAGGAGCTCTAGTTAGTGAAGTGTAGGAACACTGTAAAAATATCTATGTTTGTCAACTTGCCCTAACTCTAAAATCAACAGAATTGCAAACAAAAATACACGATTACAATGACATGCTCATAAAGTGGGGTGAAACAAATTTGTGCTAATCCTACAAATCACTGCTTCATTCAAACTTGCAACTGGTGAAGTGGACTATTTTTGCTTCAATCACGATGATTCGAAATTGCTATTAAACCGAAATGGTGCTCTAAGACTCCTCGATAACATTCATAAACAATGTAAATGTGTAGTTGTTTGCTCGGATTGGGATAATGTTAGGAAAGGACTGTTACATAAGCAGTGTGGAGGATAATATGGCCAAAAATATATCCTATCTCACACCAATCAAAATAGAAAATGAATACAAATAAAGTATTAGATAGCCTACCTTATGGCATAGAATGTATAATAGATGAGAGTTGTTTAGTAGCCTAGTCTTAATCCATGGTAGCCTATCTCTCAGAAACCCTAACTAAACATTGTATAAATGGCCATATATATCAATGACTTAGCTATAACTAGGGTCCTGGTGTAGTTCAGAGGATGCCGGCTTCGGTAGACAAGGGTTAAAGGCAGAACTCCGGGCCGGGCGCGGGGAGTGTTGCGAGACACGTCTTAGTAGTCAAAAGTTGTATGGCGTCTGATCGGAACTTCAATTTCCGACTCTTAAATAAATTATATAGTAATTCGTTACCAAGGGTTCATTCCCTCTTCACGTTATCATATAAGTGAAAAATAAGCATTTAATTATATAAATACTAATATAAATATTGTTTCACAACTATTTAGTAAACATGATATCCAGTTGGGGTTGAGATTACCACTACAAATTGTGGATCGCGCCTGCGAGCGTGGGAATTTCAAAACTGATACCGAATACAGTACCTCTAAATCTAATCATACAAGGTTTTATAACTAAATTAACTTGGCCAAGGTAATCGTATACAGTTCTAAATTACTTAACCCTTTTACGCACATATGACGCAGAGGTTGCCAGATTATCAATAAGAAATAGAGTTCTCTCACTTATTCACCTCTCCAAAATTAGTTTTCTGCCCACAGCTAACTCAAAGACAACTGCAGAGGTTGAAGTAACTAAACTAAAGGTTTCTAAATACCCCTGATGGAAACAAAGGCTTTAAAGTATCCCTAATAGGCTCAAAATCGCGTCATATGTCGGAGAGGGTTAATATTAATTATCCTTTACAGTATTTACAATCACCAGGATCTGGTAGGAAATGGTTCACTCTAATGAGGTTACCCTACTGGAAGGCTATTGCCAACACTACCTAGATACCCGTGTAGTCAATTTATTTCTCACAAGCAGTATGACACCATAAGATCTTCTCAGGTACGCCAAACAGCTCACTCTATTTCACATGAGACAAGACGACACAGTAACTCGCACAATAGAGAGAACCATTCAAACCAAACTATTCAAAACGGTAAACAATATACATGGCGAACACATCAACGACCAAAAATCTACCATAGAAATAATGATTCCTATCAGTATCAGCAACATGAAGCACTTTTTTACCAAAGACGGAATGATAGGCATGAAGGTTATACAGAGGGAATCAATCATGACACAAGAGGACAAAGAACACATTGGAGATCACAACCACAGTATGTAGGTTGTTATAACTGTGGTGAACACAATCACCAACAAGCAGGATGTCGTTATGATCACCAAATAAAGTGTTACTCTTGCTATGAACTAGGACATAAAAGCCGTTTATGCCATGAATATTCTAGTTAGGTAGTTGGCAATGCAGGTATAGCCGATATATCAACTACTAGAACTCCAAAGGACAACTTAAACATTTATTATTTTAATGCTAGGTCCCTTCTTCCAAAACTTGACGAAGTAGAAACTCTTCTTGAAGAGAGAGAAATTTATGTTTTGTGTATAACAGAATCATGGCTGACCGAACAAACGCCGGACAGTCTAATTAGCTTCCCTGGATATAATCGATGTGGCGGAGGACGAGGTGGAGGTACTTGTATATATGTACGTGATGATATACAAGCTAACTTAATAACAAGTGATTCAAGCACCTACAAAGGTATTGAACAGATATGATTTAAAGTACAATGCCGTAAGCTCCCTTCTATTATTGTAGGATGTATAATTATATAGACACTGTTATTGTTTAACAGAATCTTTAATTGTCTTTTGGATGTTTTTACTAAAATGAACTTGCATAACAACAATATTTATTATAAGTGACTTAAACGATAACCTACTAGATGCTGGCGCTAAGCTACATAAAATTATCAAAACCTCAAAACTACATCAAATAATATATACACCTACTAGAATTACAAATAACACTAAAGCACTTATTGATGTGTTTATTACAAACAGGCCAGATATGGTTAATAATGTTGACGTGTTACCATCAATTATAGCTGATCACGAGTATATTACTGCTAATCTAAACATCAGTAAGCCTAAAAGAACTCCTGTATACAAAACAGTACGTAGTAAATGTTCATATAGTGCTGAAAAGCTCCGCTTTCATATCAGTGAAGCTAAATTTGATTTATATAAAATATTATGTACTGATGATGTAAATGCACAAGTAGAAATATTAACCCAGGTATTAAATAGCATATAATCTGTGCTCCAATAACCACTAAGTTGATTAGACGTCCTCCAGCTCCTTGGATAGGTAATTATATAAAAAGTATAATAAAGGAACGAAATCACTTGCACACACGCCTAAAAGAGGGCAGAGATAATGCGACTTTAGCTCAGCTGTATCATTCATCAAAAATAAATGTCAGAAAGCTAATTAAAAAAGCCAAAACTCAATACTACAAACAAAAGTTCAGTGACCTGTACTGGTGATAGCAGTAAAACATGGACAACGATCAAACAACTGATCCCAGATCATCATAATCTATTTTGTATTAACTTCACCACAACACCAAACACCTCCAATGAAATTAATGAAAGCACATGTGCGATCCACCAGGATTCGAACCCGGGTTATCACACACAGATTTTTGACACCTTAACCATTACACCACCAAGACGGTATATATCAATACTAAATTTGAAGACTCGGTGTCAATGGCAAATAAATGTAATGAGTTCTTTTGGTAATGTGGGCAAAACTGTTTATGAACAGACCCAAAGAAATATAAATCACTCCCAACGCTACCACCTACTATGTTTAGACCTACTCCAGTAGACACGGCTACAGTCATTTTAACAATCAAGCACTTAAAAGACACAAGTGCAGTAGGCGCTGATGATATACCATTAAGTTATATTAGAGATGCACTACCAGCCCTAGAAAATATCTTAACTATAATTATAAACACATCAATTGTTACTGGTCAGTTTCCACAGCTTTGGAAGAATGCTCATATAGTACCAATTCATAAATCTGGTAAAATAACTGAGGCTAGTAATTATAGACCTATTTCACTCCTTCCCAGTTTATCAAAGATATTGGAAAAAATTGTCACTGAACAACTCTTGTAATTTCTAGAAAAAACATTTAAATTTTGTCCAAAACACAACATGGTTTTCGAAAAAATCTGTCAACTCAAACTGCACTATTGAATATATGCAATGGAATATACAACAATATGGATAACAAAAAGATATCGGTACTAACATTGTGTGACCTTTCCAAAGCGTTTGACAGTGTGAATCATGAATTGCTTTTGAAAAAATGATCACGTTACAATATTGATCGTTTTTGGTTTGAAAATGATCTATCATCTAGAACTCAATCTGTTAGATTAGGTAGGACTATATCTCCCAAACTTGCACATTCATATGGGGTTCCTCAAGGTTCTATTTTAGGCCCGTTACTCTTTTCTATATTTGTTAATGACCTAAATGAAATTTTAAACGATTGTGTTCTAGTGCAGTACGCAGACGATGCCCAGTTCCTTCACACTGGCACCATTTCCAACTTAGATATATTCATAAATAATGTAGAACGCACTTTAAAAAAGGTAAAACACTACTTTGATACTAACGGTTTAATGATCAACACCAGTAAAACTAAATGCATGTTCATATCTACACCAAGTTTCCTATCAAAAATCCCAAATAATACGATAATCAAGTTTGGTGATGATCATATAATTCCGTCTAGCTCTGTGAAAAACTTAGGGGTATATATGGACTCCACAATGACCTTCAGTGTGCATACAGATGAAGTATATAAAAAGGTAATTGGAATCCTTAAATATCTTCTTAAAATAAGTAAAAGCCTAGATAAAAACACAAGGACACTAATCGTTCAATCTCTAGTAATAAACAAACTATTCTACTGCGCTACTGTATGGGGGATGGGAAATAAGACTAATATAGCGAAACTCCAAAAACTTCAAAACTTTGCAGGAAAAGTATCACTGGGTTATGGTAAAAAGAGTGACTCAGCAACCCCATTGTTAAACAAATTAAACTGGCTCAAGGTACAAAGCACTATAATTTACGATATCAATATTTTAATGTACAAAGTTATCAATGGATTATTTCCTTCGTGGTTAATTAAAGTTTCCAATGTACACGATATACATACTAGGGACACAAGACAAAACAACATCTATTTACCAATGAAAAACACAAAAGTAGGATGTAAATCTATAGATTATGAAGGTCCACTTCAGTGGAACAAACTCCCAGAACACATAAGAAATGTAACTAATATAAAGTCTTTTAAGAATAACTTGAAGTCACTATTGCTCAGAAAACTGTATCAAAATCCATAGGTTTTAACTATATTGTATGTATTTTTTATTATCCTGTATATAATTTTAATAATTTGTAGATGTATGTGAATACCCATGTAATTTTCGTGGAATAAAGGAATTATTATATATATATGAATGCTATATCAAGCCTATAATCTAACATGCAACCAACTGTTCACAGCATTTGCACCAGGTCTTTGGAAGTTGTACGTCTGTCTTAGAAATAGTATTAAATTCTGATACACAAACAATTGAATACATCAATCAAATATTGAAAACGGTAGATCAATCTGGATATGATTTAGGTGAATATGATTTTATATAAAAGTAATATCAACTGAAATGTCGGGTTGGTATTTCAACTCGACTGGTTATAATCTCGATAACAATCTTATAATAAGATATCTTGAGATAGAATATGCTCGACAGGGTCACGTCTAGCTTTATATATCTTTCATAAACTCTTTATCCCAAGGCAGCATTCACGCAATAAGAACACCATATTACTTCACACTTTAGTTTATTCAATGGACATAGGTTATGGTATATAGTGTATTGTTCTTTCATATAGGGCAGACAATAAGAATACATTAGCAAATCCCTATCTGGCAATACGTGGATCAAAGATATGACGTAACGCAAATTACATAAACATACGATGTAATTAAATAGTTACTATTGAAATATAAAATGAAAGTTGCAACGGTCTCTACGATAATATGGAGACACGAATAATAAATAACTTGAATAAGAGTTAATATAAATGTGTGAAAATAATTATTAATTACCCACACACGTAGATCAGATTAATTCACAAGCACTGGTATAAACTAGATAGCTCGAAATAATAGAATTAAAGTTAACACAACGGGGGGCTCTTGATTTTTCGATAAGGAAAGATAGATAGATTAAAATTTGGGCATAGGTCCTAGGTAAATGGTAACAAATTAGGGAATATCTTCACGGTATACGTTTACACTTCAACTTGGATAAATAACATATATAGGTGACATCTGAGAGTATTCCGTCTTGAGCCTGGATCGAGATGAGTTTTTATAACTGGTATACAATTGATAATTAATAATAACACCTCAGGAAAGATACTGCAAAGGGGTATGCGTAGCAATATCTGGTGCGATGAATTCACTTGCACATATCAAGATTTATGGGAGGACAAATGACTATGTAATGTGTACACAGATCGATAATTGAACAATTAACAGGCACAGATCCTTGGCACAGATCAACTTAATAACACTTCCGGAATACTCGCATATATTACCTTACCTTCAACAATAGCCACAAATTGAGATACGCAGAAACACTTAGGGTTAGCGTGGGGGGGGGGGGGGGAAAGAAGGGCCAAATACGAGGGTCGGGGCGTCACAGAGGTCCGGGCACGGCAGCTGGACGTAATGGGGCCACTCGTCAGGAGTCGGAAGGGCAGGACCAGACGTCAGGGTACTGCTTCAGCAGGAGTCCAAGGGCAGGGGTGGCAGTGGACAGCAGGCTCCTTCTCTCTCAGAGGGGAACGACTCTCGGACAATAATCCGGACGGAGCGTTTAGGTAGTTATACTTCCGGACATATATCCGAACGGAGCAAGCTACTGAGTTTGAACTCACTTCCTGTAGTTTCAGTCAGTACATATTTGGGTTATTTCTCTTGGTCAGGTCGCATAAATAGGGGCATAGTAAATACATAAAAATGGGCTATGTTGAGGTTAACAATTACATGAAAAATATATTATATTATGGTGCTTAATGACATCCCACTGAGGTTCTCGTCTTTGTGACCTTTGGCTCTTTCTATTATATCATCAAGCCTGATGATATAATTCGTAATTTTCTTTTCACTATTTGTTTTGGCTATTTGGATTGTTTATGTAATTATTTTCTTCTGTGGCACTTCCTATCACCATTTCCCTTTTCTTCTCGTCTGGCAGCTTCTTGAGGATGGAGGGCCCCAACGATTTAAATACTCCCAGGGCTCTTTATGCTTAGATTGCATATACCCTTTTTCATCATAGTATTCGGGGGGAAGTTCTGCCTTGGCTATTTGAGTCCCGCACTGTGATTGACGGGGCCGTGTGAGGTGATGATTGGTGGGGCTTGACCTGCGCTTCGAGGGTAACTCACCTGTTCGCCTGGGAATTAGAGAATGGGTCCAGGGGTCAGATTTCCTGTTCTCTGGAGAATGGGAAATTAATCTGTTTCTAAATCCTTTTCTTCCGTTCTCGCTGGATTCTCTTATGGTAGCAATTTTGTGTGGTGGTCCTTTAGGCTCCGTTATTTCACCACCTTCTACGGAATAAAAGTCTCGACCTCGAGACCTCATAACATATTTGCGGCAGGTGGGGGTGGTGAGAGTCCTTGTTAAACGGTCCAGTACCAAACACCAGAGGGTTGTAGTGCTGTCGGGAGGGATGGAGGGGTCCGTTCTCACTGTAATCTCGAGGGGTGTCGTCGAGCTGTTTGTCACCTGAAGGAGATGATCCGGGGATGTGAGGGCCTCAGGGTGGTTCCGGTCGGAGGATATAAACACACTGTTTATCTTCATGTTGACTCCGGGCTTAAGGGCTGGTGGAGGTGTTGCTTGGGCAGTGGCCACTGTAGGAGTGTTGGAAGATGTCCTCCCAGTTGGGGGAAGTCTGGCAGTGAGGGGGCCTGTGTCATAGATGTGAGGGTGTGACACAGGCTGGCTAGGTGACCTCGCAGTAGAAGTGGCGGCGCCTTTGATGTGCCGCCGCTTGTAGTTTGGCTGGAAGGTGGGAGCCCATCTCTGTGGTGGTTTCACATGACGCCCGGATCTTGTACATGGTGGATTAGATAAGAGGGGTATTAGGTGGGGTGATTGAGCATTCTGGGGGGGTATGGAAATATCAGCAAGGGGTGAAGTAGAGACAGTTCTTGGAAAGTTAGAAGGTTCATGTGACAGTAAATTAGGCATGATGGGAGAGGTGGCTGGTTGAACAGGGGGCGTAGCAGTTGCATTTGATGGAAGGGCCTGGTCAGGTCTCATTTGAGCAGGGGTACTGGTAAGGGGAATGAAGGTGTTGGCTGAAACATTAGGTAAGGGTGAAGAGAGGGTGATTATGTCAGAAGTGGATGGCTGTTGTAATAGGGGAATATTTTTAATATTGGTGAAGTAGGAAGAGTGCAGGTAGATTCTGAAAAATTTGGTAGACTGACAGAAGGGGATGGGGGGCAAGGGGTGGGGGTTGTCTGGTGACATTAACGTCAGCTGGAGTAGACAACATGGGAGGGGCAGTGACAACGGGAGGAGGCTGTGGAGAGGGGCTGACAGATCCGAATGATCTTGAGGGAAGATTGAGCTGAAGGGGATTTGGGCGGTTATGTGGCTTAGGTATAGGAGGAAGAAGTTGGTGGATGAGTTCCTCCCTGAGGGGAAAGGGATGGAAGAGGAGGAGGAGGGGAATCTGAGGTCCCCAATTTCTGGTCATTTGTCAAAGGCAACATGTTTTTCTCTGGGGAATCTGCAAGCATAATGGCATTCTCATCTATGGGTTGAAACCTACGTACATATCTATTTCGGTATGTGCGTGACTCACCAAAATAGTTTATGGTTACCTGGTAACAATTAGGAACAGATAAAATTTCAAACGGACCTTGATATCTGGGTTTTAATTTGGATGGCACGGGCAGTTGAGCAACCATCACGAGGTCACCAACGTGATGAGGACTTACTTTGGCGGTTTTGTCAGGTTTTAGGTCTTGCAGATATTGGAGCTGTCTCAGACAATTTTTCAAATGAACCAGGGACTGGTTAGAATTAGATGAGGGCTAATAGGGGACAGCTAGATGACGTAATGAGAGCAGTATGGGGGGGCACTCCAAAGATGCATTCATGGTGCAAGTGGTGGAGCAAGTGTTAATTCCTCACTGAACGATTTTTACCTGGCTAGGCCAATCCTTCGTATTCATCTGTTGCAATCTTGTCCGGACTTGGTTTGCAATTGTGCGGTGGTTTCGTTCACAGGTGGAATTTCCTTGGGGCCAGTATGGGGAGGAGTGGCTGATCTTATACCCACACATTTGAGATAGTTGGGACCAGATGTAGCTGGTAAATTCTGGGGCGTTGTCTGAGTGTATGGCTTCTGGCAAACCGAAGTATGGGAATACATGTTGGATCATGGCTTCTGCTACTGCTATTGCGGAATGCTCTTTAGCGGGGCAGGCAATCACATATTTGGAGTATGTGTCCACGAAAGTATTTATGTACTTGAAACCTTGACTTCCTTCTAATGGACCCATTACATCAACGGCTAAAAGTTGCCAGGCTTTAGTTGCCACTAACTTTCCGGAAGGTCCTGGGGTGCGGGTCCTGTCTTTGCCGAGGGCACAGGCACGACAGGCTTCGGTGATCCGTTTGGCAGTGATGTAGGGGGAAGGGGTCCAATACACCTGTTGAAAGGTGGCGGTCAGCTTCCGTTAGGCCAAATGGATGCCATTATGCATATGGATGGATTGCATGGTGGCTAGGGCAGTAGCTGGAGTAATTCAAATTTTTCCTTTGGGTGTGAACAAATTATCTCCTCGTCTAGTGAGTTGAGAGAACATGGTTCGGGGCATCCAATCAGGTTTTTCTTGTCATTGGAATAGCTTAAGTAGTTCATGTTGCTCTTGATCTGCGGAATCTTGATGGTGGACGGTTAAAATGGGGTGCATATCAAGGGGGTGGGGGGTGTCTCTGGTGTGGAAACAGTGGGTAGTCGGGACAGTGTGTCAGCATTGGTGTGGAGTTTCCCAGGTCTGTAAGCTATTTCGAAGTCAAATTCTTCTAAACTTTCTCTCTATCTGACAGTTAAAGCATTCTTGGTGTCAGACTTCCTTAACCATTGTAGGGCATGGTGATCGTGATGATGGTGATCTTTACCCTGGCTAAATAGGCCTTAAAATGTTGCAGGACTTAGATGATACCCAGGCATTCTCTCTTAGTCACAGGGTAGTTTACTTCTGCTGGATTTAGGGTTTGGCTGGCACAGGCTATTATGTGTTCTCGGCCCTCTCGTGTCTGTCCTAACACGGCACCTATTCCAGTTTGGGAGACATCTGTGTATAATCGAAAGGGTTGGGTGTAGTCAGGGAAAGAGACGACGGGTGATGCAATCAACAATTCCTTCAGGATATTGAAAGCCTGTAGGCGTTGTGATGTCCATAGGAATGGTTCATCTTTCTTGGTCAGGTCATTAAGAGGCTTAGCAATGGTGGCAACATTTTTCACAAATCTTCTATAGTAGGAGGCTAGTCCGAGAAATGCTCGGACTCCTTTGACGTTATTTGGGGGGGAAATTTTCCCAATGGCATCTAGTTTGTGGGGGTCTGGTGCAATTCCTTGGTCAGACACGATGTGGCCTAGGAACTGTACTTCGGTCTTGGCCAGCGTACATTTGGATGGTTTTAGTTTTAAGTTGGCCTCTCGGATTCTTTGGAAGACTTGTTGGAGGCGTTGTAGGTGTTCAACCCAGGTTTTTCCGAGCACGATGATGTAGTCTAAGTAAGCCAGGCAGGTTTCCCAGGTCAATCCTTACAACACGGATTCCATCAACCCAGAGAAGGTGGCAGGGCCATTGCATAAACCGAAAGGCAATACGGTAAATTCATATAGGCGGCCTTGGCTGGTGGCGAACGCCGTCTTCTGTTGATGTTTGGGAAGGACTGGCACTTGCCAATATCCTGCTTGCAAATCTAGGGTAGTGAACCATTTAGTTCAAAGTAGGGAGTCTTGGGAATCATCAATCCGGGGGAGGTGAGTGGCATCTTTGATCGTGACATCATTGAGTCTGCGATAATCTATGCAGAATCTGGTGGTCCCGTCTTTCTTCCGTACAAGTACTACTGGGAACGACCAAGGGCTTGTCGAGGGGCGGACCACTCCGGTGGCCAACATGTCTTATACTTGGGACTCTTCTTCTTGTCTTTGAATGGGATTTTTTCTGCTGATGAGTTGCTTGACGGGATGTCCCACGGTATGGATAGGATGATGGAGGATGTTGGTTTTTCCCACATCTCGATTTGAAGTGGCGAAGATGTCTTGGTAGGTGGTTAATAGATTCTTCAGGTCGGCTTGTTGTTGGGGGGTTAGATGAGAAGGAATAGAGGGTAGTGGTAAAGGAGTATTAGAGGGAGTATCAGCAGGAATGGACAGTTCTCCTGAATAAGGCTCTAGTTCTCAAATGGTTTAACCTTTTGGTAGGGTAATGGGTTGGTCTGATATATTGGCGAATTTTATGCAATTTAATGTGTTAGAAATTATACTAGGAGCGGTTAGGCAGTCCCTATCAAAGGGACTTTGGAGGTGAGGGGTCATAATGGCATCCCCAGGCAAGGTGGGTACAATGGGGATCCACTTTTCATGATGAGGGGGGAGTGTCAGGAGTTTGGCAGTGACTGCTTGAGCGATGGGCATTATGCAAGGGGGGGAAATCGGAGTCTGAGGGGAAGGAACAGGATTGGGGGGGTTCTAGGGTAGGAATGGGCTGGGTTAAGAGTAAAGTTTTGGTGGAAAGAGGGCCAAGTTGGGGGGTATCTCTAGTCTGGGTTTTTGGTTGGGTGCCTCGATGATAGGCACTTATTTTTGTTTTTATTTTTTATTTTTGGTTTACTTGGGCGGGTGGGGAGAGAATGTCAGTGTTCTCCCGCAATCAAGGGAAGCACTTAGCTTTGTGAGTAAGTCGAGACCCAAATATCCATCGTATAGGGTCTCTTTGGGGTCATACACCACGAAAGAGTGGTTTGTTCCGTGATTAGGAACAATGGTATTTACATAGGAGAAGTATTTGTCCAAAAAAATTTATAACTTTGGCATCGGCACTCACTAATACAATAGAGGAAGGTTGGATAGTGCCTAAGGCTTTCTTGTGTTGCTTAAAGAAAGGAGCGAAAAGGCATGATCGGGATGCTCCTGTGTCGATCAGTAGGCGGACTTTCACCCCATTAAGAGTGAGTTTCCTGTAGATGGGCAGTTTGTCTGAGTCTGCCTCCTCATGAGCCCCCGCCATTTTAGGTTATTAGTGAACGGGGGCGGTCTGAAAATCCAGGTCTAGTGGTGCCTCCATTTCTGACTCTGGTTCTTCTCCATTATCTTCTTCGGATCCTTTATGCTGTCCTCCGTAATGGTGGCGATCCGCCTTGGTTTAACCCTTAATTAGCGGCTCACCACATAAGTCGAGTTAAATAAAGCTGGACTATGTGGCGGCGCTCGACATAGGTCGAGTGGCAATTTCAGCACGTAATGTTGCTGAGAGAGAGAGACAAGTGGTGGCAGGAGACTAGCGAGCGTATGACTGCTCCAGACCACCGCGGCGAACCTACTGACACGAATCTCAGCTCCCCTCTCTCACTCGCTACATACTGAATTATATGGGGAAAGTACCGAATTACATGCTTTTTGCACTCGCGTTGCACGGTTATTGTAAGAAAACTAGCCATCATAAAAGGATCGTTATGGTGTCATTCGAAAGCTCTGTTTATGCCCTTTCAGGGATAGGTACTTGTTTTACGTTCTGGGTCTTATTTAGGCATGAAAATGATCACGTAAACAGCCCTATTTTGGCTAAAAACACCCCGCTGGGCGGTACATATAAATAAACCGCATAGGCCGCTCGTAAGGTGTTAATCCAGGGAATCTGGGCCTACCAACTAGGTGCTCTGGTCCTTCTTCTCGTCAGTTCGGTAAATGATCTCCGTAATGACGTCAGCAGACACTGGTTGTTGCACGGTTTCCAGGCGGCCGGGCGAATCCTGGCCCATTCCTCGGCCTTATCACTGGTTCGGGGGGCCATAGGGAGGGGTAGGTACGTTGGATGGGTGTGTGGTGGCTTGTTGTACGGCGGCTACCTAGTCTTGACCCTGGGTTTGCCTCAGGATCACAATCCGCCTTACGACTGGCATGTCCATATCGTAATTAGTTGGTTCAACAATGGAGAAATGGTCCGCCACCACCAAAGGTAGAATCCTCAACAAAGCCCTGAAAATAATCTTCTTTCTTTGGGCGGGGGTTTCCACTGTGAACGCAGTGACAGCGAGCTGTGTCAACTCACTGATCGTGTCGTCCAAATTCCCATTATATCTGACTTGGTAGAAATGCCTGTCCGAGATTATTTGGCCTAGGACAGGGTTAATGGAGGCATTTACATAAATTTAAAATGGTGCCCAGGTTAAACCAGGCATTTGTTCCTGCACATACCCTGATACCTTCCCTGCATTTTTACCTAACTTAACTATTACAGTGTAAATCTTGGAAGCGTCTTGGTCCTGGAACATCAGATCCACGACGCGTTTGACCATTTCCATGTATGTTCCTATGTCGTTTTCCTCGGGCTTGAATGCCGGGATATCGAGTGACTTAGCTGCCATGGTGATTGGGTAAGTTGAGAGTGCAAGTAAGAAGCCAATTTAAGCAAGCTGATGTGCCGTATCGAAACACCGCTGCCACTAGTGATATGTCGGGTTGGTATTTCAACTCGACTGGTTATAATCTCGATAACAATCTTATAATAAGATATCTTGAGATAGAATATGCTCGACAGGGTCACGTCTAGCTTTATATATCTTGCATCAACTCTTCATCCCAAGGCAGCATTCACGCAATAAGAACACAATATTACTTCACACTTTAATTTATTCAATGGACATAGGTTATGGTATAGTGTATATATATATATAGGGCAGACAATAAGAGGTACTCAAGTGACGTATCAAATATAGAATGGTCTTTAATGATAACTTAATTGTATTTAGTCACGTTGCATTTACACACAGGATAGGTAATATAAATATGCAGGAACAATAGTGTTACACATGTACATAGGTAATCAGTCAGATGATAACACGTATGTGAGTGTAACGTCTAATGTGAAGACTTCTGGCATAAGGCGAATTGACTTGAAACAGCATTCACTAGCGTGGGGTGGTGAGCGCTTATCAAGGGGATTAACGGGAGGGTCACATAGGTAAGGTAAATAAAAGGTAGTGCGTTCGACCCTAGGTCAAAGGGACTGCTTTGGTATGAATTTATAATACAAAATAGTGCGACTATAAAACACTAGTGAATGTTAAATATATACTCAGGAGCTTATCGACAAGGTAGTTTAAATTGGAATTTACTTATCTAAGCGGTTTTTGTGAAAGACTCAACACACGGATACGAAAAGTAGATTTAGACCGGGTATGAGATCGATACACACGAGTATAGAATTCAAATTCAAATTTAGATCAATGAATCACTATAACAGGTTTTGGAATGAATGCAAGTTAATATAAAAATTAGGAAATACACTCAATTAAAATGCGACTGGAAATCACAGTAAATTAGAATTCGAAAGTACACGACGAAGTTGTACTAGGTTAAAATAATACGATAATAGTATTAAAGGAAATTTGAATACATTAGCAAATCCCTATCTGGCAATACGTGGATCAAAGATATGACGTAACGCAAATTACATAAACATACGATGTAATTAAATAGTTACTATTGAAATATAAAATGAAAGTTGCAACGGTCTCTACGATAATATGGAGACACGAATAATAAATAACTTGAATAAGAGTTAATATAAATGTGTGAAAATAATTATTAATTACCCACACACGTAGATCAGATTAATTCACAAGCACTGGTATAAACTAGATAGGTCGAAATAACAGAATTAAAGTTAACACAACGGGGGGCTCTTGATTTTTCGATAAGGAAAGATAGATAGATTAAAATTTGGGCATAGGTCCTAGGTAAATGGTAACAAATTAGGGAATATCTTCACGGTATACGTTTACACTTCAACTTGGATAAATAACATATATAGGTGACATCTGAGAGTATTCCGTCTTGAGCCTGGATCGAGATGAGTTTTTATAACTGGTGTACAATTGATAATTAATAATAACACCTCAGGAAAGATACTGCAAAGGGGTATGCGTAGCAATATCTGGTGCGATGAATTCACTTGCACAGATCAAGATTTATGGGAGGACAAATGACTATGTAATGTGTACACAGATCGATAATTGAACAATTAACAGGCACAGATCCTTGGCACAGATCAACTTAATAAGACTTCCGGAATACTCGCATATATTACCTTACCTTCAACAATAGCCACAAATTGAGATACGCAGAAACACTTAGGGTTAGCGTGGGGGGGGGTGGGGGGGGGGGGGGAAAGAAGGGCCAAATACGAGGCTCGGGGCGTCACAGAGGTCCGGGCACGGCAGCTGGACGTAATGGGGCCACTCGTCAGGAGTCGGAAGGGCAGGACCAGACGTCAGGGTACTGCTTCGGCAGGAGTCCAAGGGCAGGGGTGGCAGTGGACAGCAGGCTCCTTCTCTCTCAGAGGGGAACGACTCTCGGACAATAATCCGGACGGAGCGTTTAGGTAGTTATACTTCCGGACATATATCCGAACGGAGCAAGCTACTGAGTTTGAACTCACTTCCTGTAGTTTCAGTCAGTACATATTTGGGTTATTTCTCTTGGTCAGGTCGCATAAATAGGGGCATAGTAAATACATAAAAATGGGCTATGTTGAGGTTAACAATTACATGAAAAATATATTATATTATGGTGCTTAATGACATCCCACTGAGGTTCTCGTCTTTGTGACCTTTGGCTCTTTCTATTATATCATCAAGCCTGATGATATAATTCGTAATTTTCTTTTCACTATTTGTTTTGGCTATTTGGATTGTTTATGTAATTATTTTCTTCTGTGGCACTTCCTATCACCATTTCCCTTTTCTTCTCGTCTGGCAGCTTCTTGAGGATGGAGGGCCCCAACGATTTAAATACTCCCAGAGCTCTTTATGCTTAGATTGCATAACACTTTTTCATCATAGTATTCTCGGGGGGGGGGGGGAGTTCTGCCTTGGCTATTCGAGTCCCGCACTGTGATTGGCGGGGCCGTGTCATTATTGGTGGGGCTTGACCTGCCCTTCCGGGGTAACTCACCTGTTTGCCCGGGAATTAGAGAATGGGTCCAGGGGTCACATTTCCAGTTCTTTGGAGAATGGGAAATGAATCTGTTTCTAAATACTTTTCTTCTGTTATCCCTGGATTCTCTTATGGTGGCTATTTTGTGTGGTGGTCCATTAGGCTCCGTTTTTTCATCAACTTATATAATATGAGGCAGAGCTCCCCTAAACGGCGCCAAAGTGAACAACAAAATGTGGGATTCTCTCTCTCTCTCTCTCTCTCTCTCTCTCTCTCTCTCTCTCTCTCTCTCTCTCTCTCTCTCTCTCTCTCTCTCTCTCTCTCTCTCTCTCTCTCTCTCTCTCTCTCTCTCTCTCTCTCTCTCTAAGGAAATAGTCCTCACATTTTACAACAAAAAATAATATTTAATACAAAAAAACACCAGCGACCAGAACATTAATTAGGGGAAATTAGAAAATAACAAGACAGAGTAACTGAAGAAGAATATTAACAAGAGAAGAAATGGAGAAATAATGACAGAAGAATGTGAACAAATGATGTTAAAAAGTGAGCTTTGATAAGCCAAAAGTATAACATAATGGGAAGAGGGGGCGAAGAACACGGCTCCATTCAATTGGTTATACCTATGTCATTAACGCTTTGAGGATCATGATGCATTTTGACAGTTTATTCTGGTTATCATTAAATGATTTTATTCAGCTTAGGAAGAACTTGTGGGAGCTGAAGCGTTATTAAATGAGATAGTATTTACCCCTTTGATTCCTAGATATCCTCCCTAAATTATTTAAAATCATCTAATGATAATATCAGAATAAACTGTTAAAACCCGTCATAATCCTCAAGGGGTTAATTAACAATTTGTGCTGTCTTGGCTAAATACCGCAGATAATTGGTAACCAAAACTGTTATGCCCAGCGTTATAATAGCCTCAGTAGAAGCAACTCCTATAACAACGAAAACAACAGCATTCGCCACCAATAATAGCACAAAAGGCGAGAGCGGCGTATCATCCACTCACCAGCCGTACTTGGGAAGCGTTCCGAACAGGTACAATATAGTCAGTCCCCCTATTCACACCTAGCTGCTCTCTCATCAATACCATCAGAGAAAAAGGAAAACATCAATGCCCTTACTACCCTAGGAGAATATCCCAACCTACAGGAAAAGTTATGACTATAACACAAAAAGTGAGAGAAACCCCTTCTCCCAAGGTAGGCACGACGCTAGCTCTCCAGATCACTCAAGTGGATTCCAACCTATGTTTGATACTAAGTCTCCTGCAAAGTTTAATACTGTGTCGAGGCTAGAATTGTGATTTGTGCAACTGACCAGGACAGCCTTGTCGTTCCTGAGATTCACCTCTACACTGTGTGCTGTTAAGAGTGGTTCGGGACACCACCAGAACATAAGCATCTAAACCATTACACCACCAAGTCTTAATAATAGTAGTAAATCTATCTAATACGGAAAACACCATTTCCCTCTATATTAATTTATCAAGGTTACGCTTTAGTAAATAAAAACAAGCATATAAGTAACGTATTTGTTCACGTGGAAATGAATTACTTAAGGAGTGCGTGCGGAGTTACATGGAGGGATAGACAGACTAATGAGGAAGTAAGAAGGAGGTGTGGTGTGGAGGTAGATGTGCTGGAAAGTGTGAAAAGGAACAACTTGAGATGGTTCGGCTATATGGAACGTATGGAAAGCGAGAGAATGACTAAGAGGGTGTACGAGAGCGAGGTGGAGGGACAGAGAGGGGGAGGTAGACCGAATATGAGGTGGAAGGATGGAGTGAGGAAGTACATGAACGAGGGCGGTGCTGGTTGGGGGGAGGGGCGTCGACTGACTGGGAACAGAGGTGCATGGGGGTGGTTCGTTCGTGGCCACCCCTTCGGGGATCACGGCGTCAGGCAATAGATAGATAGATAGATTTGTTCACGTGTTATATCCTTTTCATATTGTAGGCTCGCCACATGATAGAGTAAACTTGTTCAGACATTGCCCAGACCATGTGTAGATCCCAAGTATATCTCACTATTCATTATATTTTAGTGTATTATATTTTGTGTTCTATGTGGATGAGGGAGACAAAAGGCAGAACTGCCTGTGACGAGTGCCTCACCCAGAGTTGAAAGACTGACAGGGCCAAAATCAAGGAACACTCGAACCAAAATGCTTGGACACACAGAGTTTGAAGGATGAGGGGAAGATTGATTCAGGGAGACAGTTCCAGAGCTCAGCTGTTGAATAGAAGAAAGATTGGGAATATCATTTCACTCTTGGGTTGGGGAGTTGCACAGAGTAGGGGTGGGATTGTGTTGCAAGATGGGTGCTACATACTCTACGTAGAGGAGGTGTTATACATTGAGAGAGCTCTGAGGAACACTGATTATTGTAATAGCGGTAGCATAGCGAGAGAGATGCAACATTGCGGTGATGAGAGAGAGATTGCAAAGAGTCGGTGAGTGGACGTAAGTTAATGAGACGAAAGGCTTTCTTTTGTACTTTGTCAAGAAGTGCTGTGTGAGAGGATCCTCCTAACACATGCGAACAATACTCGATACATGGACGCACTGTGCCCCTTTACAGAGCAAGAAGCTGTGCAGGGGTAAAGAATCCCCGGAGGCAGTTGAGCACACCGAGCTTCTAGGAAGCTGTTTTGGCAAGGGTGGTAATATGGTCTTTCCATGTGAGATCAGATGAAAAAGAGACACTGAGAATACTGAGAGAAGTTGAAGGGTTGATTTGTGTATTGTTGTAGTATATGTGGGAGTTCTTGACGGGTAGATAAATGGAGAAATTGGGTTTTGGAAGCATTGAAAACAAAAAGATGTTTTTCTGCCCCAAATGAAAATGGTTGATAGGTCAGCAGATAAGTATTCTATGGCATCATCACATGAATATTTGAATGATTGCTTGCTAGGGGGTTCTGAAAAACTATGATTAGAGGTACAGTTAAAAAGATCATTAGTGAATATTAGAAAGAGAATTGGAGATAGGGCAAAACCCTGAGGAGCCCCGGAGTTGATAAGTTGAGGAAGTGAACGATGGCCATCCACCACCGCAGCTATGGAACGGCCAGAATGGAAATTAGAGATAAAGGCACAGATGGAGGGATAGAAACCGAAGGAGTGTAGTTTAAAAATTATAGAGATTTGTGCCAGACTCTATCAAATGCCTTCGATATGTCTAGCACAATAGAAAAGGTCTCATCGACCAAGAGTTAGTAAGAAATGAAAGAAGATCACCAGTACAGCGACCCCTAAGGAATCCATACTGGCGATCTGAGAGTAGATTATGGGAAGAGAGATGTTTAAGAAATTTGGAAGTAAGAATAGTTTCAAAAACTTTGGAAATGCAAGAAATGAGAGCAATTGGACGATAGTTGGAGGGTTGAGAGCGATCACCCTTCTTTGGGACAAGTTGAATGAGAACAATATTTCAGCAAGAAGGGAAGACGCCAGAGGAGAGACTGAGACGGAAGAGTTTGCCTAGGCTGGGAGTCAGCACGGAAGCACAGTTTTTTAGTACAACAGGAGGGACATCATTCGGACCGTACGCCTTCTTAGTATTAAGCCCAGAGAGGGTAGAAAGTCCATCTTTAAAAGAGATTAGGATATTAGGCATGAAAAAATGAGAAGAGGGTGGAGAGGGAGGAAGAGCACCAGTATCATCCAAGGTGGAGTTTTTAGTAAAAGTTTGGACGAAGAGTTCAGCTTTGTTAGAAGAAGAAGTGACAGTAGTGCCATCAGAGTGGAAAAGGAGAGGGAAAGACGAAGAAGAAAAATTGTTGGAGAGGTTTTTGGCTAGATCCCAGAAAGCTTGAGAAGAGCTAGAGTTGGATAGTTCAGTGAATATACTATTGATGAAAGAGTGTTTGGCGAGTCGAAGAACAGATTTGCCTTGATTCCGGGCAGAAACATTGGAAGAATGAGATTCTTGAGTTTGAAGGCATCGGTACCGTTTGAATCCTTCCTCCTTATTGCGAAGAGCAGTAGAACAAGCGTGAGTAAACCAAGATTGGTTTGCATTAGTCTGAGAGAAAGAAAATGGAATGTAAGCCTCCGTGCCCGTGAGGATTACCTCGGTAATACGTTCAGCACTCTCCGAGGGTCTCAGGCCACGGAAGCCAAAATCATTCCATGGGAAATAAAAGAAGTACTGCCGGAGAGTCTCCCAGTCGGCAGCGCCATAGTGCCATAAGCCCCACTGGCTGGGAGGATCGGGTGGCCGTACTGGAGAGATTGAACATGTGACTGAGATACGTTTATGGTCGGAGGAGCCCAAAGGAGAGAAAAGATCGACAGTATAAGAGGAAGGGTTAGAAGTGAAAAACAAGTCAAGAATGTTGGGCCGATCTCAAAATCTATTTGGGATACGGGTGGGTTGCTGAACCAACTGCTCTAGGTCATTAAGAATAGAAAAGATGTAAGCTTGTTCACCAGATTGGTCAGTGGAATGAGAGGAGAGCCATTGGCGGTGGTGAACGTTGAAATTTCCTAAGAGGGAGACTTCTGAGAAAGTAGAGATGGATAGGATGTGTTCCACTTTAGAGTTTAGTTATTCAAAGAATTTTGGAAAGTCAGTAGAGTTAGGGACAGCACAGAAATATTTAGTATGAGAATGACAGAATAGTTTGATCCATAAAGTGGAGAATTCAGAAGAGTCGACATCAGGAACACAAGAGCAAGTGAGGTTGTTGTGCATGTATGCACAACATCCACCTTTGGCTTTGAAACTAGGAGAGGGAAAGATGCTTGTATATTATTTTATATTCGATGTTGTGAGTGATTTTCTTGTGTGATTACCTCCTGTGAATAAAATACTATTTTGTATTATTAGTATAACATAATGTACTTGTTCTTGCTCGAAATTGTATACAACTAACATGTACTTCGCCCAGTTGAGTGAAGCCCACAAAAAAAAAAAACACACACAGAAATAACTAGCATTATAAAAACAGTATGGGAAGAAGTTTGCTCAGGAATGTTCTATATTTATATATTGATGTTATGGCTAAACAAACATAATTAATTATTCATACGTTGTCTAGAATCACATTTATAAATACTACAATAAAGCACATGGCACAGAATAACCACGTCATAACAATATGCATTAGTATAGAAGAAAAATCAGAATTATACATCACAGAGAAAGTAATATTGCAAACTAACATCGCTGTGATCATGATTTAATCTATAAACAACATTTTAGCTTAGTATTCACATATACAAAACACATAATTGAAACGAGGACGAAACAATCTGCAATTTATACTGTAGCTCGCACACTGAACCGAGAACTGAGGAAAGCATCATTTGTGGGGGATGATGAAATAAAGAAAGGTTAGTGGAAAAGATAGCAATAGGAGGAGAAAGGAACGGAGATGACAGAGGAAATGGGATATATATCAACCTTTTGATTACACGGAGTAATTCTAGAGCTGAGTACAAAATGCCAAGTGTCAGCCAAATTAGAGTAACAATATTTCTTATCCTATGATGTGATTATTGGAGGATATTAAACTGATGAGCAGGCTTTTCTCATCCTATGAAGGGGTTATAAACAGTTGAGCATAACATTTTAAAACAAGATATGTCTTCATCATACTCCAAGTCAATAAATATAATAAAAGGAATGATTGTCGAAAGAATATATATATATATATATATATATATATATATATATATAAATATATATATATATATATATATATATATATATATATATATATATATAGAGAGAGAGAGAGAGAGAGAGAGAGAGTGGCACTGATTGTTACAGACAGATTATGTGTACATCTATTGTTTTCTTGTATACATACATTGATGCAGGTAAACAAGGCATCAGTTTAGTACCCAGATGGGCCTTCACAACAGGTCTGCTTTGTTTGGTGAACAGAAGTACAAGGTGCAAGTTCATTACCCAATTATCCCACCTTGCCAGGGAAGATTGATTTTGATTTTGCCCCGAGGGACGAGTTTATTGAGCAGCGCCCCCCATCCTGTGAGGGGACAACCACTGGTAAAGTGATACATACTGCTCAAAGAGCCATTATTCCACTGGAACAACAGCATCGTCGTCTGGTTACATTCATATTTGTGTTTATAAATCAGGTTGGCATTATTCATATGGTTATTATAGTTTCCTCATTTAATTGCCACATGTGCTGTATATACATAGCTCATGAAAAAAAAAAAAAAAAATGAGCTTGTCGTGACTGACTTATTAATTGACAGGTTGTAAATAATAGCACTACAAAACTAGTGCAATCATATGAGGAGACTGTTCATATTTTCCATTACATCAATGGTTATTGAGGTCATAGTTAGCTGAATACAATCATCACATACCGCACACTCGCTCCAAGAAGCATCCGCACCCCCACGCCGACCATCCGACGCGCACAGCCCAGCAGGGCCGGCACCCCCGCCCGCAACTATATACTGTACATGTGTCAGAGACGATCGTCTCTGACACATGGACACAGTCGCAGGCAGAGTTGCCAACCCTACCAAGCTGCACACACCAGACGATCAGCGCAGGGGCGCAGACACCTCCGGGAGCGAGCGTACACGATGTGACTAATATTTCCAACTACATAAATTATTATGCAATAATAGTACCACAAATATATTACAATCATATGAGGGACACTTCACATTCTTCATTACATCAACGGTTATTGAGGTCATAGTTAGCTGAATACAACAGTTACATACATAATGTGACTAATAATACCAACTACCGAAGTTATAATGGAATTATAGTACTACAAATATATTACAATTATGAGGGACATGGTTCAAATCCTCATTACAATAATGGTTATTGAGGGCATAGTTAGCGGAATATGACCAGTGGAGAAGTTTACATGCCCATAGTAATATAATATTTAGTAGGGTGTGAGGTTATGGGAGAGAGGGAGGGGGAGGGGGGGAGAGGTGGTAGGAGGTAGAGGAATGTGAGGGAAGGGGGGAGGAGGAGGTACGGTACTCCAGGGAGATGTGTGTCAGAGGGGAAGTGTGTGTGTGTATGTACAATGTACATACATAAGTTGTTTAAGGCCAGCAATAGTACTGAAGATAAAAATGAAGTATGAAGACAATAATATTAATAAAGGTCATTATTGGCACAATTAATTTTGGAGCCCTACGAAGGGTTGGCTTAGTATTGTAATGACCATGTATTGTGTGCGCATTCTTATATGGCAGTAGTGATGATGATAGTGATTATGGTAGTAGCTGTTACAGTGGTGATTATGGTAGTAGTGTTGGTGGTGATTGCAGTTGTAGTAGTGATGATGTTAATAGAGGATGAGAATAGTAGTAACAATGATGGTGAAAGTAGTAGTGATGATGGTGACAGTAGCTTAGTAGTGATGATCTTGATTGTAGTAGTGATGATGGGTATAGTAGCAGTGATGGTGGGTATAGTAGTAAAGTAGACGTGGCGTTTCGCCAAAAATCAAAACGGCATACCCAACTCTGCGATGGGTTACCATCATCACTACTAATACCATCATCAATTACAATCATCACTACTACTGCCATCATCAACACAACTGCCACAATCATCACGACTACTGTCATCATCACCATTACTATGATCATCATCACTACTACAATTACAATCATCACTACTACTCTCATCATCACTACTACTGTCATCATTGTCACTACCATCTTAATCACTACTATCATCATTGATACTATAACTATCAAACATCATTACTACTATTGTTACGAGCTACTGTGTGTTCGTTTGAGAGCTGATTACCTGGGTTGTGGTCTTCACCTGCTGAGGTGTTGGTCGTTGCCTTATTCAGGGATATGAGTTGTATTACATGTTGGGATATATTAACCTTCCCAGATTACTTCAGGATTTTATTCTTAGTGCTTCTTGTTCTATGTTTTTGGGGCTACATTTTGAGGTAGTATAAGTAAGTTTTTAGGTGTAGTTTCTATACAGTATATGATATAAATTACACCTTTGTCGCTCCTTATATTTTGTTAATTTTAACATGCTTTAACTTTAAGAATAACTTGTACTCATGGTTTAATTTGGTCTATAAGACTCAGCGGTCACTGTGAGTTCCATTTCAATTTATATTATAAGTGGCGTGTCCTCTAAATAAAATTAACTAGCCCCATAGGGATAATTCACTGGCCTATAGTGCCAGTTTCGCTCACCAGGGTTTTGGCGGGAATAGTGTATGAGTGTCGGACCGCCAATTATTTGAATTTTACCAAAGTAACTAAAACTCGCTTGACGATCTTAATAAGCTATGGTTCGTCTCGTTATTGGACTTCAAGCATGTGCCTATACCCCGTGTATGTGATAGGATGTATACTGGTTTGTTTGTTGAGCGATATCAAGAGTAAACCAGACAAAGATATGCAGAATGGCTGGTGCGCCCTTGGTGTCTCATTGTTTATTGTTAATATATGTATTAGTTCGATCGCCTGACAGGTTAGGCTATTCATGGATCGAAGCAAAATCTATCAAGCTGTGTAGTGACATAGTCTTCATTATCTATAAGTAAGTTAATTTAGAGTATGTACCAATATTAGTAGACTAACTTTGCCAATTTGACATTCGAATTCGAATATCGAGCCGTGTTTGAATGTTAGCTCCGTGACGTCATCAAGAGGCTATAAAGGTTGTGGCGGACCGCTTCGAGAGATCAGTCAGTTAGCGGAGCTCGGGAGGAACGTACTTGTGTGTGTGAGGTGCCGTGAGGATATATATCACCTGTTGGATCCTCTTGGCGGTTTGTTAATACTGGTCGAGTTATTATAGTGCCTTATGATACTCTATCTTTGAAGAATACACAGCGATGATATTTATTTAAATATTAGTGCTTGATAATTTTTCGTAAGCAGTACAGATTGTATTTTTCTTTTTATTTAATAGCACAGTGACAACGCAGCTTGGTGAATTCCGTGTTGCAGTCTCATATTGTGTGCTTTGTAACAAGATTTGGTGATCTTATATTATATGTTTAGTTGTGTATGCATTGGTGAATATAAATGAAGCGGTCAAGGGATAGTGAGATGTAGACATTTCTTGGTGCATATTATTAAAGTATGAGCAACAGATGTTTCCATCTGGCTACTTCGAATTATAATTGCTAACGCTGCAGTGGTCTTGAATATTTTTGTTTTATCTATTGAAGTTTTAGAGTACTGTAGAATCACGATTTATATATATTTGGCTGATATCTGAGGTCAATACTAGTGCATCGTTGAGCGAGTGTAATTCTTATGACCTAGAAGAATGTGTGGAATTATTATTTACTGTTAGCTAAGATGTTGTAGGAAGTCAAGTTGTACTTTCAGTTTATTGAGATATTGTGGTGCAGGACAGTTACCCCAATCTAATCTTGATCAAGAACTATAGTGGTTAATGTAAAGCAGTTTTCTATCATGTTCCTCTAAGCAATCATTGAAACGTCATTAGTCTTACATAGCTATTGTGCTGATATCATAATCAAATTAGACCTTGAATATTAATTGACATCTACATGATTTATAGTGCATCTTCTGCAAGAATAAATACGATTATATACTAACATGTGCAAGAGACGAGTGTTGTTCCATAACCTGTAGTTAGATAATTTCTGGTTTTGTTTGAAGTTAATGCCACGGCATTTAGCGACCTCTTGCCAGGTTCCAATTCTGATTTGAAGTATAAGACAGAACTGGCGACCTCTTAAGCGACCTGATTTTGGATCCGACTTGGAGACCTGTGATAGGCTCATCTTCTACAGTCTAGCGTTCATATGTTTTTTGTTTGTTCTGTTGCGCACCCGTGCCCTTATGACCACCTTGACCCTCAGACCCGATAACTAATTAGGTCTGAATACAAAGGGGGTTGTAACACTATCATCACCACCATCTTACAATCATCATTACTACTGTTAACATCATCACTACTACTATAACCATCATCATTACTGCTGTCACAAGTATTACCATCATGTATCCTATCACCATCATCACTACTACTGCCATCATCACCATTACTATGATATTCATCATCACAACTATGGTCATCATCACTACAACTTTCACCATCATCACTACTACTCACCATCATCACTAATACTCACACCATCATCACTACTGTCATCATTATCACTACAACTATAATCATTACTTGTCACCATCATCACTACTATTATGACCATCATCACTAATACTAGTACTGTCACCATCATATCTACTATTGTCACCATCATATCTACTACTGTCATCATCATCACTACTGTCATCATCATCAATACAACTACAACCATCATCACTACTATTATCACCATCATCACTACTATCACCATCAATCCCACTATTAGCCTACTACCATCATGTCTAATGCCAACTAAACTAACTTAACCTAGCAAATGTGGAGCAACATGTTTTCGCCCCCAGAACGAATGCGTTCTTAGTGTGCGAGCCCCTTCGGGGCTCACACACTAATAACGCCATCATTGCTGGGGGGGAGGGGGGGGGGGGGTGGGGGGGGGATGTAAAACCATATTTTGGACCTAAAATCATAACTATTGCATGAATTTTAAAAATCTTTTTTGACTGACGTTCGCATTCACGCAACAAATGTTCGTGTGAAATTTGGTGAAAATCTGTCCAACGATCTAGGAGGAGTTTCGAGACAGACGGACAACGACAACAACGACAACGACGACAACAGACATTTTTTTGTGTGTTACCCACTATACGGGGGGGGGGGGGGTGATACCAAACTCTGCTTACGCAGAGTTGATAATAATAATAAAGTAGACGTGCCGTTTTGCCCAAAATCAAAACGGCATACCAAACTCTGCGATGGGTTACCATCATCACTACTAATACCATCATCAATCACAATCACCATTATCATTACTACTGCCATCATCACTACAACTGCCACAATCATCACAACTACTTTCATCATCACCATTACTATGATCATCATCACTACTACAATTACAATCATCGCTACTACTCTCACCATCATCACTACTTCTGTCACCATTGCCACTACCATGTTAATCACTACTATCATCATTGATACTAAAACTATCAACCATCATTACTAATATCATCACCACCATCTTACAATCATCATTACTGCTGTTAACATCATCACTACTACTATAACCATCATCATTACTACTGTAACAAATATTAACATCATGTATCCTACTCTCACCATCATCACTATGACTGCCATCATCACCATTACTATGATCTTCATAATCACAACTATTGTCATCACTACAACTTTCACCATCATCACTACTTCTCACCATCATCACTAATACTCAACCATCGTCACTACTATCATCACTACTGTCAGTATTAGCACTACAACTATCATCATTACTTGTCACCATCATAACTACTATTATGACCATCATCACTACTACTAGTATTGTCACCATCATATCTACTACTGTCACCATCATATCTACTATTGTCATCATCACTACTGTCATCATCATCAATAAAAATACAACCATCATCAATAATATTATCACCATCATAACTACATCACCATCAATCCCACTATTACTACCATCACTTCTAATGCCAACTAAACTAACTTAACCTAGCAGAGTGAGATTTTTTCGCCCCCAGAACGAATGCGTGCTTAGTGTGAACGCCATCATTGCTGGGTGAGGGGGGGCCCTCCGGGAAGGGGGGGGGGGCCCCTCCGGGACGGGGTAGGGGGTAAAACCATATTTTGGACCTAAAATCATAACTATTGCATAAATTCAAAAAATCTTTTTTGACTGACGTTCACATTCACCCAACAAATATATATGTGAAATTTGGTGAAAATCAGTCCAAAGGTCTAGGAGGAGTTCCGAGACAGACGGACAACGACAACAACGACAACGACGACAGACTTTTTTTTCCGTGGTACCCACTATACGGGGGGGGGGGGGGGGGGGGGGGGGGCGATACCAAACTCTGCATAATAACGTAGCAAATACGGAGTGAGATGTTTTCACCCCCCAGAATGAATGCGTTCTTAGTGTGCAAGCCCCTTCGAGGCTCACACACTAATAACACCATCATTGCTGGGGGGGGGGGGGTCTGAGAGGAGGAGGAGGGTCTAGGAGGAGGGGGGGGGGTCCGGGAGGGGGGGGGGGGGGGGGGGGGGCAAAACCATATTTTGGACCTAAAATCATAACTATTGCATAAATTCAAAAAATCTTTTTTGACTGATGTTCGCATTCACGCAACAAATGTTCATGTGAAAATGGGTGAAAATCCGTCCAACGTTCTAGGAGGAGTTTCAAGACAGACGGACAACGACAACGACGACAGAAATTTTTTTCCGTGGTACCCACTATACGGGGGGACGATACCAAACTCTGCTTACGCAGAGTTGATAAAGTAGACGTGCCGTTTTGCCCAAAATCAAAACGGCATACCCAACTCTGCGATGGGTTACCATCATCACTACTAATTCCATCATCAATCACAATCACCATTATCATTACTACTGCCATCATCACTACTAATACCATCATCAATCACAATCACCATTATCATTACTACTGCCATCATTACTACAACTGCCGCAATCATGACGACTACTTTCATCATCACCATTACTATGATCAACATCACTACTACAATTACCATCATCACTACTACTGTCACCATTGTCACTACCATGTTAATCACTACTATCATCATTGATACTAAAACTATCAACCATCATTACTAATATCATCACCGCCATCTTACAATCATCATTACTGCTGTTAACATCATCACTACTACTATAACCATCATCATTACTACTGTAACAAATATTACCATCATGTATCCTACTCTCACCATCATCACTACAACTGCCATCTTCACCATTACTATGATCTTCATAATCACAACTATTGTCATCATCACTACAACTTTTACCATCATCACTACTACTCACCATCATCACTAATACTCAACCATCGCCACTACCATCATCACTACTGTCATTATTATCACTACAACTATCATCATTACTTGTCACCATCATAACTACTATTATGACCATCATCACTACTACTAGTATTGTCACCATCATATCTACTACTGTCACCATCATATCTACTATTGTCATCATCATCACTTCTGTCATCATCATCAATAAAAATACAACCATCATCAATACTATTATCACCATCATAACTACATCACCATCAATCCCACTATGACTACCATCACTTCTAATGCCAACTAAACTAACTTAACCTAGCAAATGCAGAGTGAGATTTTTTCGCCCCCAGAACGAATGCGTGCTTAGTGTGTGAGCCCCTTTGGGGCTCACACACTTGGAACGCCATCATTGCTGGGTGAGGGGGGGGGGGGGGCCCCACCCTCTGGGAGGGGGTAGGGGGGGTAAAACCATATTTTGGACCTAAAATCATAACTATTGCATAAATTCAAAAAGTCTTTTTTGACTGACGTTCACATTCACGCAACAAATGTCGTGTGAAATTTGGTGAAAATCTGTCCAACGGTCTAGGAGGAGCTCCGAGACAGACGGACAACGCCGACGACAGAATTTTTTTTCGTGTGGTACCCACTATACGGGGGGGCGATACCAAACTCTGCTTACGCAGATATGATAACAGTAAAAATTATAGCAATACAATATTTCTTAAAAGGGTAATAGTAGTCATTTTCAGAGCTTCCGTGACCGTGTTTAGGATACCAAAGTTTCTCAGTGAATTTAACAAGGGCAACTGATAATAAACAAAATAAGCCCCCATACACCTCACCAAAATGACGGGAAAGTTGTTATTTTAGACGTTTTTCAAAATGGCCGCCGCCGTCATATTAAAAAATTGATAAAGTTCTATTGCTTGAAGTGAATGGCCAAAAATGACAATTTTGGTGTCTATTCCCACTAATTTTGGTGTCGGAAGATCAATGGCATGGCACAATTAAAAAATATTAATAAATAATTACCAAATAATTAAGTAAATAAGAAAATAATTAAGAAAATCAATGGGATGGCATAATTCATGATTTAGAGTCCCATTAACCTCAACATCTAAGTCAAATATGATGTTGTTAAATCCACTGAGAAACTTTGATATCCTAAATTAATAAAACATGAGACCTACTGCATTAAGATGCACTATCACTGCAGGACAAATATGATGCATAACTGTCAGAATCACTTCCGCTGTCATCATCGCTGCTCTCCATTTGTGGATGACTTGGAGTTTTTAGAAGATCCAGGAATGATGGAAGTGCAGGTTGGGTATAGCGTACTGGGAGGCATAAGCCATTTACAAGGTGCCATCCATGGCCAATTGGTGATGGATGATTCTGAAGCTGGAAATTCTTCTGCAGATATGTGAGGTAATTGGTGCGCTCTAAGTGTGGTCGTAGACTGTCAGAATCAGGTACCAGTCTGATGATCTTCTTTTTCTTGAGTACTGACCACTTTGCTGCTCTCACCTCTGCTAGGGTCTTGTGTTTGGTGTCACAATAGATGTACCGGATAACAAATTTCTGTAAGTCATTGATGATTTCCTGTGTGACTGGGATGATTGTGCCACAACTTTTAAGGAGGTTGCGAGCTTCTGATGATTTTTCTACACGGTCAACAATAGTTTTATGCCTATTCCATAAAAGCCGGAGTTATGGTCGCATCCGGTAAGAACATAAAGTGGGATCAAAGACTCCGCCATTGCCTCACTACACAAACACCGAGCATTTATCAGCTGAGATTTGCGTTTCAAGCACAAGAGTCCTGATATTTGCCGAGCCACATAGGCTGCCTGAACGTAGTTATCAGTATCTTCAGTGTCTATGACAACTGCTTCTGTATACCCTTCTGACCGCAGCTTACCATAAAGAGTGAACAGAGCTGTGTCTGCTTCTGCATGGGCGTATGTGAGATTCTGCAAAACTTCATCTGTGGTGAGATTCCTTGCTGGTTTGCCAACAACACAGTGTATGAGCTGAATAGTGGTTGTAGATGCCTTTCTTTTGAAAGCAGCCTTGATAAATGCTTGAAGGCGAACTTTATTCTCTGGCTTACCAAGAAGAGCATGAAAGTTTCTATTAGAAGGAAATTTGTCCTCTGACTTCATAAACACATTGCAAATGGACTGATTTTTTTGACGGTGTTGTCGTTCACTATCTTTGATGGAAAGTCTTGCTCGTACGAGTCATTAACCAAGATAACACATTCTGCATTCGAATGTCTATTCAGGACAAAGTTCACAAGTTTCTCACCATAGTCTCCCCACGTTAACTTGGTTCCATCTGCTTTTTCTCTGTCTTCAGTAGTAGGCGTTGTTAGACGCCAGATTAGTCCCATGTCTACTATTGATGTGTAAATATCAGGGTACGGTATGGATGTCATTGTCAGTTTTTCCTGTAGCTTACTCTTCTGCGTTTTGCGCATAGTACCATTTGCATTGAAAATTGAAAGGCACTCATCTGTTACTCGATGCTGCATTAAGTCTTCCATCTTTAAGCCGTCACTTGCCTCAACAAGTTTGATGACCGAGGTAAATGCCTTACTCTCCATTTCTTCAGTTGTCTGTTTCAGGTTTTCACTTGCTGTCTTCTCGATTTCTTGAGTTGCAAAATTGCCTCTTTTACTACGTGGTATTCGAGCATTGAGGGACTTTGTTTTGGAATAGACTCTTTCATTTACAAATTCCTCCACTTTTCTTTCTCCATCGGCCTTTGCAGACTTCAGATCAGCAAAGAGAGCTGGAGAGGCTTGAATTCCAGATTGTAGGGATCTTAGTGTCAGATCTGATTGGTCAAATGGATCACAATGGAACTCGGTGAGACATGCACTGATATCCTACACAGATTGTTCATCTATCTTCATCTTACTTGGGGCACAATCTTCATGCTTTCTTGAACCTCGTCTCTTGTGATTTGCGTGACGATGAACACAGCCTCTTATCCGGTTGACGTTGTTAACATTCCGCGTGTTTGACAGGAGTTGCTTCTCATTCTTTAGAATAGCCAACCATCCACACTTAAGCTTGGATCCTTTATTCATCGTTGACTCTATCCATATGTCAAGGGCAACACATGAGTAGGGTTTACCGGTCATTGACTGTGCAAACATGCCACTCTCCATGAATTGTGCTTGGATATGGGGAAGACTTTCTAGGACTGCTATGAAATCTGGAAGATGGCACCCATATCTATCGTTGTCATAAATATGCATCCAAGGAAGCATCAACTTCAGTGAAGACTTGAACTCGATCCAGTTTCTTGTCCTTATAGCATGTATATTTTGAGTCAGTATCTCTACCATCTCCAAGAATGAAATCCAGAATTCTGCTAGTGGAGCACCATCTAAGTTCTGGAATAGGGAGTCAACGAGCCCCTTGAGATCGGCATTGCTCTCTAACTCAGCATGTGCATCATTAAGTTCTTGTTGGTCTACTGAACTGCGTAACTTATTGAGAGATGCCTGGATCTCTTCACACAGAGTGGCACCTTCCAAACGTTTGTCTAGTGCATGTTGGAGTAAAGCCTCGTAGAAGAGTCGAAGGCAACGCACACCGCGGTTGAAGTGTTTTCCACGCAGAGCTTGATCCACGGATCCATCTGCAACGACGCCTGCAGCCACCAGTACATCTGAAATGCCTGAGCCTTTGAACCTTTTGTAGATTGCATTGATGAAAGACATCTGGATATGAAAGGGCCCCATGAATGTCAATATATCAGCAAATATCTCTGGATTCTCACTTTTCAATTCTAGCAATAATGCGTAGACAGGATGATCACCGACGATAATGGCAAATGGCATCTTCTTGTCATCAATTGCCTTTGCAAGCTTGCGCAGGGCATCATACAGAATGGTCTTGCTTGGTGGATCAGGATAAGTCATATGATAAATCGCTTGACTTTTCTGGGTTTCTGGTGATAGCGTGGCCTGGAAGCCAGAAAAGGCTGGTACAGTCTGGTCTTCTGGCTTTGGTCTTGTTCCGTCTGCCTTAGCTCGGGCCATTGCATGGATGACACCTCTCATTCTTTGAGGAACTGTGTCCAGATGTTGTCATCGGTTATCCTTGGTCTGATGGGTGGTTCACCACGCTTGACTGTTTTGTATGGTTCAATTCTTTGCATCTGGCTCCCAAGTTCTTTGAGGCTATCAGAGAGGTACGAAGGCAAGGTGCTATTTGCAACTGGTCTATTCTCATCTAGGGTAGGTAGATTTAGCTTAGGTAGGTCTGGCTGAACAACCATGACATTTGTACGATGTGATTGGCCACTTCCAGTCAAAGTGTCACTATTGAAGTCATCGTTGTCGACTATACATATTGCCGGTGTTCCTTCAGAAAGTTCAAAAGGACACTCAGTTGGGACTCTAAATCATGAATTATGCCATCCCATTGATTTTCTTAATTATTTTCTTATTTTCTTAATTATTTGGTAATTAGTTATTAATTATTTTTTAATTATGCCATCCCATTGGTTTTCTGACACCAAAATTAGTGGGAATAGACACCAAAATTGTCATTTTTGGCCATTCACTTCAAGAAATAGAACTTTATAAACATTTTAAGATGACGGCGGCGGCCATTTTGAAAAACGTCTAAAATAACAACTTTCCCGTCATTTTGGTGAGGTGTATGGGGGCTTATTTTGTTTAGCATCAGTTGCCCTTGTTAAATTCACTGAGAAACTTTGGTATCCTAAACACGGTCACGGAAGCTCTGAAAATGACTACTATAAGTTTGACTTTCAACGCAAGTCTACATAAACTAAAGTAGATGTGCCGTTTTGCCCAAAATCAAAACGGCATACCCAACTCTGCGATGGGTTACCATCATCACTACTAATACCATCAACCACCATCATCACTACTACTTCCTTCATCACTACAACCGCCACAATCATCACGACTACTGTCATCATCACCATTACTATGATCATCACTATAACAATTACAATCATCACTACTACTCTCACCATCATCACTACTACTGTCACCATTGTCACAACCATCTTAATCACTACTATCATTGATACTACAACTATCAACCATCATTATTACTATCATCACCACCATCTTACAATCATAATTACTACAGTTAACATCATCACTACTACTATAACCATCATCATTTCTACTGTCACAAGTATTACCATCATGTATCCTACTATCACCATCATCACTACTACTATACTGCCATCATCACCATTACTATGATCTTCATCATCACAACTCTTGTCATCATCACTACAACTTTCACCATTATCACTACTACTCACCATCATCAATAATACTCACACCATAGTCACTACCATCATCACTACTGTCATTATTATCACTACAACTAATATCATTACTTATCACCATCATCACTACTAAAAGTATTGTCATCATCATATCTACTACTGTCACCATCATATCTACTACTGTCATCATCATCACTACTGTAATTATCACCAATACAATTACAACCATCATCACTACTATTATCACCATCATCAATACTATCCCCATCAACCCCACTATTACTACCATCACTTCTAATGCCAATTAAACTAACTTAACCTAGCAAATGCGGAGCGAGATGTTTTCGCCCCCAGAACGCATTCATTGCTGGGGGGGGATTAAAACCATATTTTGGGTAAAACCATATTTTGGACCTAAAATCATAACTATTGCATAAATTCAAAAAATATTTTTTGACTGACGTTCGCATTCACGCAACAAATATTTGTGTGAAATTTGGTGAAAATCCGTCCAACGGTCTAGGAAGAGTTTCGAGACAGACGGACAGCGACGACGACGACGACAGAATTTTTTTTCGGGTGGTACCCACTATACGGGGGGGGGGGGGGGCAATACCAAACTCTGCTTATGCAGAGTTGATTATCTCTGTCAACTGTCCTATCTCTCCAGTACGGCCACCCGATCCTCCTAGCCGGCGGCGCTTGTGGCACTGCCGACTGGGAGGAGAGTACTTCTTTGATTTCCCATGGAATGATTTTGGCTTCCGTGGCTGGGGACCCTCGGAGAGTGCTGAACGCATTACCGAGGTAATCCTATCAGGCATGGAAGCATACATTCCATTCTCTTTCTCTCAGACTAATGCTAAAAAATCTTGGTTTACTCACGCCTTTTCTACTGCTGTCCGCAATAAGGAGGAAGCATTCAAACGGTACCGACGCCTTAAAACTCAAAAATCTCATTCTTCCTATGTTTCTGCCCGGAATCAAGCCAAATCTGTTCTTCGACTTGCCAAACACTCTTTCATCAATAATAAATGCACTGAACTAGCTCTTCCCAAGCTTTCTGGCATCTAGCCAAAAACCTCTCCAACAATTTCTCTTCCGCGTCTTTCCCTCCCCTTTCCCATTCTGATGGCACAACCATCACTTCTTCCTCTGACAAAGCTAAAATCTTCGCTCAAACTTTTGCTAGAAACTCCACCTTGGATGATTCCGGTGCTATTCCTCCTTCTCCACCCTCCTCTCTCTTACTTATGCCTAATATCCTAATCTCTTCTAAAGATGGACTTTCTACCTTCTCTGGGCTTAATACTAATAAGGCGTACGGTCCGGACGGTGTTCCTCCTGTTGTTCTCAAAAACTGTGCTTCCGTGCTGACTCCCTGCCTAGGCAAACTCTTTCGTCTCTGTCTATCCTCTAACGTCTTCCCTTCATGCTGGAAGTTTGCTCACATTCAACCTGTCCCAAAGAAGGGTGACCGCTCTCAACTCTCCAACTATCGTCCAATTGCTTTTATCTCATGTTTTTCTAAAGTTTTTGAAACTATTCTTGCTTCCAAATTTCTTAAGCATTTCTCTTCTCATAATCTGCTCTCATATCGCCAGTATGGCTTCCTTAACCCGCTGAGTGCCAGAGACGTATATATACGTCCTAGGGTGTTGTCACGCCCAGTGCCAGGGACGTATATATACGTCCTCGCCGAAAAAAAATCGTAGCAGCGAAACGACTGCACCTATGGCTGTCATATTTTTACCACATGTACCTTACCCTTTAGGCTACCCACCACAAAAATCCCAAATCCCTCTTCCCACCCGCTCGCTGACTGTCGGTCCCGTCAGAAGGAAAAAAAAGGAAAATCTGTGGCGGCGAAACGATTTGACCAATCGGTTCCATATTTGTGTGACAAGTCTCTTACCCTTCTGCCTTCCCTCCACCACACCCCCAACCACCTCCCACCACCCACTTCCAGCGTAGAAAGGAAAAAAAGGAAAAAAAAGAAATCTGTGGTGGCGAAACTACCTCACCAATCGGCTTCATATGTGTAACACAAGTCAATTACCCTTCTACCTTCCCCCCACCAACCCCAAAACCACCCTCCCACCCATACATTCCGATACCATAAAAGTCTCTGTAGTCTATAGTCTTTTCAGCTACTTTCGGGACCATCAGGGACCTGATTTCTGGCGAAAATGGACAAGGGGAGTGTTTTTTTTACCATTATCCTTCCTTTCTCTCCCAACCTGATAGATTTAGCCACAAAAAAAAAAAAAAAAAAAAAAATCTGGCACTGGCAGAAGCATACCGTCAAAATTGGCTGGCACTCAGCGGGTTAATGGTCGCTCTACTGGTGATCTTCTTTCATATATTACTAACTCTTGGTCATCCTCCTTTCGTGACTTCGGTCAGACTTTTTCTATTGCACTAGACATATCGAAAGCCTTCGATAGAGTCTGGCACAAATCTTTAATTTCTAAACTACCCTCCTTCGGTTTCTATCCCTCCATCTGTACCTTTGTCTCTAATTTCCTTTCCGGCCGTTCAATAGCCGCGGTTGTGGACGGCTATTGTTCACTTCCTCACCCTATAAACTCCGGTGTTCCTCAGGGCTCTGTCCTATCTCCTATTCTCTTTCTAATTTTTGTAAATGATCTCCTCAACTGTACCTCAATTCCTATCCATTCATACGCAGACGACTCAACCTTACACTACTCCATTAGTTTTTCAGAACGCCCCAGCCAGCAATCCCTCAACGACAAACGTAATGAAGCAATAGAATTCTTAAATTCTGATCTAAATACTATCTCCAATTGGGGCAGAGAAACCTTGTTACCTTTAATGCTTCCAAAACCCAATTTCTCCATCTATCTACCCGTAAGGAACTCCCAGCGGACTATCCCTTATTCTTCAACAATACAAAAATCAATCCTTCATCTTCTCTCAATATTCTTGGTGTCTCTTTTTCTTCTGCTCTCAGTTGGAAGGACCATATTTCCAGTCTTACTAAGGCAGCCTCCCAGAAGCTGGGTGTGCTCAACCGAGGCCACCGAGAGTACCAGGCCACACGGATGGGACCTTTAAATTCTGTGACATAGGCAACGGTAGGGCTAATTTTGTGCACTACCCTCAGAGGTCAGTATACATTTGAGTGAGATAGGGGGAAGATCGCACTGTGTTTCCAAATTATTTCCCCCTTCTAAATACTTTATATATTATATTAAAAATAAGTTTACCCATACTCGACAAGAAGGTAATTTTAAGGAATTTTGAAGAAATTAACTATGAAGAAGTAAAAACAGATGAGGAAATTGATTTTGGTTTATGTCATACGAATGTTGAAGTTTGTAAGGAGGATATATAGATAGATTGATAGATAGACGTAGTTAAATATATAGATACTATAGATAGTTAAAAACAGAGTGAATTAACTCGTGCGGTACCCACTATACGGGGGGGGGGGCGGCGATATCAAACTCTGCTTACGCAGAGTTGATAATATAATTTTGCGTACACAGTAAAAGATAAATATATTTGTATGTGTACTTTAATTTAAAATTAAACTGATAAAATATAAAAGGGAGAGTAATTATAGAGTTGGGAGACAGAGCGGTCCGTGAATGTAGCACCACCTTGCTGACGACACAGTATGGTCGACGCGGCCTGGTACTCTCGGTGGCCTCGGCTCAACCGCCTTAGGGGGTTCTTTTCCCCTGCACAGCTTCTTGCTCTGTACAGGGGCATAGTGCATCCTTGTATTGAGTATTGTTCACATGTGTGGGGAGGTTCCTCTCACACTGCTCTCCTAGACAAGATTGAAAGGAAGGCCTTTCGTATCATTAACTCCCGTCCAATCACCAACTCTCTGCAATCTCTCTCTCCGCTGCAATGTTGCATCTCTCTCTTTTTTTTTTTTTTTTTTTTTTTTTTCTATGTGATTGAGGGAGGCAAAAGGCATAACTGCCTATAGCGAGTGCCTCCCCCATAGTTGAAAGAGTGACAGGGCCAAAATCAAGGGACGTTCGAGCCAAAATGCCTGGACACACGGAGTTTGAAGCAATTTAAGTCATAGGAAGAGGGAAAGACTGATTCTGGGAGAGAGTTCCAGAGCTCAGCTGTTGAGTAGAAGAAAGTTTGAGAGTAACGTTTCACTCTTGGGTTGGAGAGTTGCATAGAGTAGGGGTGGGATTGAGTTGCAAGACGGGTACCACGTGCCCTACGTAAAGGAGGTGGTATGCACTGGGATAGCTCTGAGGAACACTGATTATTATAGTAGCGATAGAATAGCGAGAGAGATGCAACATTGCGGCGGAGAGAGAGAGATTGCAGAGAGTTGGTGAGTGGACGGGAGTTAATGATACGAAAGGCCTTCCTTTCAACTTTGTCTAGGAGAGCGGTGTGAGAGGAACCTCCCCACACATGTGAACAATACTCAATACAAGGGCGCACTATGCCCCTGTACAGGGGCGCTATTCTATCGCTACTAATATAATCAGTATTCCTCAGAGCTTTCTCAGTGTATACCACCTCCTTTACGTAGGGCACGTGGTACCCGTCTTGCAACTCAGTCCCACCCCTACTCTGTGCAACTCTCCAACCCGAGAGTGAAACGTTACTCTCAGTCTGTCTTCTACTCAACAGCTGAGCTCTGGAACTCTCTCCCAGAATCAGTCTTTCCCTCTTTCTATGACTTAAATTGCTTCAAACTCTGTGTGTCCAGGTATTTTAGCTCGAACGTCCCTTGATTTTGGCCCTGTCACTCTTTCAACTATGGGGGAGGCACTCGCTATAGGCAGTTCTGCCTTTTGCCTCCCTCAATCACATAGAAAAAAAATATATATATATCTGCAGTATCGTTTCATCGGACCTGACACAACATATCAATAAGTAAGGAAGGAAACTGTATGAATGCAAAGATCAAAATTCAATTATGTTTGGTAGCAAAACAATATTCGGAAGGAAGGTACAAGTAGTCCTCCGGGAGAGATGTGCCGCATATCCGGAGGTACTTGTACATCAACCAATTAGCCGAGAATATTGAGGACAATAACTATTATATTGCTTACATATGCAAGGGTCATGTATATTGGCTTACAAAAGGATAATTAAATTAAATGCTATGTTAGAGGCTCAGAGGGATATGTATATACATTGTCAATCTATTAGATAAGAATAGCAGTGATAAGTAAAGAAATACGGACAGATATTATAAGTGTGACATGATCAAAGAAAATATGAAGTCGTGTAGAGGGCGTTACAAAGGGTTTAAGTGTGACCTTGTAAGAAAGAAGAGATATGTAGAGGACAAGGGGTGCATACTTATACCGGTACATATATACATCAGTACATATTATTGTGGGGGGGCAAAGTTCTTGTGTTTTTTTAGTATGTTATTGATTACGTTATTCTTTAGCATGTATGTTGCTTGATCCTCAATTGTGGTTAACTGATTATTTCTGTATTCCCTAATCATTGGGCATTCCAAGATATAGTGCTCGAGAGAGTGTTTGTTGGGAGCTCTGCAAACCCTACATTGCCTGTGTTCTTCTACCTGCCAATTCAGCTGCCATGGATAACAATAGCCAAGTCTTATTCTTGCATGTACTGAGTCTACCCACCTACTCGTTGTACGTTTACCATAAGTGTATTTGGTCGTAAATGCTACTTTATTGTAGTAGTTTATAGATCGGCTGGTATTATAATGTCTAGCTCTGTCCTCATCCACTCTTTCTTCTTGTATCTTTTTAATTATAGTTCTCATTTGTTTCAATGTCAGTTCAAGAATATGATCAGGTTCTTCTTTCTCTGAGGCCTCCTTGGCAAGCTTATCTGCCCTTTCATTGCCGGGGATGACTACATGCGAGGGAATCCAGGCAAATTTGACCCCTAACCCCTTCTCCCTTACAAATTTTACCCCCATTCTGATATCTTGCACAAGGAAAGGGTAGGTGGGATGGGGGCTAGAGATAGCTTCCATGGCCCTGCTGTCAGATAAGATAAGAATATTCTTTCCCCTTCGAAAGATACTCCTAATTCCCATCGCAATTGCCACCAGCTCAGTTTGAGTGGAGGAGGCCCAGTCCTGTAGCCTGGATAGTTCATGTCTTCCTGAGCAAATTTGCCACCACTCATAATAGTGATGGCAGCTTCTGCCCTCCCAGTTACGGTGTTAAGTGAGCCGTCACAGTATACCTGATCAGTGTTCTCACCTGTCATATCTTCAATTAGTGACATAAAGTTCGTCTTCAGAGCGTAGGACGGGATCTCGGACTGTTTTGTGTCGAGGCGAGTCACCATAACATCAATAGTGGCCTCTTCCCAGGGCGGAAGGGGGACACTCAATTGCCGGTCATCTGGATGGTAGTCTGTAAGCTGGCTGGGCGGGAGGGGGTCAGTCAGTTGTCAGTCACCGATATAGTAGTTTATAAGCTGGTAGTCAAGAATGTCAGCAGCAGTTACATGTGGTCAGTCCCTGCCTTTTAAGTCATCTATTCTAAGTAGCTCCATTAGTGCAGTCTTGGGTAGTGTTTCTCTGTCGTCTCTCAGTGTTCGTATGCCTATTATCATATTTGTTTCTTTTATTCTATCAGTGATGGACGATAGATTTAACTCATATCTCAGATTTTTTACCTTGACATTTCTCGGACATCCAAAAATAAGTCTCATGGCCTCAGTTTGCAGTTTGTCAAGTTTTTCGAGCTGATTAGCAGGTAGACAGGAGAGAGCAGGCGCATGGTAGTCAATTACTGATCTAATATAGGCAATGTACATAGTCCTGAGCATAGTGATGGAGGCACCCAAGCCTTTCCATGACATTACTTTAAGGGGCCTAAGTCGTCTTTTACAGGTGGTCATTACATGATCAAATTCAGCATTATTACCCTGTAGTCCCCCAACATACACTCCCAGATATTTATAATAGTCTACCCTCTCCAGTGCATTACCATGGAGATGTAGAGGCTTGTTGCGATTCCAACCTTTTGTTATGGCTTTTGTTTTGTTTGTTGATATTACCAGGCCTAATTAGTCACAAGCTTCTACCAAGTCTAGGGCACATTGCATGTCCCTGTGACTATCGGCCTGGATCAAGATATCATCAGCATAGCTTTCACAGATTACTCCACTGGGAAATTTGAGTCTAACAATAATGTTCATTATTTTGTTGAATAGTAAACAACTTAATACTACCCCTTGTGGTGTACCCAGCTCAAGCATACGTATTTCAGACATTTTACCTTGAAAGACGACATATGCACTTCTATTGCTGAGGTATTCCTTGATCCAGCCCAATAGTTTACCTTTTACACCCATTTTCGCCAACTCGCAAAGTATTACCTCCCTGTTTGCTACATCAAAGGCACCCTTCAGATCTAAAAATACTGTAAAGTTACACCTATGGTTAGAGAGATATGATGTGATACAGGACATTGTACTTCTGCCTTTGATGTAGCCATTCAAATGCGGGTTCAATTGTGACTCTATTTTGTGCATTAGCCTATTAAGGACAGTCCTTTCAATTGTCTTGCAATAACAAGAAAGAAGTGATATAGGTCTCATGGCTGTAACAGAACCAGCCTTGGGTACAGGAATTATGACAGCTCTTTTCCAGTCAGGAGGGATGACACTGTTGCGATAGCTAAGGTTAAAGAAATCCAGCAATGGATTGCCTGCAACCTCTGCCATTGCACGTAGAATGGGATATGTCACCCCATCCTCTCCTGGGGCACTACTTTTGTTGTTAGATAGAGCTCTTTGGAGCTCATAAGTGTTTATATCTTTACATGTGTCATCTTTAATGGCTATTGCTTCGTCTACTTGTTGGCGAAAATCCGGCAGGTTGGGTCCTAGCTTATTCCTAACTCTGAGAGGCAGATTACTGTAGGTGGAGGCAGAGGCCCATTCATCCATAAGGGTTTGAGCATATTCTTGAGGGTGGGGATGTGCTGCAGCTTGGTTAGTTTTCCCCCTTGCAATATTTATTTTCCTCCACACAACACTGATGGACGTAGCTTTATTTATGTGATTTAAAAAGTCTTACCAAAATTTCTCCCTCGCTCTTTTAGCCTGGTGGGCCTTTTGACCACAGAGTTATATATTTTCAAAGTTTTCACCAGTTTTATTACCCTTCCAAATTTGTGTGGCGGTTTTTAACAAATTGTTGATGTCTTGTACCTCTTTATCATCCCTGTACCACCGTTGCCAGATTCCACCCTTCGTGTTTGAATGGTATTTTTTCCCAATATTACTTTTGTTTTTATTCCTGCCATTTTTTGTATTGCTGTTTGTTTGTTGTCTTTTTATGAGAGATTTGCTGTTCAGCATATCTTGTTAGATCTTGATAGAAAGTATTTATTGAGTTAGTCTCAGGATATGAGTCAAACCACTTACTCATTCCCTCCACAAATTCTTTGGTATGCTGTTGAGCCTCTTCCTCCCTCCCAGTAATCCGCCTCTTTTTAACATCTAGCTTAGTTAATAGTGCAAAGTGATCAGATAATAGTAAGTCCTGCTTGTGAACAGAACAGGTACGATATGGCTCGTTATACAGACAAACATAGTCTAGCCTGCCACCTAGGACATGCGTTGACTCCGGATGTCCTATTAGTCTTACCTCCTTACAGGAGTTTATATAATTTAACCATCGTTGACCATTAACATAAGTATTATTCCTACCTCCATGCGAGGACAGAGCTCTATGGTGAGCATTTAGGTCGCCCATCAATAGAGTCTGTTCCTCATATAGCAGGTCAGAAAATTCTTGTGTATCGAGTGAGTTGCAACCTACATATATGTTGATTATATTAAGTTGGTAATCATCAAGGTATACCTTTAAAGATATATTTTCAGTGTCCCTACCAAAAGAACAATAACACTTCTTTACAGGTATAGTCTTTTTGACATACGTAATCAAATCCCTGGCAGATGTTTCAGTGCAGTTGTGTACATGGGCAATATCATTTCCAAATCTAGGGCGAAATGTTTCATTAGCCCTAGTCTTTTGGAGACATATTACATCCACGTCATGCAACATTGCAAAATGCTGAAGCTCTACAAAGCGTTGATTAATGCCATTGATATTCCAACATAACACCTTTAGGCCTGTATCACAATTTCCTGTGGTATCCATCCTAATTAACTATTGGAGGTTATTCGAAACTAACTGGCTCTACCATCTCTCAATTACTCTGGCTGTCTCTTTCATTGTTGAAACAGCAGAGAGGAGGAGCTTACCATCCTCCTCTGTCATTTTGTCTAGTGTTTCCTTTATTAATTTAACCGTGACCTTTCTTGGCAAGACATGGGAGACAGTTTAAAATATCGTCTTGTACTAATAGATGTTCAGTTTGTTCCCTCCTAACAATGCCATATTCCCCCTGCTTACTGTTTGTAATATTACTCGCATTGTCACTATTGTTCTCCGCCTGTTTACTGTTCATTTTGTTGGCTCCATATGCGAGTACCTTTTTCATCACCTTATTAATTTGTGCTTTCATCATCTCACCTAATTGTGCTTGGAACTCCAGTTGCTGATCCATGAGCTGTTGCAGTTGCTGTTATTGTTGATCCGCCACAGACCTGAGGTGAGCCAGGGTCATATGTATGGCGTGTGTCATCTCATTGTTGTTGTTGTTGTGGTGGGGGTGGGGTGTGGGGGTTAGTGGCGGCCGGAATGTCGACACTTGTTGTAGTTGTTTTTGTACCACGCCTACACAAACCACGTCTGTCCACACACGTGTAAGAGCACCTGTAGAGGTGGGCTGTCTTGATGTCCCCGCGCGCCCTTGATCCCACGCCGCTGTCAGTGGCTGCAGTCTTATGGGCCAACCCTGCCCCCAAAACCATGGTGGTGTTGTTGTTGCTCCTTTGTCCGTCATGTTCTCGTACCTGTGTGTGTGTGTGGGGGGGGGGGGGGGGGGGGAAGGAGGGAGAGGGGGGGAGGGGGAGGAGTGGGAAGAGGAGGAGGAGGATGGAAAGGAGGGAGGAGAGAGGGGACGGGAGGTAGGTGTGAGAGGGAGAGAGAGGGGTGATGTGGCGGAGGTAGAGAGGTTCACTGTATAACCAGCTGACCGGGGTGAGGGGAGAGCGGGAGTTGGTGGTGGTGCGGGGGACGGTGTGATCAGCTGACGACCTGTTGTTTGATCTCATAGTTGAAGGGCGTTTGTTGCAGAGAGGCGAGTGAGCATTATGTTGACCATTGCAGTTGGCGCACCTTGGAGAGACATTGAAACCTTCCTTGATTTTATTGCCACAAACGGATGACTCATGTTGCTCTGCACAGAACCTGCACCTGGGAACTTCCTTGCAGCCAAAACTTTTGTGTCCCCATCTGCTCCAACGTAGACAGAAGGCAGGTGGTTCGTTATAGGTGGCTATGGGGTTGGGAGAAAGGATAGGTATAAATGTATGCCTGTCCTGTATCACCCCTTTCCACAAGGCAAGCACTTGCTCACTCTCTTCCCCTCTTATTATGTATCTCTTTGCCCACACCACTTGAAGATGTTTCTGTACTGCTCTGCTTCAAGGGGGGAGTGGAGAGGGTATCGTTATATTATGACCTTAGTCTTGACTTCATCCGGGGACGGTGGTACTAGCTTCACTCCCTTATACCCCTGTGTAGTGAGGAACTCGAGGGTTTCATTCCCTACACTTCGTATGAACGGCCTGTTATAGCCCTTGGCAAATGATACTTTAAGGTCTGGATGGGCTGCTGACAGCGATAAGGCCCAGTTGAAGAAGTTTGTCATGTTCAAGGTTACAGGTCAACGTCAAATATAAGGTCAATATACTAATTTATTTACTATTCATGTAAGCTTCACAAAATTCGTTGAGGCAGTTGTGCTTTAAGGGAAAATTAAAATGCTAAATTTTCAGACATCATGAAGGTCAACTATTCCTTTAATACCTCTGAAACTAACTGATAATCTTTAATGAAAGTTGAAACACTTATATGATTTTCTAGGGTTACATCAAAGCAAACAAAAATATAATCCTACATAAAGGTCAAGGTCACAAGCCAAGGTCGAAAGTTAACGTTCATCAAAAAGTCATGCTCAATTTTCGATAAGCTGACGACTGTTGCATTTTACTTAAATAACATTTATTTCAATCATAATATAATAATACTGTATATTATAATACTAAAGGTTAAAATCAAGGTCAAAAAACAAAAGAAGAATGTTAATAATTTTCTTTAAATTCTTCCTAGACTGTTTAACCCTTTGTGACATATTTGTTATTGTATTCTAGCTATTCGGGTGGATGGGACTCGTTATCCTTGGTCGGCAACCCATCTAGGGAAGATAACCTTATAAAAATCCGGGTGGATGGGACTCGTCAGCCTTGGTCGGCAACCTGTCTAGGGGAGTAAACCTTATACAAATCAGTACTGCTATCTTAGGGTGAAGCAGGTTAGTGGATGGATTAGCCGCACACCGCTGTAGAAAAATAGTGCTAACAAATACATAAAATGCCTCGGAGTCAGACGGACCCTAAATTGAGTGGTTAATCCTGTAAGTCCTTCAGTAAACTGGCATGGGTTGTCCTTCTTACAGGGGATAGGTTCGCTTGGGGGCATTTTGTGTATGGCCACCCCCATTAAGGGGAGTAAGGCGTCTGGCAATAGATAGATAGATAGATTCTAGCTATAATTAGACAATTTTGTGGAGCTTATGAAGGATCTGCGGTAGTAATAAGGGTTAATTAAGATAGTTGAAAGCCTGCTAATTTTATGGAGGCCCTTCATAAACTAAATAAAATCGTCTTAATATCCAGTATCAAATGAAGCCGACAGAACCGTACTGAACGGGTTACGTATCGTCACCAAATTTTGGGTTTTTGTTATTCAAAGGTCAAGGTGAATGGCGAAGGTCAAAGATATGGTCACTATTTCTTTCTTATATATATTTTAAATTTGAATTACACCCAATTCAAAATGCTACAAAATAGTGTTACGCTGACGTTATTATAGATAAATATTCCAATGGTCAAGATTCAATGTGATCATAAATGTAATTATATTATATACTGTATACTCCCAAGCAGACATGAACCACCAACAGTCAGGACGAGTGTCTATTCATTAATCCACTACACACAAGTATCCTCTATCACACCTAGGTATAGTGGATTAAAGTATGGGCACTTGTTCTGACTATCGGTGGTTCAAGTCCGGCTGTGAGTATAAAAACATTTAGTTTATATACAGTATATACTGTATATATATATATATATATATATATATATATATATACACTGTATATAAACCGATTTTACCTAAGAGATTCAATACTAGTTGCAGAATTCTAGGTCGCAGAGTTGCATATGCATTTTTGTTTTGGTTTTTGGGTTTTTTATTGCGAAAACCTTCTTTATTCATAATTATGATAACTATCACTACCGGTAACGTCCTTTTCACTTTTCAATATACTTTGGCATTGATTAGACGAATTTATTCAGCTTAGGAAAGACGTCTAAACACATTAAAAGGCTGCAAACTATCTTAATAAATCATTTTAGTTACCATATATTCTTCCAAAGCTTCATAAAACCGATTAAATGTAGCTTAATTACAATGAAAAAGACATGAATGGTACTAAAAGAGTTAATGATTATGGTTATATATATATATATATATATATATATATATATATATATATATAACCATAGTCATTGACTTTCAGTACCGTGGCCGAGGATCCTCGAAGAGTGTGAACGCATTACTGAGGTAATCCTCTCGGGCATGGAAGCATACATTCCATTTTCTTTCTCTCAGTCTAATACAAAACACATCTTCGTTTACTCACGCTTGTTCTACTGATGTCTGCAACAAGGAGGAAGCATTCAAACGGTACCGACGCCTTAAAACTCAAGAATCTCATTCTTCCTATGTTTCTGCCCGGAATCAAGCCAAATCTGTTCTTCGACTTGCCAAGCACTCTTTCATCAATAATAAATACACTAAACTAGCCAACTCTAGCTCTTTCCAAGCTTTCTGGGATCTAGCCAAAAACCTCTCCAACAATTTTTCTTCCTTGTCTTTCCCTCCCCTTTTCCACTCTGATGGCACAACCATCACTTCTTCATTTGACAAAGCTGAACTCTTCACTCAAACTTTTGCTAGTAACCCCACGTTGGATGATTCCGGTGCTACTCCATCCCCACCCCCCTCTCTCCTACTTATGCCTAATATCCTAATCTCTTCTAAAGATGTACTTTCTACCCTCTCTGGGCTTAATACTAAGAAGGCGTACGGTCCGGACGGTGTTCCTCCTGTTGTACTAAAAAACTGTGCTTCCGTGCTGACCCCCTGCCTAGGCAAACTCTTTCGTCTCTGTCTCTCCTCTAACCTAACGTCTTCCCTTGTTGCTGGAAGTTTGCTCTTATTCAACCTGTCCCAAAGAAGGGTGACCACTCTCAACCCTCCAACTATCGTCCAATTGCTCTCATTCTCAGTGGCGGATTTAGGGGGGGGCCGAGTAGGCCATGGCCTAGGGCTCCGCGCCCCCAAGGGCCCCGCGCCCTCAAGGGGCCCACACCTTGGCATAAAAAAAAAAGGAAAAGTTGATTCAGAGTTTGCATTTTCGGTTATTAATTTGTGATAGCGATTACCCCAATCCCAATACTATTGGGATTAATGGCATTATGACTTTTAGAGCATAAAATAATGGGTATTAAATGTATAATGATTGCGTTATATTTATTTTAAAACCGTAAAACGTGTAATCCGTTTACCTGGTAGAAGAAAACATTTAATTATCCCTGTACGCTGCCATGTCCGTTTTCTTCAATGACAGAAAATGTTGTTCAAATATTTTAATTTCCCCTTACAGTTTCTGATATTGTATAATGTCAGTTTATTTTGTTATGATATTCAATAAGCTTTTAAACATTATTACTAATATAACATAACATATTCATGTTATAAGTTATTAAATTCAAACGTTCACGTTGCCTTGAATGTTACTGGCGTGGGTGACCGAGCAGCTGGGCTGAGAAGGTAGGAATGGATGTTTTGTTAATATTATATTATTGATTATTGGAAATCTAGGGCTCTTTCCTCAATTTCTCTCATCGATCCTCACTTATAAATACCTGAGATTAAGTGGTTGTGTTACTGGCACTGCCTATGCCTTGTATATTTGCTTAACCAATTATTATTAATGGGTAGTCTATGAAATGTAGGCGCTGCTATAGCACAGAGCTCGACACGCTCGTTTCCTAGCCCAGACGAGATTCAAGAGGAGCAGATAGTTCCCGTAGGTGGAGGTGCAATTTTGTATCCCTAGGTCTATGGAATCTAGACCCATGCTAATCAATCTCCTTAGTCCTTAGGCTGTTCGCCTACATTAACTTAACCCATTCAGTACCAGTGCCATCCTTTTAAATACAATTCTGGCTTCTTTTAGACGATGTTATTATATTACAAATGTATATTAGCCTATATATCAATATATATTACAAATGTATATTAGCCTATATATCAATATATATTACAAATGTATATTAGCCTATATATCAATATATATTACAAATGTATATTAGCCTATATATCAATATATATTACAAATGTATATTAGCCTATATATCAATATATATTTTATCTATATAATCTATTATACTATTTTTTATGAATAATAATTTTGTCTAGCCCATTTTCCAATCACTTACAATACCCTCTTGCATTAGGCTAAGTAGAAAGGTAATAAGTTAAAATTATAGTTTGTAGTCGTGGACAGTAGTTTACAATTTAAAGGTAGTTTTATCATGCTAGTCTAAAGATAGATATAATTGGCAATGCGATCATGCCTTTATTTTCAGCAACTCATTCTAATTTCTGTGACATAATGTCAATGACAATTTTATCATTGAAAACTATCAAAGTAAAATATTAATTATTTTCTATATTTCACAGAAGTTCAAAGCCTCATGCGGCAAAATCAACAACTGATCCATTCCCATAACCTAGCTACATACAGCAATAGCTGCAAAATATGCATTTTCTTTTCTGTTTTCTTAACAAAGCAGACTTACTCAATTAATATTGTCAGTGTTATCGTTCTTGTACATAGATATATGGTTAATTTTGTATACCTGTATACATCTGTTATTTCAATTTACTAGATACAAAGCTAAACAAAATAACGTGATCACTTGGCTATTGCCAAAATAATCAAAATGTACATTGAATTAACACAAATAGGCTCAGTCGCTCATGTTGTGTCAATTAGTACTTTGATTATCATGAGTGAGAAGCACTATAGTCATATTAAAACCACTATAAATTACAGGATTTCACTCCCTCCATAGGCCTCAAAATGCCCCTAAAAGTACTCAATTTTCCAAAAATGTTCTTACAGCGCCCCCCCCCCCCCCCCCAAAAAAAAACCCCCAGCTGTAGGGGCTCGCTTCGGTCACCCCCCACCCACCCATTTACAGGGACCCAGCATAACCCCAGTGCCTAGGGCCCCATAACAGGTAAATCCGCCCCTGCTCATTCTTTGTATCTCTAAAGTTTTTTAAACTATTCTTGCTTCTAAGTTTTATTAAGCATTTCTCTTCTCATAATATGCTCTCAGATAGCTAGTATGGCTTCCTTTAGGGTCGCTCTACTGGTGATCTTCTTTCATATCTTACTAACTCTTGGTCATCCTCCTTTCAGGAGTTCGGCGAGACCTTTTCTATTGCACTAGACATATCGAAGGCTTCGATAGAGTCTGGCACAAATATTCAATTTCTAAACTACCCTCCTTCGGTTTCTATCCCTCCATCTGTGTCTTTATCTCTAATATCCTTATCGGCCGTTCCATAGCTGCGGTTGTGGACGGTCATGGCTTACTTCCTCATCCTATCTCCTATTATCTTTCTAATTTTCATAAATGATCTTCTCAACTGTACCTCCAGTCCCATCCATTCATACGCAGAGGACTCTAGCTTACACTACTCAATTAGTTTCCAGAACGCCCCAGCCAGCAATCCCTCAAAAATAAACGTAATGAAGCCATACAACACTTATCTTCTGATCTAACTACTATTTCCAATTGGGGCAGATAAAACCTTGTTACATTTAATGCTTCCAAAACCCAATTTCTCCATCTTTCTACCCATCCGGAACCCCGAGAGGACTATCCTATATTCTTCAACAATACAAAAATCAATCCTTCATCTTCTCTCAATATTCTTGGTGTCTCTTTTTCTTCTGCTTTCACTTGGAAGGACCATATTACCAGTCTTGCTAACGCAGCCTCCCAGACGCTGGGTGTGCTCAACCTCATCAAGGGATTCTTTACCCCTGCACAGTTTCTTGCTCTTTACAGGGGCACAGTGCATCCTTCTATTGAGTATTGTTCACATGTGTGGGGAAAATCCTCTCACACCGCACTCCTAGACAAAGTAAAAAGGAAGGACTTTCGTATCATTAATTCCCGTCCACTCACCAACTCTATGTAATATCTCCATCTTTGCCGCAATGTTGAATCTCTCTCGCTATTCTACCGCTACTATAATAATCAGTGCTTATCAGAGCTCTCCCAGTGTATAACACCTCCTATACGTAGGGTATGTGGTACCCGTCTTACAACACAATCCTACCCCTACTCTGTGCAGCTCTCCAACCAAGGAGTGGAACGCTACTCTGCCTTTCTTCTATTCAATTGATGAGCTCTGGAACTCTCTCCCAGAATTAGTCTTTCCCTCCTCATATGATTTAAATTGCTTCAAACTCCACGTGTCTAGGCATTTTGGCTTGAACGTCCCTTGATTTTGGCAATGTTACTCTTTCAACTATGGGGGAGGCACTCGTTACAGGCAGTTCTGGCTTTTGTCTCCCTCACTCACATAGAGAAAGAAAAGAGGAGAAAAAAAAACACATATTTCCCCCACTTCCTCCCCCCCCCTCCCCCCCGCCCTTTGTCCCCCCACTTCCCCCAATTATCTTCCTCAATTATCCAGTGAGTGAGAGGGGAGTGGAGAGGTAGGAATAGCACCGGAATCATTGGGGGAAGAATTCAGCTTTGTCAGAGGAAGAAGTGACGGTAGTGCCGTCAAAGTGGAAAAAGGGAGGGAAAGACGAACAAAAAAACAATTTTGGAAAGGATTTTGGCTATATCTATCTATCTATCTATTGCCTGACGCCTTGATCCCAGAAGTGGTGGGCACAAACGAACCACCCCCATGCACCTCCATCCCCAGTCAGTCGATGCCCCTCTTCCCAACAGCACTGCCTTCATCCATATACTTCCTCACTCCATCCTTCCACCTCTCTTTCGGTTTACCTCTCCCTCTCTGTCCTTCCACCTCGCTCTCGTACACCCTCTTAGTCATTCTCTCGCTTCCCATACGTTACATATGGCCGAACCATCTCAAGTTGTTCCTTTTCACACTTTCCAGCACATCTACCTCCACACCATACCTCCTTCTTACTTCCTCATTCGTCTGTCTATCCCTCCATGTAACTCTGCACGCACTTCTCAAGTAACTCATTTCCACCCCTCTCACTCTTGGTCTGAGTCTCTCCACCAACGTCCATGCTTCGTTTCCGTAAGTCAGTGTCGGGATAACCACACTGTCATTCAAGGACTTCTTCACTTGCATACTGACCACCCTATTTCTTGTTACTGCTTTCAGCATTCCTACAGCCCTCTTCCCCTGTTGCACCCTCTCCCGCACTTCTTCATCCATAGTCCCATCTTTACTCAACACACTGCCCAGATATTCAAATGAGCTAACAATCTCCATATCCTGACCGTTCAACTTCACCTCACACTCTGTGGCTTCACCCCTTTCGAAGACCATAACCTTGCCCTTCCTCGCATTTACCTTCAGATTCCGTTAATCGCACACTGTTCCAAACATATTTACCAGACCCTGCAACTCCCATTCATTATCTCTCATCAGAACTGTATCATCAGCAAACAGCAGTAGAGGTAGCTTCCACTCATTTCCCTCCCTTATCAGCGATACACCAACATCCAATGCTCTTCCTTGTATTTCTTTCATGATTCCATCCATATTATACAGTAAACAACCACGGGGACATCACACACCCCTGTTTCAACCCAACAATCAAATCAAGTAATTCGCTCTGCTCATTCTCCACACGTACTGCCGCCTTTGCAACCTCATACGTGCTCTTCACTATTTTCAGCAACTTGCCATCTACTCCGTATATTCTAAGTGATTTCCACATGCCTTATTTATTAGTGGCCCCTCCATCATTGACGATTATGCCTATTACATAAGGCACCCTCTTCAAACACTCATCCGCCATAGTTTTGAATCTACCGCGCAGAGCATAAAAAATTTGAGGAGCCTTCATCATGAGCGCACGCAACCTCACTCATGGTTCAGTCATTATGAAATTGGGTTCTCACTACGAAAAAACTTCGTAACAAATAAAAAACAAAAAGAAAATAAGAATAACTATTCATAAGCTTTCCATATACTCGTGGATGTACTTGTGTGGATCTTTGACCAGACGCTGACTCAGGCGTCATTCTTCCTTCTCTGCTCTGCGCTCAACCGACCCGGACGTGCCTCCCCACGCTCCGCTCGTTCCGCATTTGTTGCGTCCCTAGTGAGTTTTTTCTCATTTGTTTACTCCGGGATGTATCGAGTAAGGTTAGGATATGCGTAGCAGGAGTGTCCTGGGCGGGTTGCCCGCAGTGCAGTGTATTTTGGGTCGTGTGTTTGGGGCATCTATTTCTGGTGTACCCTCGTGGTCCTGTTGTGGACATGTGAACTTTATCACGGTTAGCTAGCTTTGTGATGCAGGCGGCTTTCATTACGCGTTATTATTGCTGCCTTTTATATTTCTGATGAGGTAGCTTTTTATTCTCTGACGTTCCCAGCGTATTTTTCTTCACTTAGTGAAGTTTTTTCTGGGTCCCGAGTCAGTTCTTCCCTTTACCGGGAAGTGTTTGCTACAGTGGTGTGTTGACGGTGGTTCCTGTTGTGATATAATTCAGTGCTTTTTGTTTATATTGCGACATGTTTACTGTGTTTTTCCGTCTGCTTAGGCCTAGCCAGCCTCTCGTAGCTTTGCCACATGCACAAGTGTTATTGATTTATGTTATAAATATGTACTACTGTGTCATGTGTGTCCTGGTTTAGTTGTGTATTGGCTAATTCCACGGACTATATATGTGTCCTGGATTAGTTGTGTATTGGCTAATTCCTCGGACTATTTGTGTGTCCTGGGTTAGATGTGCTTTGGCTAATTCCACGGTCTTTTTGGTGAGTTCAGATTAAATCTGAACGGGGTGGGTTGCCTTTTCCGGCGGGTTTTCTCGGTTACACCATGAAAACCTGTGTTCTCGGTGGATGCAAACAGGTCCACTTGTGGACGGTGCGGCTTCGCAATCAGTTTGTCGAAGATAGCCTGTTTGATTGTCCATTCTACTAGAGTGTTCCGTCGGCGAGAGAGAGCGTCTGCCTAGATGTTCGCCACGCCGGGGAGATATGTTGCATGCAGGAAAATGCCTAGCGATTCGGCTAGGGCAAAAATCCGTTCGGAAACCTTCAGCAACTCTCGCGACCTCACTGAGCCCTGTTTCTGAATACAATAAATTGCAGTTTGGTTTTCCATACAGAACGCTATTGATTTGTTTTGCAAAGTCATGCCGTGAGTTTGGAGAAAAAAGAGAGGGACTAAAAGCTCTTGCTTGTTGATATGTGACTGACTGTCCCCTGACCATGTGCCTTGACCTTGATGGCCCAGGTTGGACTGATAGCCCCAACCTAGTGCCCCTGAGGCGTTTGTGTCTACCCATACCGCCATGGAGTGGCTTCGGTCACCCAGGCTTTATTGTGGTCGGCATGGAGGGATCTGTGGGGGCGCTCGGTTATGGCCTTGGCCTTGCTCGGGGCCTTGGGGCTGTTCGGCCAGGCAGCTTGGGGAACAACAACAACAACAACAACCCATACCGTAGGAGGGGGAGAAACCCATGTCGTGATAGAGTGGAAGACTTCTCGCTTGGTCCAGACTGAGAGTAAGCTGTGGATTAATGGAGGAATTGGCCATAATTTCTTCTCCGGCGAGAGAGGGAAAACTTTGTTACCTTCCAGGATTAATCGTTTGACTTTCAACCGGCCCAACTTCACAGTTAATTGTATCCAGTTGAGAGAGGGAATCCCACGTCTTCCTGGTCGTATCCAGACTGTGGAGAAAACGGAACAGTTTCTTGCGGAATGTGTTTCGGTTGTCCACACTCTGACTAAGAGTCAGATTGGCGGTGTCCCAGACCAGCCCTATCCACTGAATAGCCCTTGTGGGGACAAGGCAAGACTTCGCCAAGTTCACCTTGAACCCTAGGGTTTGTACATTAGCTAACACATGGTTTACATGATCTTGACATAATTCCATAGAGTTCGCCACTACTAACCAGTCGTCTAGATACCAAAACACCTGTATGCCCTGGACTAACCGGGGTAAAAGAGCCTGCTGGACGAGTTTTGTGAAAATTCTCGGTGCCAGGTTCAAACCAAAAAGGCATTCTTTGGAAGACAGAAGTCTCTTGCCTGACCCTCAGAGCGAGGAATTTTTGGAACTGTTTGTTTATAGGGACATGGCAATAGGCATCTTTGAGATCGATCGAGCACATCCAACCCTGCAGCGGAAGCGCGAGTCTGAGTTGCTGAACTGTAAGCATCCTGAAGGGTGAATTCTCTATAAATGTGTTCAGTTGCGAGAGATCTAGAACTGGTCGCATCTGCACACTCTCCCTCTTTGTCACTAAGAAGAGTCTTGAAGTGAATACTGGGTGATTAGCATTGACCGGGATAAGGACCTGTTTGGTAATCATTTCCTGAAGTAGAGTCTCATCCTCCTGAGACACATTGGTGTATTCCCGCGGCTGACGCAGTCGAGGCCGCCGGAGCCACCGCCAGTTGATTTCTTTGCTCACTACTTTCCTGGCCCAGGTTTTCTTGGGCCAGGCCGAGCGGAATGAACGGAACGAACCCAGGTGCAACCGTGGCCCGACCTTCAAGGCAACTCTCAAATCCTGTGTCCTTAAGCACGGTACTGGGATGCTGAGAGTCTGGGTGGCTAGTTTTTTGGAGGGGGAGGTGGGTTGGCATCTGACGCTTGGCTAGATTTGGCTGATGATTGGCCCTGATTACACTTCTGAGGGGCCTTACCTTTATACCCAGAATGTTTACCTTGTTTGGACTTGTACAGATTACCTCCCTGCTGCGGAGGGAGTCTGGGATCCCTTGGTGACTGTTTAGCTTGTGGCTGGTATGGCCACCCTTTGATTTATGAAAGGGCTTCTTAGCAGGGTCCTTCCGGGCTTGGGAGGTAACCTGCTTCCAACCATTAACCATATTAAACACTAGACTCCAGGTTTCTGAGTTAAGTCGGGTGGCAGTAAGTACCGGTGAGAGAGTTACCCGGCGACCTATGTCCGCCGGCAACTTCCTAACCAGATGGACTCTCAGATAGCCTACGTGAGTTGCAGTTGGGATGTGTGTACATGCTTAGATTGATATGCAGGATTCGAAGTTGCATAATAAATCATAGGCAGTGTCCACCATTCTTTTAACTGTCTTCGTGGTGCGATGCATAAGGTGTTGATTTTCGGTGTGAGCATCCTGGGTTCGAATCCACGGACTGCCACATGTGTTTGTAAATTTCATTAATCGATTTTAGGAGTATAGTTGGTTGTTGGAAGGAACATAATAATTGATATTGGTTCAGGGGTAATTTATCGAGAGGACTTCCCTAGTGGTTAAGGCCCCATTAATTGCTCTTTCCATTCACATATGCATAGCCTACGTGAGTTGCAGTTGGGATGTGTGTACATGCTTAGATTGATATGCAGGATTCGAAGTTGCATAATAAATCGTAGGCAGTGTCCACCATTCTTTTAACTGTCTTCGTGGTGCGATGCATAAGGTGTTGATTTTCGGTGTGAGCATCCTGGGTTCGAATCCACGGACTGCCACATGTGTTTGTAAATTTCATTAACCCGTACAGCCCCAGCGACGCGTCTGACGCGTCGGCGATGTATGTAACGCACAGCCCCAGAGACACGCCTGACGCGTCACCCTAATTGCGCCGACCGTAACCTCAGGTGTAGCCACTCAAGAGGGCTCAGATTTGTATGGGAACTGTGTACGTATCCCACGCAACCGTGCCGATGGTTGAAAACTCTCAAAGTCCACGTGCGTGCGTGCGAGCGCGCAATAACCTGTTTTTTTGGGAAAATTGCCTTCAATTTTTTACTCTTGTAAAATCCGTTTTCGGGGGCTCTGTAGGGCCATTTTTTAAGCTTTTTGAGCGGTTTTTCGTGGTTTTTCCTTCATTCCTAACCCATTCGCTATTGTTTCTGGAATAAAACCATTTTTTGAAAACCCGCCGGGTTCTGGTGCGCAAACATTACAAAACTAGCCGGGGCTCCACGGGTTAATCGATTTTAGGAGTATAGTTGGTTGTTGGAAGGAACATAATAATTGATATTGGTTCAGGGGTAAATTATCGAGAGGACTTCCCTAGTGGTTAAGGCCCCATTAATTGCTCTCTCCATTCACATATGCATAGCCTACGTGAGTTGCAGTTGGGATGTGTGTACATGCTTAGATTGATATGCAGGATTCGAAGTTGCATAATAAATCGTAGGCAGTGTCCACCATTCTTTTAACTGTCTTCGTGGTGCGATGCATAAGGTGTTGATTTTCGGTGTGAGCATCCTGGGTTCGAATCCACGGACTGCCACATGTGTTTGTAAATTTCATAAAACGATTTTAGGAGTATAGTTGGTTGTTGGAAGGAACATAATAATTGATATTGGTTCAGGGGTAATTTATCGAGAGGACTTCCCTAGTGGTTAAGGCCCCATTAACCCTCTCCGACATATGACGCGATTTTGAGCCTATTGGAGATACTTTAAAGCCTTTGTTACCATCAGGGTATTTAGAAACCTTAAGTTTAGTTACTTCAACCTCTGCAGTTGTCTTTGAGTTAGCTGTGGTCAGAAAACTAATTTTGGAGAGGTAATTATAAGAGTGAGAGAACTTTATTTCTTATTGCTAATCTGGCAACCTCTGCGTCATAAATGCGTGAAAGGGTTAATTTCTCTTTCCATTCACATATGCATAGCCTACGTGAGTTGCAGTTGGGATGTGTGTACATGCTTAGATTGATATGCAGGATTCGAAGTTGCATAATAAATCGTAGGCAGTGTCCACCATTCTTTTAACTGTCTTCGTGGTGCGATGCATAAGGTGTTGATTTTCGGTGTGAGCATCCTGAGTTCGAATCCACGGACTGCCACATGTGTTTGTAAATTTCATTAATCGATTTTAGGAGTATAGTTGGTTGTTGGAAGGAACATAATAATTGATATTGGTTCAGGGGTAATTTATCGAGAGGACTTCCCTAGTGGTTAAGGCCCCATTAATTGCTCTTTCCATTCACATATGCATAGCCTACGTGAGTTGCAGTTGGGATGTGTGTACATGCTTAGATTGATATGCAGGATTCGAAGTTGCATAATAAATCGTAGGCAGTGTCCACCATTCTTTTAACTGTCTTCGTGGTGCGATGCATAAGGTGTTGATTTTCGGTGTGAGCATCCTGGGTTCGAATCCACGGACTGTCACATGTGTTTGTAAATTTCATTAATCGATTTTAGGAGTATAGTTGGTTGTTGGAAGGAACATAATAATTGATATTGGTTCAGGGGTAATTTATCGAGAGGACTTCCCTAGTGGTTAAGGCCCCATTAATTGGTCTTTCCATTCACATATGCATAGCCTACGTGAGTTGCAGTTGGGATGTGTGTACATGCTTAGATTGATATGCAGGATTCGAAGTTGCATAATTAATCGTAGGCAGTGTCCACCATTCTTTTAACTGTCTTCGTTGTGCGATGCATAAGGTGTTGATTTTCGGTGTGAGCATCGTGGGTTCGAATCCACGGACTGCCACATGTGTTTGTAAATTTCATTAATCGATTTTAGGAGTATAGTTGGTTGTTGGAAGGAACATAATAATCTTGGCGGGCACGAACCGTCTCCATAATTGCAATTCTGATGTCTCCTAAGGACTGAATGGAATTTTGTAGCAAAAGTCTCCTAGACAATTCAGTAGCTTTCCTAATTTGGGGGTCAGCTATGGCTGAAATAGTACGTGAAAGGGAAGCGGCAATCCGGTGACTAATCAAGTACTGAGAGAACATCCGGTAGGCCTTATTTCGTAACTTGAAGTCCCTGTCAAGGTGAGCAGCCGGGAGAGTAGAGAAAGGTTCATCAAGGGAGTGCAAGGAAACTTTGGATGCCGCAAGAAAGGTAAGTAAATCTGAGGAACCCTCCATCTGCTTTGGCTACTGGCAAAGAAAAGTAAGCATGATTTTCTTGGGGAACCTGATGTGAAGACTTAGAAGTAATTGTAGCAGCAAAAACCTGAGCTTCTATCTCCCAATCTACCCAGGGGCCTAACCCCACCTGCCCCATCTGCAGGACTGGTGTATGTGTCTGGTCTAGGACCGGAGTTGTAGCCAATTCCGGCGTGAGAGCATTCAAAGCTTTGACATCGTTGATGCCATCAGCTTTTGACCACTCCGCAGACAGTCGTGCAGACGCGGCGGGAGGGATTGCCGGGGCAGCTGTATACACAAAATAATCCGGGTTGTACGAACTTGGTACAGCCTTAATTGATACATCCAGCACTCTCCCTGCCTCATCTTTTGCCCTAAATTTTCTGCTCTTATTGATTTCAATATACCACCCGCTGGGTACTGGAAGTTCTCCTGACACAGAAGGTTGAGCTAATTGAGGGTTCACTGGCGTCACAGGGACCCAGGAACAATCCGGGCCATAGAGGAGGGGCATGGGGCCCTTCTTCAGAGGTGCCCTATCTAAAGGAGGGGGAGGAATATCTGCAATAACCCTCAAACAGGAGGTAGCCAGCGTCGCCGGTACTGTAATGCCTGGAGCCGCGGCCACCACCGGGGTAGGACATGATGGAAGAAAACCCGGGAAAGCTAGGGGTCTGACTACAGAAGTACTAGGGGTCACAACTGGTTGAGAAACCGGGGGCTCCGAAGAGGCAGGGAGTTGATAATGTTGCATAACCTTGTGCAATAAATCACTTATATGATCTGAAGTCACACTCTTACTGTGGGAGTCCCTGGATGAGTGGGAACTTGCTTCAGAATCTTCTCCTGTGAGTGACTGAGGAGCCGGAGAGAACCCAACCTCCTCCGGCTCTCCACTCAGCTCAGGATTCTCCTGTTGTATCACTATTTCATTATCCACCGGGGGCCATGTTAAATCTGGAACCGATGATGGCAACATGTCTATGCTACCTTCCTCAGTTCTTGCGTGATTGACGTTAAAAAGAGGTTGAGAAGGTTCAGATTGATGCCAGTAACCCCCTGCCACAAAGGGCTGGGAGTCTGGAATCACTTGAGAATGCAATTGTGACCCCGACGGATATCCCCTGTACTGGTCGGCCAGAGCCCTATATGGGCCTGCCGACCTAACACTACGAGGTACATAATTCAGTTTAGGTATGGCAAAGGTAACATTAGGAGACACACTCAAGGATTGTTCATGACTAGGTATGGATTCCAGTGCATCAGACCCAACTTCTGAGTCCCCAGATTCTTGTTGAGGCGTGTCAGAGGTAGGGGTAGGGGGCGGTTGCTGAGGGGTGTCCCTCCGGCTGCCGTTGCTTGCCTGACTCGTTGCTCCCCCAGAGTCCTCTCTCCGGCGTTTCGTAGACCGGGAAGACTCTGTGGAAGAGTGTCTAGACTGTTTGCGGGGGATCTAGATCTTGACCTCGACTTCCGCCTCGGAGAGGGTGATCGTCTCCTCTTAGCACGGTCAGAGGGGGGAACCTCGGTGACCTCACTCTCACTGCTACTACTCACTACCTCTTTGCTGAGGGCTTTCGACTTGACTTTGGGTCTGACAGATTTAGAGGAACCGGGTTTCACAAGGGGTGACTTTATAATAAGTTGTTCCCATAGTACTTCATCATCACAGTGAAGTGCCTTATGGGCCATGTCTTTGGCATAAGAATTAAATGTACGCTTAATTTTTGTAAGGCCGCTAGGCACGATAAGTCTTTGTTAGTAACTAACGCGGTTTTCAAATCAGAGCAAATTGAACAGTGTTTAGATAACCACAAGTCTCGGGAACGATCCAAGCACTTGACGCACTTAATGTATAGTTTGTGAGCAAAAATTGGCAATAGAGAGCAGGTAGGAGTAATGCATAGTTCAAACCTCGTCATGGTGCCAATTAATGAGCCCACCCCCCCCCCCCACCCCCCCCCCCCCCCCCCCCCCCCCCCACCCGTCAGGATCAGCCGCCCAAAGTCCGCCGGAGTAGCAGTCTCAGGAGCCTGGAAAATAAGATTTCCAGGAATCAATGCTCATAAGGATAACCTGCGAGGTGTTATACATCCTAACTCGTATCCGCCGGAAAATTAGCTATAGTGCACCACTACTCTAACCTTCCGCTGGACTCATCTAAGCTGGGTTTAACTACTAACCTGTGACAAAAGTGTCACAGGTCCCTTGACCTTTAGTGTCTGATCATTAATGAAAAAGTTTGCAAAACTAATCTTATCACTCTTGTACGCTCGACTTATGGCACCGCAGGGCGAGAAAATCTAATCGTGTACCTGGGTCAGTTATGGCGAGTTAACTCGGCGGGCCGAGTTTGCAGCCCCCTTAGGAATGCAGTTCCGCCGGGAGAATGTGGTTCAGCCAAACCACGCCGGGACCTTTTGATTGTTCCTACCCGTATATAAGACGGATAACTCGGGCCCACCGCACGGGGCCGCCGGAAAAAACAAAAACTCGGGAGAATGGAGTTGGCACAGCTCCACAAACCTGAGTCCCACACATAACACATCATAAAGAATATAAAGGGACGTCTCCCTTACCCCAAAACATGCCAACACACTAAACATAGGGGCATACATAGGCATATAATCAAAATACAGAAAATTTAGCATCCTAAATTACCTGAAGCCTACGCCGGAGACCCCTACTAAAGGCTGACCACGAGGTACGACGAACATCACAGGCAGACGACGCTCCAAAGACCCAGCACAGCACCCAGATGAGGGAGGCCCACCCAAGGGGCCCAAAGCAAAACACGAACCCTGGAAGGTGGAGCACCACATGCAGACACCCTTAAACCAGAGCATTTGCTGATATATAATAATATGACATGTACTCTCCTCAATATTGACAGTCTGTATCATGCTTTGTAGAGTGGTAGCCTCCTAGCTAAGTAATCACAAAAGCTATAGGCGTATCACAACAAAAAAACACACGCGGTACGACGATCCTGGACCCGTAAACGCCTGTTACAAAAGTACCCTATTTTAACACACACTTCCTGCGGACATACCAATCTGGCAACCGTGCTAGCTAATATAAACCTTGTTACTACAATACAGATGTATACAAATGAGTAAGGACTCACTAGAAGCACTGGAACGTCGAATGAAGCGAAGCGCGGCGCAAACCGTGTTGACAGTATGAACGCGAAAGTTGGAAGGAAGACGATGGCCGCTAGAGTGCCTGGTGTTGGGGAAGCGAAACATGATAAATCCACGCATATGGCAAGTCATATGATAACAGATATTAAGTTATTTTTTTATTTTTTATATTTTACAGAGTTTTTTTCTGTAGGGTACCCGATCAAAATGACGATCCCATAAGGGAATTAAGCGTGCACTTATGACAAGTACTCCAGGTTAACGTCCGCGCGGGCTATTCAAAATGCTGGTGCGGGATGTTAACCCTCTCCGACATATGACGCGATTTTGAGCCTATTGGGGATAGTTTAAAGCCTTTGTTACCCTCAGGGGTATTTACAAACCTTTAGTTTAGTTACTTCAACCTCTGCAGATGTCTTTGAGTAAGCTGTGGGCAGAAAACTAATTTTGGAGAGGTAATTATAAGAGTGAGAGAACTCTATTTCTTATCGCTAATCTGGCAACCTCTGCGTCATAAATGCGTGAAAGGGTTAAATGGAGACTATTATACAAATAGGCGAAGTCGTCAATGATGAAGGGGCCCTATTAAATATATATATATATATATATATTTATATATATATATATATTGTATATATACATATATACAATATATATATATATATATATATATATATATATATATATATATTTATATATATATATATATATATATATATATATATACACACATGCCCGACCTTCCCCTGACGACCCCTCTAAATGCTCTGGACCACAGCCTGTCAGTCTTACTATCAATTTTTGCAATATTCGCGGCCTTTCCTCTAATTTTCACTCTGTCGAACACATCTCTCCTCCTCCAAACCTGATCTTCTTTTCCTCACCGAAACCCAGGTTTCTGAGACAACTTCCAGCAGCCCCTTCTCTGTATCCTCCTACTTTCTCTATCCTAGTTTCAAAGCCAAAGGCGGATGTTGTGCATACATGCACAACAAACTCACTTGCTCTCATGTTCCCGATTTCGAATTCTCTGAATTCTCAACTTTATGGCTCAAACTATCTTATCATTCTCATACTAAATATTTCTGTGCTGTCTATCTTTCCCCTAACTCTACCGACTTTCCTAAATTCTTCGACTATCTAAACTCTAAAGTGGAACACATTCTATATATCTCTCCCTTCTCTCAAATCTCCATCTTGGAAGATTTCAACGTCCACCACCGCCAATGGCTCTCCTCTAACTCTACTGACCAACCTGGTGAACAAGCCTACGTTTTTTCTATCATAAATTACCTAGAGCAGCTGGTCCAGCAACCCACCCGTATCCCGGATCGCTTCGGAGATCGGCCCAACATTCTTGACTTATTTCTGACTTCTAACCCTTCTTCCTATACTGTCAATTTTTTCTCTCCTTTGAGCTCCTCCGACCATAAACTTATCTCCGTCACCTGTTCTATCTCTTCAGTACGGCCATCCGATCCTCCCAGCCGGCGGCGTTTGTGGCACTTTGGCGCTGCCGACTGGGAGACTCTCCGGCAGTACTTCTTTGATTTCCCATGGAATGACTTCTGCTTCCATGGCCAAGGGCCATCGGAGAGTGCTGAACGCATTACCGGGGTAATCCTCTCGGGCATGGAAGCGTACATTCCATTTTCTTTCTCTCAGTCTAATGCAAAAAAATCTTGGTTTACTCACGCTTGTTCTACTGCTGTCCACAACAAGGAGGAAGCATTCAAACGGTACCGACGCCTTAAAACTCAAGAATCTCATTCTTCCTATGTTTCTGCCCGGAATCAAGCCAAATCTGTTCTTCGACTTGCCAAGCACTCTTTCATCAATAATAAATGCACTGAACTATCTAACTCTAGCTCTTCCCAAGCTCTCTGGCATCTAGCCACAAACCTCTCCAACAACTTTTCTTCCTCGTCTTTCCCTCCCCTTTTCCACTCTGATGGCACAACCATCACTTCTTCCTCTGACAAAGCTGAACTCTTTGCTCAACTTTTGCCAGAAACTCTACCTTGGATGATTCCGGTGCTATTCCTCCCTCTCCACCCCCCTCTCTCCTACTTATGCCTAATATCCTAATCTCTTCTAAAGATGTACTTTCTACCCTCTCTGGGCTAAGAAGGCGTACGGTCCGGACGGTGTTCCTCCTGTTGTACTTAAAAACTGTGCTTCCGTGCTGACCCCCTGCCTAGGCAAACTCTTTCGTCTCTGTTTCTCCTCTAACGTCTTTCCTTCTTGCTGGAAGTTTGCTCTCATTCAACCTGTCCCAAAGAAGGGTGACCGCTCTCAACCCTCCAACTATCATCCAATTGCTCTCATCTCTTGTATCTCTAAAGTTTTTGAAACTATTCTTGCTTCCAAATTTCTTAAGCATTTCTCTTCTCACTCATAATCTGCTCTCAGATCACCAGTATGGCTTCCTTAAGGGTGGCTCTACTGGTGATCTTCTTTCATATCTTACTAACTTTTGGTCATCCAACTTTCGGGACTTCGGTGAAACTTTTTCTGTTGCACTAGACATATCGAAGGCCTTCGGTAGAGTCTGGCACAAATCTTTAATTTCCAAACTGCCCTCCTTCGGTTTCTGTCCCTCCATCTGTGCCTTTGTCTCTAATTTCCTTTCCGGCCGTTCCATAGCTGCGGTTGTGGACGGCCATCGCTCATTTCCTCTTCCTATCAACTCCGGTGTTCCTCAGGGTTCTGTCCTATCTCCTATTCTCTTTCTAATTTTCATAAATGATCTTCTCAACTGTACATCCAGCCCCATCCATTCATATGTAGACGACCTAACCTTACACCACTCAATTAGTTTTCCAGAACGCCCCAGCCAGGAGTCCCTCAAAAACAAACGTAATGAAGCCATTAATCACTTATCTTCTGATCTAGCTACTATTTCCAATTGGTGTAGAGAAAACCTTGTTGTATTTAATGCTTCCAAAACTCAATCTATCCTTCTTACTACCTGTCAGGAACCTCCAGGGGACTATCCCTTATTCTTCAACAATACAAAAATCAACCCTTCATCTTGTCTCAATGTTCTCGGTGTCTCTTTTTCCTCTGCTCTCACTTGGAAAGCCCATATTACCAGTCTCGCTAAGGCAGCCTCCCAGAAGCTGTTTGTGCTCAACCGCCTCAAGGGGTTCTTTACCCCTGCGCAGCTTCTTGCTCTGTACAGGGGCATGGTGCGTCCTTGTATTGAGTATTGTTCACATGTGTGGGGAGGATCTATCTCACACCGCACTTCTAGACGAAGTAGAAAGGAAAGCCTTTCGTATCATTAATTCCCACCCACTCACCAACTCCCTGTAAACTCTCTCTCTTCGCCGCAATGTTGCATCTCTCTCGCTATTCTATCCCTACTACAATAATTAGTGGTCCTCGGAGCTTTCCCAGTGTATACCACCTCCTCTACGTAGGGTACGTAGTACCCGCCTTGCAACACAATCCCACCCCTACTCTGTGCAAATCTCCAACCCAATAGTGAAACGCTATTCTCAGACTTTCTTCTATTCAACTGCTGAGCTCTGGAACTCTCTCCCAGAATCAGTCTTTCCCTCTTCCTATGACTTAAATTGCTTCAAACTCCGTGTGTCCAGGTATTTTAGCTCGAACGTCCCTTGATTTCGGCCCTGTCACTCTTTGAAATCTGGGGGAGGTACTCGCTACAGGCAGTTATGCCTTTTGTCTCCCTCATTCACATAGAAAAAAAAAACACATACACATATGTATATATATATATATATATATATATATACCTGTATAATGTATATACAGTACATATATACACATACATACACATATACATACATACACATTCATATATACAAAGGAGTACAAAGGAAAACAAGCAACAACAGTCCATGCGACCCCTAGAGGTTATTTGCCCTCCAAAACCGTACTGCTGTTCCAAGTGTTGCAACAGTATTTCGGAGAGAATGTGGGACAGATGTGAGAAGGAAATGCTGCCCTGGGGCTTAGTTCATGGCAGGGGAAATTATATTAAGATCAATTATGCTATTGAATAAACACTACCACAGAAAATATTTATTCAATTACAAATGCAGTCAACCTTGAGTTCAGGGCAAGGTACTTGTCTAGGCGAGCTTTGAAGGACAGCCCATTCCACAAGTTGACGACTCGATTGAAGAAGAAATTCTTGGATTCGTTAGAGTTGAATGATTTACCAATGATTTTGCAGCCATTTCCCGGCGTGTAGTTTTTTCGGTCAAGCGTAAAATATGTATTACAGTTAATGTTGTCAATGCCTTTAATGATCTTGAAAACTTGAATAAGGTCACCTCTCAATATGCGCTTGGTTAACCCGGTAAGCGCGAGCTATATGTAGTGAACACCGTACTACTGGGCGGCCATATTAGGCTCCCTTCCCGCCTAAAATCGTAATTTTGAGATAAATATCGTTATTACTTATTCATATGCGCCTATTTTATGTTTAATATGAATATATTAACATGTAACAGCAATAAAACAAGTGGGAATAGTGTTTAGAGGGTCAAAATCGCGAATTATTGCCGACCGTTCATTCATGAAATGTGAGCCAGACACGACGTACACCCTCTCTCAAGGCTGGAAGCAGACTGAGTCTTTCTCTCTCATTCTCTCTCACAACATGCACTCAGTAGGCATATGACCACGCCTTAGAACCTGATTGGATATGTTGGCACGGTAAATAAACCGATAAACAAGGGAATAAGAGGAAAAATAGGTGATTATTGTTTTGAAGAACAAATCCGTTAACTCCTACAGCAGTGCCACGGCGCTGGTCTAGGACAGGCCTAGGGCAGGCCCATAAGGCGGGTGGAAAGAAGAAGGGAAAGAAAAAACCGTTACGTCCCAAAAGCAAAGTGTTAGCTATATAGTCCTATGAAATCAAACTGGGCTATGGGAAAATAGGAAGCCTAAGTTAAAAGTGATTGTGAACATCGTATATCACGTAAATAAACTAGGAAAGTATAATACAGAGAATTAAAGTCAGGGGAACTTTTAACTTTTAGCTTGGGAACAGGACGTATGCTGTAAACAAAATACCCTCAGTGACCGCAAAGACCATAAACACATATATCCCCTTGCTCTCCTGGACACGTCCCCTCCCCTCCCCCTATACGATTTTACCAAAAGCGAAACTTAACCTCGACAGGAAAGGGTACCGACAAAACAAATATCGTAAATAATAGCAAACAGAGAAAAACAATATTTAAACAAATTAATCAGTGCAGATTATTTATCGACCATATCGCAGGTTAGTAGTGACGTTATTGGAGAGAAAGATCTCCCACGCAACCAAATGTGGTGAAAATTCGAACCTGAGCAGTGTTGAATCAAGTTGATAGGTAAAATATGAAAATTAAAATAGATACTATATTATACAGGTATAGGTAGCCTGGAAAGTTCGTTATTTTCCTAGAGTGCCGTATATTCCGTTAAACAGTCGACCAAAAACGGGAAAAGTGTTTAGGGCAGTGAGAATTCCGTTACATAAGATAATTATTGAAAGTGTTACTTAAAGTTACTTAAAGTTTAAACATAACGAGTGTAAACGAGTGGCACTCTCCCCCCCCCCCCCCCCCCCCACACACACACACACTCCCCACAAACCGCGTAACAAACACCTCCTTGTCCTCCAAGCCCCCCCCCCCGCCCCCCTCTCTCTCTCTCTCTCTCTCTCTCTCTCAAATATGGTGAAAATTCGAACCTGAGCAGTGTTGAATCAAGTTGATAGGCAAAATATGAAAATTAAAATAGATACTATATATACTGTAGGTAGCCTGGAAAGTTCGTTATTTTCCTAGAGTGCCGTATATTCCGTTAAACAGTCGACCAAAAACTGGAAAAGTGGTTAGGGCAGTGAGAATTCTGTTTCATAAGATAATTATTGAAAGTGTTACTTAAAGTTACTTAAAGTTTAAACATAACGAGGGTAAACGAGTGGCACCCCCCCCCACCCCCCACCCCCCACCCCACACTCCCCACAAACCGCGTAACAAACACCTCCTTGTCCTCCAAGCCCCCCCTCTCTCTCTCTCTCTCTCTCTCTCCCCCATGTAAGGGCGGGTGGAAAAAACAAAAACAAAACAAAACAAAAACAAAAATGTTTACCAGAGACAACTGTACGAGTTGTAAGATGAATATACACATGCATGAAGGCACCGCATGTCGGATATGCAAGCAACCATACCACTGGATTTGCATAGGATTGACACCAATAAATGAGGCGTACAATACAAGAGGGAAGAACCTCCATTTCTGCGATAGTTGTTTCGATATCACATGGCAAGTCATACAGACTGTAGAAAATACAGAAGTACAAGATAGACTGAAATATAGCCAAGACATAGCTACCTTTCACAGAAAATGGGGAACTATTGGGGCCTCAGGGCCCATACAAATATCACAACCCACACGCACACCTTCCCATGATAGTGCCCACATTGCCTCCTGCACATCAACACACATCGCCTGCCGAACAACAACCTTTCGCACCCTACATATACACAAACCCTGCCGCATATCTCCCCACACCTCCCCAGACCCAGAAAACACCCACATTAATCCTATCTATGGCCATTGACCACCCTACTGCTGTTGATCAAATACAATTGCAGGATGAACGTAGGATGCAACAAGCCCCCATATCAGGCTCCCCTTCCACATCGTCTCCCCCCTCACCACTGCCACCTGCCCACCTACAACCGACCCGTAACTCCACCCCCCTGCAGGCCTCACCCACCCATACACCAAGCCCACTATCACCCACAACCACACTTAGCTCACCACATAACCCCTTGCAGCCCCAGCCACACCTACTGGGTTGTCTACACCAGTGTGCAGATATTATCTGGAAAGAAGGTGCTACTTTGGTCAAAAGGGCGAATATAATGGGAATTCATGTAGATTTGCTCATCCCAAAATTTGCAACAACATAACCAGTCATGGAAAATGTAGATTTGGTGAAACCTGCAAATACCACCACCCATCCCTTTGCAAGACATCACTTAAGAACAAGACCTGCTACAATATGAAATGCCCAGCTTTTCATATTAGAGGGACTTGGAGATATGCTAGACCTAACACGAATGGTAGCCCAAAAAACTCTCTAGCTATGCGAGGACGATACAGAGGAAAAAGGCAAGGAGGGAAAGGGCAGATGAAGATGAAGAGACTGAGGGAGATGGAAGAGCACATAGAACACCTCGAGCACCTCCTGGCCTCCCAAGAGTGGCCAATACATCCCGAAGACTATTAGGTACACATAGTACTCCAAACAATCCCTCCCCAATCTTGTTTGCAAATATCCAAGGCCTAAAAAATAGAACCACGAACAAAGTACCATTTATTAGGGGCCTGCTAGAAGAAGGAAACGCTATATTTGCGGCTCTCACAGAAACTCACATTAAAGATCAGGAAGATAGTGAGGTATGGATTCCTGGTTACAACCTACATAGGGCGGACAGAACGCATAGATCACATGGAGGTGTAGCCTTGTACATACATGACTCACTGATATGTACTGAATTCCTAAATAACAGTAATGAAGTGGTGGAAATACTTGGAGTTAAAATAGAATCCCTAAATTTAGCAGTTATTGTTACATACAGGCCTCCAGACTCATCCCGAGAAGAATTCAAAACCCAGCTCAACAAAATAAAATCAGAAGTGGAAACCCTGGGGAACCCAACACCAAATATTATATGGCTAGGAGACTTTAACCTACCAAACATTAAATGGAGACAACTAGAAAACCAGTTAGTGGCAAATAACACCGGAGAAGCAAATACTAATACGAGAGAGCTTTTTGAACTTTGTGATTTTTTTAGTCTTACCCAACATATTGCTGAACCCACACGGGAAAACAATATCTTAGACCTGGTCTTCACTAACAACGACTCTCTAGTACACAGCATTAACATATCGGACACAACATACTCAGATCATAAATTAATTGAGATCAAAACAACCTTAGAAAGTGTACAGACAACCTCAGAATCGAGAACAAAAACCGGCCCCTTCAGTAAATTTAACTTCAATAACAAAAACATTAGGTGGGAAGAGGTAAATCAAGAAATGGAGGAAATAGACTGGGAAGATTTAATGGATAACCTGACACCAGCAGAATGTCTAGTCTTAATAACAGAAACCATGACCCAAATCTGTAGCCACCATAAACCTGCAAGACAAACAAAACGAAGAAGCAACAAGATCGGGAAAGGAGGAGGCTGTACAGAAGAAGAAAATTACTCACACAAAGACGCACACATCAAAATCTACAGGATAGGCAAAAGGTCGAAATAGATAGAGAAATTGTGGAAACTGAACAAAGGCTAAGAATATCATATGAACTACAACATATGGAAGAGGAGAGGAAAGCTATTGCAGGTATAAAGGAAAATTCCAAATACTTCTTTTCATACGCCAAACAAAAGGCTAAAACAACATCAAACATCGGCCCACTGAGCAAAGGGGACGGCTCTTTCACAGGGGACAAAAAGGAAATGAGCGAACTCTTAAGCAGGCAGTATGAAATGGCATTCAGTGAGCCTGATGAAACAAAAGTCATCAGAGACCAAAATATATTTTTCATGGAAACCTCCCCCACGGAAACCCCTCAGATGCTGGATATTGATTTCGGTCCAAAAGATATAGAAGAGGCCATTTCCAACATGCCATCCCACTCGGCACCAGGCCCGGACTCTTGGAATTCGATCCTAATGAAAAAATGTAAGGAAAACCTCTCAAAACCCCTGGCTATAATGTGGAGAGGGAGTCTAGACACTGGTGACATACCAGATAGCTTGAAAAACGCAATAATTGCCCCACTGCATAAAGGAGGGAGTAAAGCACTACCAAAAAACTACCGCCCGGTAGCTCTAACCTCTCACATCATTAAAGTTTTCGAGCGAGTCCTGCGAAGCAAAATTTCAACATTCATGGAGACAAATGAACTACACAACACCGGTCAACATGGGTTCAGAGCGGGAAGATCATGTCTCTCACAACTTTTGGAACACTATGACAAAATTCTTGAAGCGCTAGAAGAAAAGAAAAACGTGGATGTCATTTACACCGATTTTGCTAAGGCATTTGATAAATGTGACCATGGTATAATAGCCCACAAACTGAAAGCAAAAGGTATAACTGGGAAAATCGGACGGTGGATATACAATTTCCTCGTAAACCGAAAACAATCGGTAGCAGTAAACCAAGTCACCTCTGAGCCTTCGGATGTCAAAAGCTCAGTGCCCCAAGGAACAGTGCTAGCGCCCCTTCTGTTCCTCATACTAATTTGCGACATAGATACCAACACCAGACACAGTACGGTGTCGTCTTTTGCTGATGACACAAAATTAACCAAGATAGTAAACACACAAGAGGACACGGGCCGACTGCAGGAAGACATGAATGTAGTGTTCCAGTGGACCAGGGAAAACAACATGCAATTCAATGAGGAAAAATTCCAATTAATACGGTATGGAGATAATAATGGTGTTAAAGAAATTACAAATTACTTAACAGAATCTAACCACATAATAGAACGGAAAGACAGTGTGAAAGACCTTGGGGTATTAATGTCTGAAAATATGGGTTTCAAAGTACATAACCAGGTCAAAGTGGCGGCTGCGAAACGTCTAACGGGTTGGATTCTGCGTACTTTTAAAACACGCGGTGAATTGCCTATGATAACGCTCTTCAAATCTCTAGTGCTACCGCGGCTTGAATACTGTAGCGTATTAACATCCCCATACAAAGCAGGTGAAATAAATGACGTAGAGAGTGTACAAAGAAATTTAACTTCGCATATAAGTTCGATAAAACATCTACACTATTGGGAGCGTTTTAAGAGCACTGAATCTGTACTCACTGGAACGTAGAAGAGAACGTTACCTAATAATATACACGTGGAAAATCGCAGAGGGTTTAGTACCAAACCTACATACTCCGATAGTCATGAAATTCAGTGATAGGAGAGGCTGGGAATGCGAAATCCCCCGGATGAATAACAGGGGTGCTATGGGCTCTCTGCGAGAGGGCTGGTTATCACACAGAGGCCCACGTCTCTTCAACAAACTCCCACGGCGAGTAAGAGACATGAGGGACATCTCGTTAGACAACTTCAAGAGAGCCCTAGATGTCGAACTGCAAAAAGTGCCAGACGATCCCATCCTCGCAAGGGAGCGAGCTGTCGCTTCAAACAGTCTACTGCACCAAATCACCACCCATAACGAGGGGCGTCGCGCTCCTTGGTGCCGCTAGAGGAGCGGCGAACACATCCAAAGGTGACATCCAAAGGAAGGGGGGAAGGAGGGGGCTTTGACACATGTGGAGGACTGATAGAAGGTATGGAGGGGAATTATCTCACTTAAACACCTGTTTTTTTGTTTTAAGTGCTACTGGGGCCTTTTAAAAGGCTGTTTTTAGGCCTTACCTCTTAAGAGGATTGTCGCCTTTGCCCACCAAAACCTCATAAGAGGTTTCTCGCCGTTCTCGGGTTAATGGATATAAATTTTGTTTTTTAAGACGTTCCTTGTATGGTTTGTTCCGAAGACAGGGTATCATTTTGGTAACTCTACGTTGAACTCGTTCCAATTTGTCTATATATTGTTTTATAGTAAGGGCACCAGAACTGAACGCAGTATTCCAAAAGTGGGCGGACTAATGAATTGTAAAGGGTGAGGATAGTGTCTTTTGATTTATGTTCAAATGATCTACCTATGAAACCTATAATTTTGTTTGCCTTCTTAACAACTTCAACACAATACTGACTTGGTTTTAAGTTGCTGGATATTGTTACTCCTAAATCGGTTTATCTGTCTACACTTTTTAGCTGGGTGCCATTCATCAAATAGTCTGCTTTTTCATTGCGGTATCCGATATGAAGTAGGCTACTTTACACTTATCTTCATTGAAACACATTTGCCAGATTTTGGCCCATTGTGAAAGCTTGTTTAGATTGTTTTGCATATCTTCAATATGTTCATTTGTCAGTACGGTATTTGCAATTTTTGTGTCATCTGCAAAGTTTGAGATTGTACAAGTGAGACCCTCATCTATGTCGTTAATGTAAATTAGGAAAAGGACTGGCCCCAGCACTGATCCTTGAGGAACACCACTAGTTAAATTGGTCCACGTTGATGCTTCCCCATTAAACCTTGTCTATCGGTGCCTGACTTAAGGCGGTTAAGAGAACCAAGGACTAAAGATCGGGGCCCGACTTAAGTCCAATGCGATGTTGAGCACATAATCGGCTCTGAGAGAGAGAGTCCGAGCAGTGGGAGGAGCGCGGGTGGGCTCTGACCGTTCGGCATGGACGTTGTCCCGCCACTGACAGTTTCATCACATCTCACCACATCCCTGGTCCCGCAATACAGGGTAAAAACTGAAGAAATTACTGTATTTTAGGGATTTTCCCTTCGTGTTGCACGATCGTTGCAAGACAACCCGTGGTCGTACAAGGATGGTTCAGGTGTCATTGGAAAGCTCAATTATCACCCTTTCACGGATACATAATTGTATTACGCTCTGGCTCTTGTTTATGCAAGAAAAAGAGCATGGAATGAAGCTCGTTTAGGGTAAATCTGCCCGCTTGGCAGGTAGTAGAAGTTACAAATGGCCCCGCTCGTAGGGCGTTAGCTACTCTTTGTTTCCTTTCACTAAGCCAATTTTCTATCCACTGTAGAAAGCCACCTTGTATTCCATGTGCTTTTAATTTCATCACTAACCGTCTGTATGAAACTTTATCAAAGGCTTTCTGGAAATCTAAGTATATGATATCTAGAGCTTTACTTTCGTCATATAGATTTAGGATGTCGTGGAAGAAGTCTAAAAGATTTGTTAAGCAGGAACGTTTTTTGCGAAAACCATGGTGTGTCTCTTTTAGTATATTGTTTTCCTCCAAGTCTGTTTCTTATTATTGTTTCTAGTATTTTGCATACTACTGAGATCAAACATTTAACACACTTGATGCAAAGAGTGTGCGCAAAAATAGGGATACCGGCACAGGTAGGGGTAATGCATAAAGCAAAAACTGGGGCAAAGGTAGCCATGACAGAGACTGGTGGGAAACTACTGCAGGGTCTGTATTGGTCTGCCGGGGCCCAGCTCTGGAAAAAAAAAAAAATCCAGGAATTAATGCTCATAAGGTTAACCCAACATGATCGCATACACACACACACACATGTGTCAATAACCCGCCGGGTAACGAGACGTAATGTCACAACGATCACAGCTCGCTACGCGGCGGGATCCTATAAAGATTTCCGAATATCTAAACATGTCCTAAGCAAGTTAAGAATACTCTCTGACATAATAAAAAGGACCAGTATGGCGTTCATAACATAGTCTTTCTGGTGGTGACTGTCTCAAGATTCAATTTTGGAAAAACAACCCCCCACAAAGACGCCGGTACCAGAATTATTTAGCAGAATAACACAGGGCAGGCTGATACGAGATCTGATTTCTAACGAATTGTCACAAAGGATCGCCGTAAGTTTGAAGGCGGCGATACATTAACGTATCTCTCAATTAACTGGTTAACTATATGGAATTGTAAATTCCTTATTTCCTCCTCCCAGGAGCACCCACCGGGTGTGAAAAATTTGTGAAAAGATGCTAACCGTAATTGAGCCTTCGATCGCCGTAAGTCTGAAGGCGGTGACACATAAAGTACCACTAAAATGGATCGGTTAACTAAATTGAATGACCAAGACGTTCATCCCACCCTACCAAGGTGCACCCGCCGGGTGAGATGTAAACAACGTTAACCCCATAAGTTCCTGTCCCCACTTCTTTGTAAAAGATCGCCGGGAGGAAGCCCCCAGCAACAGCTAGGCTTGTTCTATTTGGTTTGTAAAACCGGGTAGAAAAACAACATAACATCTGTCGCCATGAACAATGTTAGATGGTACAGCCAGACCGCCGGGGATCATAGGGAGCCTGAAACAGGCACCAACAGAGACGCAGTCCTGGAGAGCCACAGACACCCTCCTCGCTGGGGGACACAAGCCTGTGTTGAAACCACGCGTGGCCCAACACGGCTCTCGGCCGGGTTTTTTCATGGTGAAACCGAGAAAAACCCGCCGGAAAGTAACCCCCGTTCAGAAACCAACTGAACGCACAACGGACCTGGGAGCAAGCCAAGCACGACTAGCCCAGGGCCCACACAATAATCCGTGGAATTAGCCAATACACAACTAAACCAGGAAACATACATAGTCCGTGGAATTAGCCAATACACAACTAAACCAGGATACACATGACACAGTAGGACATATTTATAAAATAAACAATAACACTTGTACATGTGGCAAAGCTACGAGCGGCTGGCTAGGCCTAAGCAGACGGCATAAGAAATGTTGAAATATAAACAAAAACACTGGAAATATAACAACAGGAACCACCGCCAACACACCACTGTAGTAAAGACTTCCGACAAAGGGAAGACTGACTCGGGACCCAGAAAAAACTTCACTAAGTGAAGAAAAATACACTGGGAACATCAGAAGCAATGCTTACCTCATCAGAAAGATAAAAGGCAGCAAAAATAACGCGTAATGAAAGCCGCCTGCATCACAAGCTAACTCAACTGTGAAAAGATCACATGTCCACAACAGGACCACGAGGGTACATCCGAAATAGATGCCCCAAACACACGACCCAAAATACACTGCACTGCGGGCAACCAGCCCAGGACAGTACTACGGGACATATCCTAACCTTACTCGATACATCCCGGAGTAAACCAATGAGGAAAAGCTCACTAGGGACGCAGCAAATGCGGAACCAGCGAGCGTGGGAGACACGTCCGGGCAGGTTGAGCGCAGAGCAGAGAAGGAAGAATGACGCCTGAATCAGCGTCTGGTCAAAGATCCACACAAGTACATCCACGATATGATGGAAAGCTTATTGGATAGTTATTCTTATTTTCTTTTTCTTTTTCTTTTTTACGAAGTTTTTTCGTAGTGAGAACCCAATTCATAATGACTGAAGCCATGAGTGAGGTCGCGTGCGCTCATGATGAAGGCTCCTCAGATTTTAAATGCTCTGCGCGGTAGATTCAAACTACGGCGGATTAGTGTTTGAAGAGGATGCCTTATGTAATAAGCATGTTCGTCAATGATGGAGGGCCACTAATAAATACTTGTATACAACCTTGGATCTCAGTTATGGAAGCTATTGCCAGTACAGGCACAACCACACACTTGTATACAACCTAGGATCTCAGTTATGGAAGCTATTGACAGTACAGGCACAACCAAACACTTGCATACAACCTAGGATCTCATTTTTTTTTTTTTTTTTTTTTTTTTTTTTAAGAGACAATGAACGGAGGAAGGAAAAACACAGACAAAACAAGAAGGTCCATGTGCCTAAAGGCATCCTCCATTCATAAAATGTTTGTAACAACTGGATTTAAACATTTGTAGATTGTAAGTTTGTGGAAAGAAATTCGAGGGAAGTGAATTCCAAAGAGTAGTAGCTCTGGGGATAAATGAATTCTGATAAGCAGAAGTTCTGCATTGTGGAGGAGAAAGTGTAAATTCATGGGCGCTCTCAGCTGCCCTAGTTCTATGGGGAAAGATGTGGAGAGGCGGCACAATTGAAGCAAGTTCCTCGGAACAATTGCTGTGAAAATATCTGTAGAATAATGCAAGGGATGCAACGTTTCTTCGTATGGATAATGTAGGAAGGTCCTGTGTGATTGCAGGGTATTGATTAATCTAATAGCTTTATTTTGAATTTTGTCCAACTGCCTCAATGCAACCACTCCACTTCCACCCCACAGAGGTGAACAGTAATCCATCTGAGAACGCACATGACTTTTATATATAACGGCCAACTGCTCGTCAGTGAAGAATTCTCGAACTCTGTACAGGAGTCCCAGTTTGTTAGAGGCATTCTTAGCAATGCCTCTAACATAATGTGTCCAGCTCAAGTTAGCAGTTAATGTTACACCGAGAATGTCAATACTAGGGAAGTGGGAATATTTACATAATTAAAAAATATATGGGAGTCAGTGAGATTCTGGGTTAGAAAATTGAATGTACTTGGTTTCTGTGCATTAAAGGAAACTAGATTCTTTTGTCCCCATTAATTCTAGAAAGGTCCTGGTTCAGAGAAATTGCAGTGTTTATTTTGAATTTATAAGATCGGGTTGGGTGAAAGAATTGGTAAATGTGAAGGAACTGTGGAGTGTTGAGTCATCTGCGTAGGAATGTATTGGATTATGAGTGGTAGATATGAGATCATTGATATGAATGAGGAACAGAATTGGGGCCAAAACTGATCCCTGGGGAACACCAGCATTTATTGAGTGAAATTGAGAATAAAGGTCATTTACCATTACACGTATTTTTCTGTTATGAAGAAGAAGAAATTAGTGGAACTAATGATGCAAGGCCGTAGTGTGACATCTTCGACAATAAGGATTGATGCCAGACTCTATCAAATGCCTTTGATATAGCCAGTGCTATTGTATGTGTTTCACCATGTTGGTCTGTAGCTTGGTTGATTTGATGCGTAAGAAGGCAAAGCATGTCTGCAGTTGATCGACATCGTCTAAAACCATATTGCCTATCACTGATTAATTTATTATTCTCAAGATGCTTAATTATGTGATTATTTAATATAATTTCAAAGACTTTACCAAGAGTGGAAGTTATAGCTATTGGTCTGTAGTTTGATGGATCTGAAGAGGCACCTTTTTTAGGAACTGGATGGATGTTTGCTTCTTTCCAGGGTACTGGGAAGCATGAGGTATGAGTACACAGACGGAAATTTTTTGCCAATACAGGAGCGAGCACCAAGGAGCAATTCTTAAGTACTATTGGAGGAATTTCATCTGGACCAGGAGCCTTATCTACTGAGAGATTCAGTAGAGAGAGTTATGGAAGCTATTGACAGTACAGGCACAACCACACACTTGTATACAACCTAGGATCTCAGTTATGGAAGCTATTGACAGTACAGGCACACCCAAACACTTGTATACAACCTTGGATCTCAGTTATGGAAGCTATTGACAGTACAGGCACAACCAAACACTTGTATACAACCTAGGATCTCAGTTATGGAAGCTATTGACAGTACAGGCACAACCAAACACTTGTATACACCCTAGGATCTCAGTTATGGAAGCTATTGACAGTACAGGCACAACCAAACACTTGTATACAACCTAGGATCTCAGTTATGGAAGCTATTGACAGTACAGGCACAACCAAACACTTGTATACAACCTAGGATCTCAGTTATGGAAGCTATTGACAGTACAGGCACAACCAAACACTTGTATACAACCTTGGATCTCAGTTATGGAAGCTATTGACAGTACAGGCACAACCAAACACTTGTATACAACCTAGGATCTCAGTTATGGAAGCTATTGACAGTACAGGCACAACCAAACACTTGTATACAGCCTAGAATCTCAGTTATGGAAGCTAATGACAGTACAGGCACAACCAAACACTTGTATACAACCTAGGATCTCAGTTATGGAAGCTATTGACAGTACAGGCACAACCATAATTTGTCATTACATTGAGCGTATTGTTTGTGTTTTTATGTTTTGTTCAAACCCAAGGCCTTAACCTTGGGATTAGAGAGATCAGAAAAAAGAGAGACACCGAGAAAACTAAAGAGAGGATAAAGGGTTGATTTTTGTGTTGTTGAAGTATAAGGGACAGTCTTTTGGGAGTTCACGACCGGTAGATAGATGGAGAAATTGTGTTATGGAAGCATTAAAGGCAACAAGGTTTTCTCTGCCCCAATTGGAGATAATAGTTAACCCCTTTAAGGTGAGCTGTGTGTAATGGACACCCTACCGCCAGGCGACGATATTAGGCCCCATTCCCACCTAAAATTGTTATTTTACAATAAATATCGTTATTACTTATTCAAGTAAGGAATATTCAACCGAGGAATATGTCTTCTAAGCGTAGTAGGGAAGGTATACAGTAGGGTAGTGATTGAGAGAGTGAGAGTGAGAACGGAGAAATGGATAGGCGACGAGCAGGGAGGTTTTAGGAAGGGAAGAGGATGTGTAGATCAGATTTTTACCCTGAATTGTGTTGTGGAGAAGTATCTGGAGAAGAAACAAAAGGTGTATGTTGCCTTTATGGACTTGGAGAAGGCCTATGACAGAGTGGATAGAGAAGGTTTGTGGAAAGTACTTAGAATATACGGAGTAGAGGGCAAGTTGCTGAAAGCAGTGAAGAGCATGTATGAGGGTGCAAAGGCGGCAGTACGTGTGGAGAGTGAGCAGAGCGAGTTCTTTGACCTGAATGTTGGTTTGAAACAGGGGTGTGTGATGTCCCCGTGGTTGTTTACTGTATATATGGATGGAGTTATGAAAGAAATACTATCAAGAGCAGTGGATGTTGGTGTATCGCTGAAAAGGGAGGGAATTGAGTGGAAGCTACCTATACTGCTGTTTGCGGATGATACAGTTCTGATGAGTGATAATGAATGGGAGTTGCAGGGTCTGGTAAATGAGTTTGGAACAGTGTGCGAAAAACGGAATTTGAAGGTAAATGCGGGGAAGAGCAAGGTTACGGTCTTGAAAGGGGTGAAGTCACAGAGTGTGAGGTGAAGCTGAACGGTCAGGCTATGGAGATCGTCAACTCTTTTAAGTATCTGGGCAGTGTGTTGAGTAAAGATGGGACTATGGATGAAGAGGTGCGGGAGAGGGTACAACAGGGGAAGAGGGTTGTAGGAACGCTAAAAGCAGTAACAAGAAATAGGGTGGTCAGTATGGAAGTGAAGAAGTCCTTGCATGACAGTGTGGTAATCCCGACACTGACTTACGGAAGCGAAGCATGGACGTTGGTTGAGAGACTCAGACCAAGAGTGAGAGCAGTGGAAATGAATTACTTAAGGAGTGCGTGCGGAGTTACATGGAGGGATAGACAGACTAATGAGGAAGTAAGAAGGAGGTGTGGTGTGGAGGTAGATGTGCTGGAAAGTGTGAAAAGGAACAACTTGAGATGGTTCGGCCATATGGAACGTATGGAAAGCGAGAGAATGACTAAGAGGGTGTACGAGAGCGAGGTGGAGGGACAGAGGGGGAGAGGTAGACCGAATATGAGGTGGAAGGATGGAGTGAGGAAGTACATGAACGAAGGCGGTGCTGGTTGGGGGGAGGGGCGTCGACTGACTGGGGACAGAGGTGCATGGGGGCGGTTCGTTCGTGGCCACCCCTTCGGGGATCACGGCGTCGGGCAATAGATAGATAGATAGACTTATTCATATGCGCCTATTTTACGTTTAATATGAAGATAGTAACATGTTTTAACAATAAAACAAGTGGGAATAGTGTTTGGATGGTCAAAATAGTGAATTATTGCCGAGCGGTCCATTCATGAAATGTGGAGCAGAGCAAGCCAAACCCACTAGTCCAGTCAAATTAGCTGATATTTCCCCGAACCCACCACTAATTGCAACAGAAACGAAACCTGTTGGGATTTGTTCAGTAGGGTACCCTTCATGATGTACTAAAAGTCCCACAATTTGTTTTGAGTGGATCAATATTTGTATCAGGGTTGAACTTTTGGATTTCTGGATTTTTTTGGATTTTTTTTTTTTTTATTTTTTTTTTTTGGATTTCATTTTTGGTGCATGTATGACATCAGTATAGGTAGTAATATTCATAATTACATGTATGTTTTCCCATAATAGTCCAGTCAATGTACACCAGGACCCACCACTAATTGCAACAGAAACGAAACTAGTGTTATTTGTCTTGGAAAAAGGTTCCTTAAAACATACTAAAAGTCCCAAAGAATCGTCGGAGTGGAACATGGTGAAATAACAGAATGAAAAAGCATCACTATTTTGCCACTTTTTTAACTTGGCGCAACTTCAAATGGTCATAACTTCTTAACTAATCAAGATAATCCAAAAAAAAAAAAATCTTTACCTATGTTTTCATGGTTAATCTTTCCAATAAAACTGTTAAAAATTAGTTACCCCCCCCTAAAGTTAAAAATTAGTTACCCCCCTACCCCCACCCCCTTCCGCACACACATAGCATATAATAGAACTCCTAATCCCAGTTACCTTTTCAGTCAGATTTCGCTGTCATCTCCATCCTCAGCACTGTCATAGTCATTGTTCTGACATATACCTCGGCACCCAGAACAAGCAGGTGAGCATTGAAGCCCATGCCGGCGGCAGCTACAGCGCGGCGTTCCACAACCTGACTTGCAGGCACACCACACTAGAGTCAACAACGACTGTGGTGCAGGGGCACGGTCAGAGATGATTGGTTTAAACGTTCCATCTGAGAGCTTCCAACCCCAGTCTTCAGCATTCAGTGTGTTCCCCTGCCACTCTTGGACTTGGTGGTAGACACGCAGGCTATGGTACTTCGTAGCTGCTGATGTTGGTGGCAACATGTTAGGAAGAACTGCCTTATTTCTTGTGGTGACAATGGCTTGGAATCGGCGATATCTAACATCATCGAGGGAGTCGCTGGGGTTCCACTTATAGACAATGGCCATTGCCTTCTCACCAGCCGTGATGATGTCGTCCTTTGTTGCCCTTTTACTCCTGAACACCTCCGCCTGTTCCCGAAATGCCTCCCTGTCTTGAATAAGTTTGAAACCTGCCGCCTTCCCGATCCCAAAAACCCTGGATGTGGTATCACACCCCAAGAAAGCATGCACAAAGAGAATATGCCTGCAAACCTGGACCCCAAGCTTATGATCGAATTAACACCCATGCACCTGACTTCTGCTCCTTTCTTTGGTTCAGGTCGGAAGTGGATGTCATGTTTGTTTTCTCCTGCAAGGTGGATGAGGAGAACAAGTAGGTCTGTGTCACTCCGACTAACACAGTTTCTCTGTCCTCAGAGATTCTCACTGCAGTTTGGACAATAAGAGTATCTGTATCCCCTCTGGCATCGATAACTTCACAGCCTTCTTTGGCCAGGGCATCTCCCAAAAGTTCAAGAAAGCGTTGCTTGTTCTCTTTGTTTGAGAGGAATTCTTTCTTTTTTAACTGGAGTTTCGTGGACAGATGGAATGTCACATTCCTACCCTCACACTCCACTCGACGCTGATGTGTGCTGTCTTTTGTTGAAGGTCCCGCCTCATAACCATCAAACACAACCACTGCCTGACCATAGTGTTTTGTAACATATCTGGTATAGTACTGCAATATCTTGTTGTATGTTTCACCAAGTTGCCATGGAATGCGATGGAGAAGAGCACCTCCATCAAGGACGTATGTGATATTTTGACATGGTGCTGGGTTGTGTGGTACCTCGGACCAGATGGCGTCAGCTAGTTGTGCCTTCACAGCTTTCAGGAGCTTTCCCTTCCCTTCGAACAAGGCAGGTGGGTAGTTGCAGAGCTCATAGGTGAGGGCATTCGGAAGATCATTTGCCTGAGATCCTGCAATGATGAGTCGTTGAAACAGAAGAAGAGGATCAATCTGTACTTCCTCATCACCTATCTTGACTGCAGACTTAGAGTCAAATGTCACAGCTTGGGCTTTCCTTTTGAAACTGTACTTGACCACATGTTGTCCAACCATTTTATTAAGAATGTCATATCCGATCCTTTTTGCATCATCCATATTAACCTTGGAACCAGCCGAGATTCCGCTGACTATGTTGCGGAGGGATGAGTCTGCTTCGAATGGAGACCTCCAGTCAATGGAGGACCGCAATGTGCTACAGTCACTACTGTCCCTTGTTTGCCGAGCATGTGATATGTCTTTATGCTGTTCACTCGTCTGGTATGTGATGGATGTCAGCTGTTGCATTGCCATGTTTACTTCTGCACAAACTGGCCTTGAAAGACACCAGACCAGTCTTTGGGTTTCTGTCATTCCCCTCCCTCTGGTGAGACCTCCACTCGTCTTCAGACTTCTCATAAGTGCCTGTTCGATCACCAGGTCTGGAGACAACCCTGCCCAGAAGCGGTCACTCCTCCTGACTACATGTAGTCCCTGGGTGAACTGTTGGTAGACATTGGGGTGTGTGTCTTCCAGTTTTGTCATTTTCTGCAGATAGAGGTGCAATGACTTCATGTACAAGTTATGGCCGGAGGCAGCTAAGTATGGAAGCATGGCTTGCATCGTCTCCAGATGGAGGGACCAATCTCCGATTCGTTCTGATCGCATAAATGACCTCATGATGTCTATCATCTCCATGTATTGCAGCCACAGACGTGCAGTACGGTAGCTCGATTCCAACATGTCCTTGTGTGTCTCAAGTTTCTGTTGTAGATCCTGCAGGTACAAAGATGATTCTACATCACTGAGCGTGATTTCACCAGAGAGGAGATCATCATAGAGGTTCCCTATTGTCTCCAATTCCAGTGGCACATTGTCATTAGATAAAGACAACTTGATCCCCAACAGGCTGCTCAAGAGAAGTGTGTGAAGGACGGAATCTACAAGGAGATGACCACGAATGGCACAAGCAACTGCGTGTCCAGTGAGAATATGGGTAACAGTGTTCCCAGCGAAGATCACTTCCAAGATATCTTGAAGGCCTGTTCCTCTCATCAAGTGCCCAATGCTACCCAGAAAGCTCATTAGTGCGTGAAATCCCCCAAGTCTTAAAATAATCGGATGCAGATCACTGTCCTCTCCAGCACTTTCCACAATTTGAGTTGCCTTGAACCACAACGGCTGGTCAAAAGTGAGCACTGGTGTTGCTCTATAGCGCTTGGCATGCTCTGCAATGAAGTGTAAAGCTGAGTTGACACACGTCATGTCACTCGGGTTCATATCAATCATGGGAAGGAACATGGTGGATGACTGTTCTGGGTGGTCTCCGTTGTTTACCATTTGCATGTATCCCGACCATGCTGGTCTTGGTAACCGGACTGACAGGGACGTTTTCCACAGATCTACCTTGGGGCTTTCCGTGTATTTGGGTTCCTCTGGTAGAGCTTCATACTTGATATTAGCAAGTTCATCACCAAGTGATATGAATTTCTTAATGCTGATGTGTCCTACAGCAGCGATCTCCTCTGTTGTCACAGACACACGTTTTACCACAGAGGTGACATCACATTTGGGTGTTACAACTGCCATAATACCCATTCCGTGGAATGTCCCAGAGCCGTCAAGAGTCCTAGTGTCATGATCCACGTTATCAGCCACATATTGAACAGACTGCCCAGGGAGGAACTCTGGAATGTCCAATCCCTGGTTGACAGCTGCACTCCGTTCATATTTTTGCACCTCTGAATATGAACTACAGAATCCATGGGCATTCAGTGTGTCAATCAGAAATCTTGAGGCAAAATGCGAATGCATTTGCACACCTAGACCTAATTGCAATGGTGCAGTCATAATTCTGGGGCGGGCAGCCTGCATTATCGCTTGCCCCGATGAGCACATCTTCAACCGTTTATTTTTTCCAGCAAAAACGATATTCAGTAGTAAGCTTAGTGACTCTGGAATATAGTTAGTAGCTTCTGAGATATCACTCATAGAAAGACTAGTTGGGTAAGTGTCCTTCAGTTGTACAACTGACTTAACATCACTTTTAATGAGGTTGGCCGCAGTTTCTATCAGTCTCAACTTCTCCGCTTCTGGATCACTATCCTTGGGCTGTTTATAGAAGTCGTTCAGGATCACAGAAACTGTACCTCGGAATGTCACAATATTTTGAATACCATTGATTTCAGTTATTATTATTCTATCTCCAAAATGATCAATAAGTTTCTCTTTCATGTGAGTAAAACCATAAGGTTCCAGATTGGTGTCCTCCAGGAACTCCTTCATTTTGTTCATTAGAGCATTAATTGTCATCTGTTCTTCGTCGTTCTCCTCCAGGAAAGACGTCACCCTTTGAAAAGCATCAGCCCTAACTGTATCCGATGGTCTCCCTACTTTCCGCTTTTTTGACAGGCTCTTAACATCAACGAACTGAGGAACCCCTTTTCCTGTTCGGAAGTTCACACTGCAGGCTTGGTGGTATACAGCATCAGCTGCATGGAGGTCTTGTGCAAACAACACCCTGCCTTTTATCTTCTCTGCCCAGTCATCCTGACGGTCATCACAAACCTTAATAATAGTGCTGTCAAAACCTAACGTCAAAACAGGAATTAAGTCAAATTGTTTTTTCTTTCCGCCATATTTGTTTTCTGTTCCACAGAACAAACAGTGGTCCTTGTATGAAAATGATTCTTTGGAGCGAAGAGTGGGCACTGTTTCACTGTCTGAAGAACGTTTCCGCTTGAACCGTTCTATTTCACTCGGATGACAAAAAAAAATTCTACATTCTGCGTGAACAACATCACCCGGTTTCACCACAACACTGGATTCACGTTGAATACTTGCTTTTGCTATACCTTCGCAACCTTTATCACCCAGTGTGACTGTTGCTCCCTCTGTCAGTTTCTTCTTACAAAAGACGCAGTCTGCCATGATGACCCTGAAAAGAAAATGGTTGAATATTAATATAGACCTAAAGACAGACCTTATGGGAAAACATACATGTAGTTATGAATACTACTACCTATACTGATGTCATACATGCACCAAAAATGAAATCCAAAAAAAAATCAAAAAACAAAAAAAAATAAAAAAAAATCCAGAAATCCAAAAGTTCAACCCTGATAAAAATATTGATCCACTCAAAACAAATTGTGGGACTTTTAGTACATCATGAAGGGTACCCTACTGAACAAATCCCAACAGGTTTCGTTTCTGTTGCAATTAGTGGTGGGTCCTGGTGTACATTGACTGGACTACACCCCTCGCGAGGCCTGAAGCCTGACTCACTCACTCACCCACACTCTCCCTTACGCAACACACTCGCTAGTCACATGACCACACCATAGAACCGGCTTGGAGATGTTGACACGAAAATATACCAATAAATAAGGGAATAACAGGGAAAATAGATGATAATTGAAGAGGGGGGGGGGGGAAAGGAGGGAAGGAGGGGACTTTGACGCATATGGAGGAGTGATAGTAGGGATGGAGAGGAATTATCTCACTTAATCACCATTTCACTTGTTTTATGTGCTACTGGGGCCTTTTAAGAGTTTTTTTTTAAAGGCCGTACTTCTTAAGAGTGTTTTCGCCGTTCCCGGGTTAAATCAGAAGATATATATATATATAAATTGTACCCTTTTGCTTGGGAATAGTAATGTAAGTAAAATTTTATCCTCTGACTTAACTAAAGGATGCTCGGTACGTACACTGCCTAACACAACACTTGACCTCATGATGTGCTGGGTTAAAGAAAAACTAAGTTGGTGCCCAGAAAACTGTGTAATATATGGAGGTGAACAGGATGTGGAAGGAGAAGACGACCTGAACACAGTCCTTGATAGGTTAGGAGCTCTAGTTAGTGAAGTGTAGGAACACTGTAAAAATATCTATGTTTGTCAACTTGCCCTAACTCTAAAATCAACAGAATTGCAAAACAAAATACACGATTACAATGACATGCTCATAAAGTGGGGTGAAACAAATTTGTGCTAATCCTACAAATCACTGCTTCATTCAAACTTGCAACTGGTGAAGTGGACTATTTTTGCTTCAATCACGATGATTCGAAATTGCTATTAAACCGAAATGGTGCTCTAAGACTCCTCGATAACATTCGTAAACAATGTAAATGTGTAGTTGTTTGCTCGGATTGGGATAATGTTAGGAAAGGACTGTTACATAAGCAGTGTGGAGGATAATATGGCCAAAAATATATCCTATCTCACACCAATCAAAATAGAAAATGAATACAAATAAAGTATTAGATAGCCTACCTTATGGCATAGAATGTATAATAGATGAGGGTTGTTTAGTAGCCTAGTCTTAATCCATGGTAGCCTATCTCTCAGAAACCCTAACTAAACATTGTATAAATGGCCATATATATCAATGACTTAGCTATAACTAGGGTCCTGGTGTAGTTCAGAGGATGCCGGCTTCGGTAGACAAGGCTTAAAGGCAGAACTCCGGGTCGGGCGCGGGGAGTGTTGCGAGACACGTCTTAGTAGTTCAAAAGTTGTATGGCGTCTGATCGGAACTTCAATTTCCGACTCTTAAATAAATTATATAGTAATTCGTTACCAAGGGTTCATTCCCTCTTCACGTTATCATATAAGTGAAAAATAAGCATTTAATTATATAAATACTAATATAAATATTGTTTCACAACTATTTAGTAAACATAATATCCAGTTGGGGTTGAGATTACCACTACAAATTGTGGATCGCGCCTGCGAGCGTGGGAATTTCAAAACTGATACCGAATACAGTACCTCTAAATCTAATCATACAAGGTTTTATAACTAAATTAACTTGGCCAAGGTAATCGTATACAGTTCTAAATTACTTAACCCTTTTACGCACATATGACGCAGAGGTTGCCAGATTATCAATAAGAAATAGAGTTCTCTCACTTATTCACCTCTCCAAAATTAGTTTTCTGCCCACAGCTAACTCAAAGACAACTGCAGAGGTTGAAGTAACTAAACTAAAGGTTTCTAAATACCCCTGATGGAAACAAAGGCTTTAAAGTATCCCTAATAGGCTCAAAATCGCGTCATATGTCGGAGAGGGTTAATATTAATTATCCTTTACAGTATTTACAATCACCAGGATCTGGTAGGAAATGGTTCACTCTAATGAGGTTACCCTACTGGAAGGCTATTGCCAACACTACCTACAGTAGATACCCGTGTAGTCAATTTATTTCTCACAAGCAGTATGACACCATAAGATCTTCTCAGGTACGCCAACCAGCTCACTCTATTTCACATGAGACAAGACGACACAGTAACTCGCACAATAGAGAGAACCATTCAAACCAAACTATTCAAAACGGTAAACAATATACATGGCGAACACATCAACGACCAAAAATCTACCATAGAAATAATGATTCCTATCAGTATCAGCAACATGAAGCACTTTTTTACCAAAGACGGAATGATAGGCATGAAGTTTATACAGAGGGAATCAATCATGACACAAGAGGACAAAGAACACATTGGAGATCACAACCACAGTATGTAGGTTGTTATAACTGTGGTGAACACAATCACCAACAAGCAGGATGTCGTTATGATCACCAAATAAAGTGTTACTCTTGCTATGAACTAGGACATAAAAGCCGTTTATGCCATGAATATTCTAGTTAGGTAGTTGGCAATGCAGGTATAGCCGATATATCAACTACTAGAACTCCAAAGGACAACTTAAACATTTATTATTTTAATGCTAGGTCCCTTCTTCCAAAACTTGACGAAGTAGAAACTCTTCTTGAAGAGAGAGAAATTTATGTTTTGTGTATAACAGAATCATGGCTGACCGAACAAACGCCGGACAGTCTAATTAGCTTCCCTGGATATAATCGATGTGGCGGAGGACGAGGTGGAGGTACTTGTATATATGTACGTGATGATATACAAGCTAACTTAATAACAAGTGATTCAAGCACCTACAAAGGTATTGAACAGATATGATTTAAAGTACAATGCCGTAAGCTCCCTTCTATTATTGTAGGATGTATAATTATATAGACACTGTTATTGTTTAACAGAATCTTTTAATTGTCTTTTGGATGTTTTTACTAAAATGAACTTGCATAACAACAATATTTATTATAAGTGACTTAAACGATAACCTACTAGATGCTGGCGCTAAGCTACATAAAATTATCAAAACCTCAAAACTACATCAAATAATATATACACCTACTAGAATTACAAATAACACTAAAGCACTTATTGATGTGTTTATTACAAACAGGCCAGATATGGTTAATAATGTTGACGTGTTACCATCAATTATAGCTGATCACGAGTATATTACTGCTAATCTAAACATCAGTAAGCCTAAAAGAACTCCTGTATACAAAACAGTACGTAGTAAATGTTCATATAGTGCTGAAAAGCTCCGCTTTCATATCAGTGAAGCTAAATTTGATTTATATAAAATATTATGTACTGATGATGTAAATGCACAAGTAGAAATATTAACCCAGGTATTAAATAGCATATAATCTGTGCTCCAATAACCACTAAGTTGATTAGACGTCCTCCAGCTCCTTGGATAGGTAATTATATAAAAAGTATAATAAAGGAACGAAATCACTTGCACACACGCCTAAAAGAGGGCAGAGATAATGCGACTTTAGCTCAGCTGTATCATTCATCAAAAATAAATGTCAGAAAGCTAATTAAAAAAGCCAAAACTCAATACTACAAACAAAAGTTCAGTGACCTGTACTGGTGATAGCAGTAAAACATGGACAACGATCAAACAACTGATGCCAGATCATCATAATCTATTTTGTATTAACTTCACCACAACACCAAACACCTCCAATGAAATTAATGAAAGCACATGTGCGATCCACCAGGATTCGAACCCGGGTTATCACACACAGATTTTTGACACCTTAACCATTACACCACCAAGACGGTATATATCAATACTAAATTTGAAGACTCGGTGTCAATGGCAAATAAATGTAATGAGTTCTTTTGGTAATGTGGGCAAAACTGTTTATGAACAGACACAAAGAAATATAAATCACTCCCAACGCTACCACCTACTATGTTTAGACCTACTCCAGTAGACACGGCTACAGTCATTTTAACAATCAAGCACTTAAAAGACACAAGTGCAGTAGGCGCTGATGATATACCATTAAGTTATATTAGAGATGCACTACCAGCCATAGAAAATATCTTAACTATAATTATAAACACATCAATTGTTACTGGTCAGTTTCCACAGCTTTGGAAGAATGCTCATATAGTACCAATTCATAAATCTGGTAAAATAACTGAGGCCATTAATTATAGACCTATTTCACTCCTTCCCAGTTTATCAAAGATATTGGAAAAAATTGTCACTGAACAACTCTTGTAATTTCTAGAAAAAAACATTTAAATTTTGTCCAAAACACAACATGGTTTTCGAAAAAATCTGTCAACTCAAACTGCACTATTGAATATATGCAATGGAATATACAACAATATGGATAACAAAAAAATATCGGTACTAACATTGTGTGACCTTTCCAAAGCGTTTGACAGTGTGAATCATGAATTGCTTTTGAAAAAATGATCACGTTACAATATTGATCGTTTTTGGTTTGAAAATGATCTATCATCTAGAACTCAATCTGTTAGATTAGGTAGGACTATATCTCCCAAACTTGCACATTCATATGGGGTTCCTCAAGGTTCTATTTTAGGCCCGTTACTCTTTTCTATATTTGTTAATGACCTAAATGAAATTTTAAACGATTGTGTTCTAGTGCAGTACGCAGACGATGCCCAGTTCCTTCACACTGGGCACCATTTCCAACTTAGACATATTCATAAATAATGTAGAACGCACTTTAAAAAAGGTAAAACACTACTTTGATACTAACGGTTTAATGATCAACACCAGTAAAACTAAATGCATGTTCATATCTACACCAAGTTTCCCATCAAAAATCCCAAATAATACGATAATCAAGTTTGGTGATGATCATATAATTCCGTCTAGCTCTGTGAAAAACTTGGGGGTATATATGGACTCCACAATGACCTTCAGTGTGCATACAAATGAAGTATATAAAAAGGTAATTGGAATCCTTAAATATCTTCTTAAAATAAGTAAAAGCCTAGATAAAAACACAAGGACACTAATCGTTCAATCTCTAGTAATAAACAAACTATTCTACTGCGCTACTGTATGGGGGATGGGAAATAAGACTAATATAGCGAAAATCCAAAAACTTCAAAACTTTGCAGGAAAAGTATCACTGGGTTATGGTAAAAAGAGTGACTCAGCAACCCCATTTTTAAACAAATTAAACTGGCTCAAGGTACAAAGCACTATAATTTACGATATCAATATTTTAATGTACAAAGTTATCAATGGATTATTTCCTTCGTGGTTAATTAAAGTTTCCAATGTAAACGATATACATACTAGGGACACAAGACAAAACAACAACATCTATTTACCAAGGAAAAACACAAAAGTAGGATGTAAATCTATAGATTATGAAGGTCCACTTCAGTGGAACAAACTCCCAGAACACATAAGAAATGTAACTAATATAAAGTCTTTTAAGAATAACTTGAAGTCACTATTGCTCAGAAAACTGTATCAAAATCCATAGGTTTTAACTATATTGTATGTATTTTTTATTATCCTGTATTTAATTTTAATAATTTGTAGATGTATGTGAATACCCATGTAATTTTCGTGGAATAAAGGAATTATTATATATATATGAATGCTATATCAAGCCTATAATCTAACATGCAACCAACTGTTCACAGCATTTGCACCAGGTCTTTGGAAGTTGTACGTCTGTCTTAGAAATAGTATTAAATTCTGATACACAAACAATTGAATACATCAATCAAATATTGAAAACGGTAGATCAATCTGGATATGATTTAGGTGAATATGATTTTATATAAAAGTAATATCAACTGAAATGTCGGGTTGGTATTTCAACTCGACTGGTTATAATCTCGATAACAATCTTATAATAAGATATCTTGAGATAGAATATGCTCGACAGGGTCACGTCTAGCTTTATATATCTTTCATAAACTCTTTATCCCAAGGCAGCATTCACGCAATAAGAACACCATATTACTTCACACTTTAGTTTATTCAATGGACATAGGTTATGGTATATAGTGTATTGTTCTTTCATATAGGGCAGACAATAAGAATACATTAGCAAATCCCTATCTGGCAATACGTGGATCAAAGATATGACGTAACGCAAATTACATAAACATACGATGTAATTAAATAGTTACTATTGAAATATAAAATGAAAGTTGCAACGGTCTCTACGATAATATGGAGACACGAATAATAAATAACTTGAATAAGAGTTAATATAAATGTGTGAAAATAATTATTAATTACCCACACACGTAGATCAGATTAATTCACAAGCACTGGTATAAACTAGATAGCTCGAAATAATAGAATTAAAGTTAACACAACGGGGGGCTCTTGATTTTTCGATAAGGAAAGATAGATAGATTAAAATTTGGGCATAGGTCCTAGGTAAATGGTAACAAATTAGGGAATATCTTCACGGTATACGTTTACACTTCAACTTGGATAAATAACATATATAGGTGACATCTGAGAGTATTCCGTCTTGAGCCTGGATCGAGATGAGTTTTTATAACTGGTGTACAATTGATAATTAATAATAACACCTCAGGAAAGATACTGCAAAGGGGTATGCGTAGCAATATCTGGTGCGATGAATTCACTTGCACAGATCAAGATTTATGGGAGGACAAATGACTATGTAATGTGTACACAGATCGATAATTGAACAATTAACAGGCACAGATCCTTGGCACAGATCAACTTAATAAACTTCCGGAATACTCGCATATATTACCTTACCTTCAACAATAGCCACAAATTGAGATACGCAGAAACACTTAGGGTTAGCGTGGGGGGGGGGGGGGGGAAAGAAGGGCCAAATACGAGGGTCGGGGCGTCACAGAGGTCCGGGCACGGCAGCTGGACGTAATGGGGCCACTCGTCAGGAGTCGGAGGGGCAGGACCAGACGTCAGGGTACTGCTTCGGCAGGAGTCCAAGGGCAGGGGTTGCAGTGGACAGCAGGCTCCTTCTCTCTCAGAGGGGAACGACTCTCGGACAATAATCCGGACGGAGCGTTTAGGTAGTTATACTTCCGGACATATATCCGAACGGAGCAAGCTACTGAATTTGAACTCACTTCCTGTAGTTTCAGTCAGTACATATTTGGGTTATTTCCCTTGGTCAGGTTGCATGATCTCGCATAAATAGGGGCATAGTAAATACATAAAAATGGGCTATGTTGAGGTTAACAATTACATGAAAAATATATTATATTATGGTGCTTAATGACATCCCACTGAGGTTCTCGTCTTTGTGACCTTTGGCTCTTTAATTCGTAATTTTCTTTTCACTATTTGTTTTGGCTATTTGGATTGTTTATGTAATTATTTTCTTCTGTGGCACTTCCTATCACCATTTCCCTTTTCTTCTCGTCTGGCAGCTTCTTGAGGATGGAGGGCCCCAACGATTTAAATACTCCCAGGGCTCTTTATGCTTAGATTGCATATACCCTTTTTCATCATAGTATTCGGGGGGAAGTTCTGCCTTGGCTATTTGAGTCCCGCACTGTGATTGACGGGGCCGTGTGAGGTGATGATTGGTGGGGCTTGACCTGCGCTTCGAGGGTAACTCACCTGTTCGCCTGGGAATTAGAGAATGGGTCCAGGGGTCAGATTTCCTGTTCTCTGGAGAATGGGAAATTAATCTGTTTCTAAATCCTTTTCTTCCGTTCTCGCTGGATTCTCTTATGGTAGCTATTTTGTGTGGTGGTCCTTTAGGCTCCGTTATTTCACCACCTTCTACGGAATAAAAGTCTCGACCTCGAGACCTCATAACATATTTGCGGCAGGTGGGGGTGGTGAGAGTCCTTGTTAACCGGTCCAGTACCAAACACCAGAGGGTTGTAGTGCTGTCGGGAGGGATGGAGGGGTCCGTTCTCACTGTAATCTCGAGGGGTGTCGTCAAGCTGTTTGTCACCTGAAGGAGATGATCCGGGGATGTGAGGGCCTCAGGGTGGTTCCGGTCGGAGGATATAAACACACTGTTTATCTTCATGTTGACTCCGGGCTTAAGGGCTGGTGGAGGTGTTGCTTGGGCAGTGGCCACTGTAGGAGTGTTGGAAGATGTCCTCCCAGTTGGGGGAAGTCTGGCAGTGAGGGGGCCTGTGTCATAGATGTGAGGGTGTGACACAGGCTGGCTAGGTGACCTCGCAGTAGAAGTGGCGGCGCCTTTGATGTGCCGCCGCTTGTAGTTTGGCTGGAAGGTGGGAGCCCATCTCTGTGGTGGTTTCACATGACGCCCGGATCTTGTACATGGTGGATTAGATAAGAGGGGTATTAGGTGGGGTGATTGAGCACCCCGGGAGGGTATGGAAATATCAGCAAGGGGTGAAGTAGAGACAGTTCTTGGAAAGTTAGAAGGTTCATGTGACAGTAAATTAGGCATGATGGGAGAGGTGGCTGGTTGAACAGGGGGCGTAGCAGTTGCATTTGATGGAAGGGCCTGGTCAGGTCTCATTTGAGCAGGGGTACTGGTAAGGGGAATGAAGGTGTTGGCTGAAACATTAGGTAAGGGTGAAGAGAGGGTGATTATGTCAGAGGTGGATGGCTTGTTGTAAAAGGGGAATATTTTTAATATTGGTGAAGTAGGAAGAGTGCAGGTAGATTCTGAAAAATTTGGTAGACTGACAGAAGGGGATGGGGGGCAAGGGGTGGGGGTTGTCTGGTGACATTAACGTCAGCTGGAGTAGACAACATGGGAGGGGCAGTGACAACGGGAGGAGGCTGTGGAGAGGGGCTGACAGATCCGAATGATCTTGAGGGAAGATTGAGCTGAAGGGGATTTGGGCGGTTATGTGGCTTAGGTATAGGAGGAAGAAGTTGGTGGATGAGTTCCTCCCTGAGGGGAAAGGGACGGAAGAGGAGGAGGAGGGGAATCTGAGGTCCCCAATTTCTGGTCATTTGTCAAAGGCAACATGTTTTTCTCTGGGGAATCTGCAAGCATAATGGCATTCTCATCTATGGGTTGAAACCTACGTACATATCTATTTCGGTATGTGCGTGACTCACCAAAATAGTTTATGGTTACCTGGTAACAATTAGGAACAGTTAAAATTTCAAACGGACCTTGATATCTGGGTTTTAATTTGGATGGCACGGGCAGTTGAGCAACCATCACGAGGTCACCAACGTGATGAGGACTTACTTTGGCGGTTTTGTCAGGTTTTAGGTCTTGCAGATATTGGAGCTGTCTCAGACAATTTTTCAAATGAACCAGGGACTGGTTAGAATTAGATGAGGGCTAATAGGGGACAGCTAGATGACGTAATGAGAGCAGTATGGGGGGCACTCCAAAGATGCATTCATGGTGCAAGTGGTGGGGCAAGTGTTAATTCCCCACTGAACGATTTTTACCTGGCTAGGCCAATCCTTCGTATTCATCTGTTGCAATCTTGTCCGGACTTGGTTTGCAATTGTGCGGTGGTTTCGTTCACAGGTGGAATTTCCTTGGGGCCAGTATGGGGAGGAGTGGCTGATCTTATACCCACACATTTGAGATAGTTGGGACCAGATGTAGCTGGTAAATTCTGGGGCGTTGTCTGAGTGTATGGCTTCTGGCAAACCGAAGTATGGGAATACATGTTGGATCATGGCTTCTGCTACTGCTATTGCGGAATGCTCTTTAGCGGGGCAGGCAATCACATATTTGGAGTATGTGTCCACGAAAGTATTTATGTACTTGAAACCTTGACTTCCTTCTAATGGACCCATTACATCAACGGCTAAAAGTTGCCAGGCTTTAGTTGCCACTAACTTTCCGGAAGGTCCTGGGGTGCGGGTCCTGTCTTTGCCGAGGGCACAGGCACGACAGGCTTCGGTGATCCGTTTGGCAGTGATGTAGGGGGAAGGGGTCCAATACACCTGTTGAAAGGTGGCGGTCAGCTTCCGTTGGGCCAAATGGATGCCATTATGCATATGGATGGATTGCATGGTGGCTAGGGCAGTAGCTGGAGTAATTAAAATGTTCCCTTTGGGTGTGAACAAATTATCTACTCGTCTAGTGAGTTGAGAGAACATGGTTCGGGGCATCCAATCAGGTTTTTCTTGTCATTGGAATAGCTTAAGTAGTTCATGTTGCTCTTGATCTGCGGAATCTTGATGGTGGACGGTTAAAATGGGGTGCATATCAAGGGGGTGGGGGGTGTCTCTGGTGTGGAAACAGTGGGTAGTCGGGACAGTGTGTCAGCATTGGTGTGGAGTTTCCCAGGTCTGTAAGCTATTTCGAAGTCAAATTCTTCTAAACTTTCTCTCTATCTGACAGTTAAAGCATTCTTGGTGTCAGACTTCCTTAACCATTGTAGGGCATGGTGATCGTGATGATGGTGATCTTTACCCTGGCTAAATAGGCCTTAAAATGTTGCAGGACTTAGATGATACCCAGGCATTCTCTCTTAGTCACAGGGTAGTTTACTTCTGCTGGATTTAGGGTTCGGCTGGCACAGGCTATTATGTGTTCTCGGCCCTCTCGTGTCTGTCCTAACACGGCACCTATTCCAGTTTGGGAGACATCTGTGTATAATCGAAAGGGTTGGGTGTAGTCAGGGAAAGAGACGACGGGTGATGCAATCAACAATTCCTTCAGGATATTGAAAGCCTGTAGGCGTTGTGATGTCCATAGGAATGGTTCATCTTTCTTGGTCAGGTCATGAAGAGGCTTAGCAATGGTGGCAACATTTTTCACAAATCTTCTATAGTAGGAGGCTAGTCCGAGAAATGCTCGGACTCCTTTGACGTTATTGGGGGGGAAATTTTCCCAATGGCATCTAGTTTGTGGGGGTCTGGTGCAATTCCTTGGTCAGACACGATGTGGCCTAGGAACTGTACTTCGGTCTTGGCCAGCGTACATTTGGATGGTTTTAGTTTTAAGTTGGCCTCTCGGATTCTTTGGAAGACTTGTTGGAGGCGTTGTAGGTGTTCAACCCAGGTTTTTCCGAGCACGATGATGTAGTCTAAGTAAGCCAGGCAGGTTTCCCAGGTCAATCCTTACAACACGGATTCCATCAACCCAGAGAAGGTGGCAGGGCCATTGCATAAACCGAAAGGCAATACGGTAAATTCATATAGGCGGCCTTGGCTGGTGGCGAACGCCGTCTTCTGTTGATGTTCGGGAAGGACTGGCACTTGCCAATATCCTGCTTGCAAATCTAGGGTAGTGAACCATTTAGTTCAAAGTAGGGAGTCTTGGGAATCATCAATCCGGGGGAGGTGAGTGGCATCTTTGATCGTGACATCATTGAGTCTGCGATAATCTATGCAGAATCTGGTGGTCCCGTCTTTCTTCCGTACAAGTACTACTGGGAACGACCAAGGGCTTGTCGAGGGGCGGACCACTCCGGTGGCCAACATGTCTTATACTTGGGACTCTTCTTCTTGTCTTTGAATGGGATTTTTTCTGCTGATGAGTTGCTTGACGGGATGTCCCACGGTATGGATAGGATGATGGAGGATGTTGGTTTTTCCCACATCTCGATTTGAAGTGGCGAAGATGTCTTGGTAGGTGGTTAATAGATTCTTCAGGTCGGCTTGTTGTTGGGGGGTTAGATGAGAAGGAATAGAGGGTAGTGGTAAAGGAGTATTAGAGGGAGTATCAGCGGGAATGGACAGTTCTCCTAAATAAGGCTCTAGTTCTCAAATGGTTTAACCTTTTGGTAGGGTAATGGGTTGGTCTGATATATTGGCGAATTTTATGCAATTTAATGTGTTAGAAATTATACTAGGAGCGGTTAGGCAGTCCCTATCAAAGGGACTTTGGAGGTGAGGGGTCATAATGGCATCCCCAGGCAAGGTGGGTACAATGGGGAACCACTGTTCATGATGAGGGGGGAGTGTCAGGAGTATGGCAGTGACTGCTTGAGCGATGGGCATTATGCAAGGGGGGGAAATCGGAGTCTGAGGGGAAGGAACAGGATTGGGGGGGTTCTAGGGTAGGAATGGGCTGGGTTAAGAGTAAAGTTTTGGTGGAAAGAGGGCCAAGTTGGGGGGTATCTCTATTCTGGGTTTTTGGTTGGGTGCCTCGATGATAGGCACTTATTTTTGTTTTTATTTTTTATTTTTGGTTTACTTGGGCGGGTTGGGAGAGAATGTCAGTGTTCTCCCGCAATCAAGGGAAGCACTTAGCTTTGTGAGTAAGTCGAGACCCAAATATCCATCGTATAGGGTCTCTTTGGGGTCATACACCACGAAAGAGTGGTTTGTTCCGTGATTAGGAACAATGGTATTTACATAGGAGAAGTATTTGTCCAAAAAAAATTATAACTTTGGCATCGGCACTCACTAATACAATAGAGGAAGGTTGGATAGTGCCTAAGGCTTTCTTGTGTTGCTTAAAGAAAGGAGCGAAAAGGCATGATCGGGATGCTCCTGTGTCGATCAGTAGGCGGACTTTCACCCCATTAAGAGTGAGTTTCCTGTAGATGGGCAGTTTGTCTGAGTCTGCCTCCTCATGAGCCCCCGCCATTTTAGGTTATTAGTGAACGGGGGCGGTCTGAAAATCCAGGTCTAGTGGTGCCTCCATTTCTGACTCTGGTTCTTCTCCATTATCTTCTTCGGATCCTTTATGCTGTCCTCCGTAATGGTGGCGATCCGCCTTGGTTTAATCCAGGGAATCTGGGCCTACCAACTAGGTGCTCTGGTCCTTCTTCTCGTCAGTTCGGTAAATGATCTCCGTAATGACGTCAGCAGACACTGGTTGTTGCACGGTTTCCAGGCGGCCGGGCGAATCCTGGCCCATTCCTCGGCCTTATCACTGGTTCGGGGGGCCATAGGGCTAGGGGTAGGTACGTTGGACGGTGTGTGTGGTGGCTTGTTGTACGGCGGCTACCTAGTCTTGACCCTGGGTTTGCCTCAGGATCACAATCCGCCTTACGACTGGCATGTCCATATCGTAATTAGTTGGTTCAACAATGGAGAAATGGTCCGCCACCGCCAAAGGTAGAATCCTCAACAAAGCCCTGAAAATAATCTTCTTTCTTTGGGCGGGGGTTTCCACTGTGAACGCAGTGACAGCGAGCTGTGTCAACTCACTGATCGTGTCGTCCAAATTCCCATTATATCTGACTTGGTAGAAATGCCTGTCCGAGATTATTTGGCCTAGGACAGGGTTAATGGAGGCATTTACATAAATTTAAAATGGTGCCCAGGTTAAACCAGGCATTTGTTCCTGCACATACCCTGATACCTTCCCTGCATTTTTACCTAACTTAACTATTACAGTGTAAATCTTGGAAGCGTCTTGGTCCTGGAACATCAGATCCACGACGCGTTTGACCATTTCCATGTATGTTCCTATGTCGTTTTCCTCGGGCTTGAATGCCGGGATATCGAGTGACTTAGCTGCCATGGTGATTGGGTAAGTTGAGAGTACAAGTAAGAAGCCAATTTAAGCAAGCTGATGTGCCGTATCGAAACACCGCTGCCACTAGTGATATGTCGGGTTGGTATTTCAACTCGACTGGTTATAATCTCGATAACAATCTTATAATAAGATATCTTGAGATAAAATATAGTCGACAGGGTCACGTCTAGCTTTATATATCTTGCATCAACTCTTCATCCCAAGGCAGCATTCACGCAATAAGAACACAATATTACTTCACACTTTAGTTTATTCAATGGACATAGGTTATGGTATAGTGTATATATATATAGGGCAGACAATAAGAGGTACTCAAGTGACGTATCAAATATAGAATGGTCTTTAATGATAACTTAATTGTATTTAGTCACGTTGCATTTACACACAGGATAGGTAATATAAATATGCAGGAACAATAGTGTTACACATGTACATAGGTAATCAGTCAGATGATAACACGTATGTGAGTGTAACGTCTAATGTGAAGACTTCTGGCATAAGGCGAATTGACTTGAAACCGCATTCACTAGCGTGGGGTGGTGAGCGCTTATCAAGGGGATTAACGGGAGGGTCACATAGGTAAGGTAAATAAAAGGTAGTGCGTTCGACCCTAGGTCAAAGGGACTGCTTTGGTATGAATTTATAATTCAAAATAGTGCGACTATAAAACACTAGTGAATGTTAAATATATACTCAGGAGCTTATCGACAAGGTAGTTTAAATTGGAATTTACTTATCTAAGCGGTTTTTGTGAAAGACTCAACACACGGATACGAAAAGTAGATTTAGACCGGGTATGAGATCGATACACACAAGTATAGAATTCAAATTCAAATTTAGATCAATGAATCACTATAACAGGTTTTGGAATGAATGCAAGTTAATATAAAAATTAGGAAATACACTCAATTAAAATGCGACTGGAAATCACAGTAAATTAGAATTCGAAAGTACACGACGAAGTTGTACTAGGTTAAAATAATACGATAATAGTATTAACCCTTAATTAGCGGCGAGCAACATAAGTCGAGTTAAATAAAGCTGGACTATGTGGCGGCGCTCGACATAACTCGAGTGGCAATTTCAGCACGTAATGTGGCTGAGAGAGAGAGACAAGTGGTGGCAGGAGACTAGCGAGCGTATGACTGCTCCAGACCACCGCGGCGAACCTACTGACACAAATCTCAGCTCCCTCCTCCCTCTCTCACTCGCTACATACTCAATTATGTACCGAAAGTACCGAATTACCTGCTTTTTGCACTCGCGTTGCACGGTTATTGCAAGAAAACTATCCATCATACAAGGATCGTTATGGTGTCATTCGAAAGCTCTGTTTATGCCCTTTCAGGGATAGATACTTGTTTTACGTTCTGGGTCTTATTTAGGCATGAAAATGATCACGTAAACAGCCCTATTTTGGCTAAAAACACCCCGCTGGGCGGTACACATAAATAAACCGCATAGGCCGCTCGTAAGGTGTTAAAGGAAATTTGAATACATTAGCAAATCCCTATCTGGCAATACGTGGATCAAAGATATGACGTAACGCAAATTACATAAACATACGATGTAATTAAATAGTTACTATTGAAATATAAAATGAAAGTTGCAACGGTCTCTACGATAATATGGAGACACGAATAATAAATAACTTGAATAAGAGTTAATATAAATGTGTGAAAATAATTATTAATTACCCACACACGTAGATCAGATTAATTCACAAGCACTGGTATAAACTAGATAGCTCGAAATAATAGAATTAAAGTTAACACAACGGGGGGCTCTTGATTTTTCGATAAGGAAAGATAGATAGATTAAAATTTGGGCATAGGTCCTAGGTAAATGGTAACAAATTAGGGAATATCTTCACGGTATACGTTTACACTTCAACTTGGATAAATAACATATATAGGTGACATCTGAGAGTATTCCGTCTTGAGCCTGGATCGAGATGAGTTTTTATAACTGGTGTACAATTGATAATTAATAATAACACCTCAGGAAAGATACTGCAAAGGGGTATGCGTAGCAATATCTGGTGCGATGAATTCACTTGCACAGATCAAGATTTATGGGAGGACAAATGACTATGTAATGTGTACACAGATCGATAATTGAACAATTAACAGGCACAGATCCTTGGCACAGATCAACTTAATAAGACTTCCGGAATACTCGCATATATTACCTTACCTTCAACAATAGCCACAAATTGAGATACGCAGAAACACTTAGGGTTAGCGTGGGGGGGGGGGGGGGGAAGAAGGGCCAAATACGAGGGTCGGGGCATCACAGAGGTCCGGGCACGGCAGCTGGACGTAATGGGGCCATTCGTCAGGAGTCGGAGGGGCAGGACCAGACGTCAGGGTACTGCTTCGGCAGGAGTCCAAGGGCAGGGGTAGCAGTGGACAGCAGGCTCCTTCTCTCTCAGAGGGGAACGACTCTCGGACAATAATCCGGACGGAGCGTTTAGGTAGTTATACTTCCGGACATATATCCGAACGGAGCAAGCTACTGAGTTTGAACTCACTTCCTGTAGTTTCAGTCAGTACATATTTGGGTTATTTCTCTTGGTCAGGTCGCATAAATAGGGGCATAGTAAATACATAAAAATGGGCTATGTTGAGGTTAAGACTTACATGAAAATATATTATATTATGGTGCTTATGACATCCCACTGAGGTTCTCGTCTTTGTGACCTTTGGCTCTTTCTATTATATCATCAAGCCTGATGATATAATTCGTAATTTTCTTTTCACTATTTGTTTTGGCTATTTGGATTGTTTATGTAATTATTTTCTTCTGTGGCACTTCCTATCACCATTTCCCTTTTCTTCTCGTCTGGCAGCTTCTTGAGGATGGAGGGCCCCAACGATTTAAATACTCCCAGGGCTCTTTATGCTTAGATTGCATATACCCTTTTTCATCATAGTATTCGGGGGGAAGTTCTGCCTTGGCTATTTGAGTCCCGCACTGTGATTGACGGGGCCGTGTGAGGTGATGATTGGTGGGGCTTGACCTGCGCTTCGAGGGTAACTCACCTGTTCGCCTGGGAATTAGAGAATGGGTCCAGGGGTCAGATTTCCTGTTCTCTGGAGAATGGGAAATTAATCTGTTTCTAAATCCTTTTCTTCCGTTCTCGCTGGATTCTCTTATGGTAGCTATTTTGTGTGGTGGTCCTTTAGGCTCCGTTATTTCACCACCTTCTACGGAATAAAAGTCTCGACCTCGAGACCTCATAACATATTTGCGGCAGGTGGGGGTGGTGAGAGTCCTTGTTAACCTGTCCAGTACCAAACACCAGAGGGTTGTAGTGCTGTCGGGAGGGATGGAGGGGTCCGTTCTCACTGTAATCTCGAGGGGTGTCGTCGAGCTGTTTGTCACCTGAAGGAGATGGTCCGGGGATGTGAGGGCCTCAGGGTGGTTCCGGTCGGAGGATATAAACACACTGTTTATCTTCATGTTGACTCCGGGCTTAAGGGCTGGTGGAGGTGTTGCTTGGGCAGTGGCCACTGTAGGAGTGTTGGAAGATGTCCTCCCAGTTGGGGGAAGTCTGGCAGTGAGGGGGCCTGTGTCATAGGTGTGAGGGTGTGACACAGGCTGGCTAGGTGACCTCGCAGTAGAAGTGGCGGCGCCTTTGATGTGCCGCCGCTTGTAGTTTGGCTGGAAGGTGGGAGCCCATCTCTGTGGTGGTTTCACATGACGCCCGGATCTTGTACATGGTGGATTAGATAAGAGGGGTATTAGGTGGGGTGATTGAGCATTCTGGGGGGGTATGGAAATATCAGCAAGGGGTGAAGTAGAGACAGTTCTTGGAAAGTTAGAAGGTTCATGTGACAGTAAATTAGGCATGATGGGAGAGGTGGCTGGTTGAACAGGGGGCGTAGCAGTTGCATTTGATGGAAGGGCCTGGTCAGGTCTCATTTGAGCAGGGGTACTGGTAAGGGGAATGAAGGTGTTGGCTGAAACATTAGGTAAGGGTGAAGAGAGGGTGATTATGTCAGAGGTGGATGGCTGTTGTAAAAGGGGAATATTTTTTAATATTGGTGAAGTAGGAAGAGTGCAGGTAGATTCTGAAAAATTTGGTAGACTGACAGAAGGGGATGGGGGGCAAGGGGTGGGGGTTGTCTGGTGACATTAACGTCAGCTGGAGTAGACAACATGGGAGGGGCAGTGACAACGGGAGGAGGCTGTGGAGAGGGGCTGACAGATCCGAATGATCTTGAGGGAAGATTGAGCTGAAGGGGATTTGGGCGGTTTTGTGGCTTAGGTATAGGAGGAAGAAGTTGGTGGATGAGTTCCTCCCTGAGGGGAAAGGGACGGAAGAGGAGGAGGAGGGGAATCTGAGGTCCCCAATTTCTGGTCATTTGTCAAAGGCAACATGTTTTTCTCTGGGGAATCTGCAAGCATAATGGCATTCTCATCTATGGGTTGAAACCTACGTACATATCTATTTCGGTATGTGCGTGACTCACCAAAATAGTTTATGGTTACCTGGTAACAATTAGGAACAGTTAAAATTTCACACGGACCTTGATATCTGGGTTTTAATTTGGATGGCACGGGCAGTTGAGCAACCATCACGAGGTCACCAACGTGATGAGGACTTACTTTGGCGGTTTTGTCAGGTTTTAGGTCTTGCAGATATTGGAGCTGTCTCAGACAATTTTTCAAATGAACCAGGGACTGGTTAGAATTAGATGAGGGCTAATAGGGGACAGCTAGATGACGTAATGAGAGCAGTATGGGGGGCACTCCAAAGATGCATTCATGGTGCAAGTGGTGGGGCAAGTGTTAATTCCCCACTGAACGATTTTTACCTGGCTAGGCCAATCCTTCGTATTCATCTGTTGCAATCTTGTCCGGACTTGGTTTGCAATTGTGCGGTGGTTTCGTTCACAGGTGGAATTTCCTTGGGGCCAGTATGGGGAGGAGTGGCTGATCTTATACCCACACATTTGAGATAGTTGGGACCAGATGTAGCTGGTAAATTCTGGGGCGTTGTCTGAGTGTATGGCTTCTGGCAAACCGAAGTATGGGAATACATGTTGGATCATGGCTTCTGCTACTGCTATTGCGGAATGCTCTTTAGCGGGGCAGGCAATCACATATTTGGAGTATGTGTCCACGAAAGTATTTATGTACTTGAAACCTTGACTTCCTTCTAATGGACCCATTACATCAACGGCTAAAAGTTGCCAGGCTTTAGTTGCCACTAACTTTCCGGAAGGTCCTGGGGTGCGGGTCCTGTCTTTGCCGAGGGCACAGGCACGACAGGCTTCGGTGATCCGTTTGGCAGTGATGTAGGGGGAAGGGGTCCAATACACCTGTTGAAAGGTGGCGGTCAGCTTCCGTTGGGCCAAATGGATGCCATTATGCATATGGATGGATTGCATGGTGGCTAGGGCAGTAGCTGGAGTAATTAAAATTTTCCCTTTGGGTGTGAACAAATTATCTCCTCGTCTAGTGAGTTGAGAGAACATGGTTCGGGGCATCCAATCAGGTTTTTCTTGTCATTGGAATAGCTTAAGTAGTTCATGTTGCTCTTGATCTGCGGAATCTTGATGGTGGACGGTTAAAATGGGGTGCATATCAAGGGGGTGGGGGGTGTCTCTGGTGTGGAAACAGTGGGTAGTCGGGACAGTGTGTCAGCATTGGTGTGGAGTTTCCCAGGTCTGTAAGCGTTTCGAAGTCAAATTCTTCTAAACTTTCTCTCTATCTGACAGTTAAAGCATTCTTGGTGTCAGACTTCCTTAACCATTGTAGGGCATGGTGATCGTGATGATGGTGATCTTTACCCTGGCTAAATAGGCCTTAAAATGTTGCAGGACTTAGATGATACCCAGGCATTCTCTCTTAGTCACAGGGTAGTTTACTTCTGCTGGATTTAGGGTTCGGCTGGCACAGGCTATTATGTGTTCTCGGCCCTCTCGTGTCTGTCCTAACACGGCACCTATTCCAGTTTGGGAGACATCTGTGTATAATCGAAAGGGTTGGGTGTAGTCAGGGAAAGAGACGACGGGTGATGCAATCAACAATTCCTTCAGGATATTGAAAGCCTGTAGGCGTTGTGATGTCCATAGGAATGGTTCATCTTTCTTGGTCAGGTCATGAAGAGGCTTAGCAATGGTGGCAACATTTTTCACAAATCTTCTATAGTAGGAGGCTAGTCCGAGAAATGCTCGGACTCCTTTGACGATATTTGGGGGGGAAATTTTCCCAATGGCATCTAGTTTGTGGGGGTCTGGTGCAATTCCTTGGTCAGACACGATGTGGCCTAGGAACTGTACTTCGGTCTTGGCCAGCGTACATTTGGATGGTTTTAGTTTTAAGTTGGCCTCTCGGATTCTTTGGAAGACTTGTTGGAGGCGTTGTAGGTGTTCAACCCAGGTTTTTCTGAGCACGATGATGTAGTCTAAGTAAGCCAGGCAGGTTTCCCAGGTCAATCCTTACAACACGGATTCCATCAACCCAGAGAAGGTGGCAGGGCCATTGCATAAACCGAAAGGCAATACGGTAAATTCATATAGGCGGCCTTGGCTGGTGGCGAACGCCGTCTTCTGTTGATGTTTGGGAAGGACTGGCACTTGCCAATATCCTGCTTGCAAATCTAGGGTAGTGAACCATTTAGTTCAAAGTAGGGAGTATTGGGAATCATCAATCCGGGGGAGGTGAGTGGCATCTTTGATCGTGACATCATTGAGTCTGCGATAATCTATGCAGAATCTGGTGGTCCCGTCTTTCTTCCGTACAAGTACTACTGGGAACGACCAAGGGCTTGTCGAGGGGCGGACCACTCCGGTGGCCAACATGTCTTATACTTGGGACTCTTCTTCTTGTCTTTGAATGGATTTTTTTCTGATGAGTTGCTTGACGGGATGTCCCACGGTATGGATAGGATGATGGAGGATGTTGGTTTTTCCCACATCTCGATTTGAAGTGGCGAAGATGTCTTGGTAGGTGGTTAATAGATTCTTCAGGTCGGCTTGTTGTTGGGGGGTTAGATGAGAAGGAATAGAGGGTAGTGGTAAAGGAGTATTAGAGGGAGTATCAGCGGGAATGGACAGTTCTCCTGAATAAGGCTCTAGTTCTCAAATGGTTTAACCTTTTGGTAGGGTAATGGGTTGGTCTGATATATTGGCGAATTTTATGCAATTTAATGTGTTAGAAATTATACTAGGAGTGGTTAGGCAGTCCCTATCAAAGGGACTTTGGAGGTGAGGGGTCATAATGGCATCCCCAGGCAAGGTGGGTACAATGGGGATCCACTTTTCATGATGAGGGGGGAGTGTCAGGAGTTTGGCAGTGACTACTTGAGCGATGGGCATTATGCAAGGGGGGGAAATCGGAGTCTGAGGGGAAGGAACAGGATTGGGGGGTTCTAGGGTAGGAATGGGCTGGGTTAAGAGTAAAGTTTTGGTGGAAAGAGGGCCAAGTTGGGGGGTATCTCTATTCTGGGTTTTTGGTTGGGTGCCTCGATGATAGGCACTTATTTTTGTTTTTATTTTTTATTTTTGGTTTACTTGGGCGGGTTGGGAGAGAATGTCAGTGTTCTCCCGCAATCAAGGGAAGCACTTAGCTTTGTGAGTAAGTCGAGACCCAAATATCCATCGTATAGGGTCTCTTTGGGGTCATACACCACGAAAGAGTGGTTTGTTCCGTGATTAGGAACAATGGTATTTACATAGGAGAAGTATTTGTCCAAAAAAAATTATAACTTTGGCATCGGCACTCACTAATACAATAGAGGAAGGTTGGATAGTGCCTAAGGCTTTCTTGTGTTGCTTAAAGAAAGGAGCGAAAAGGCATGATCGGGATGCTCCTGTGTCGATCAGTAGGCGGACTTTCACCCCATTAAGAGTGAGTTTCCTGTAGATGGGCAGTTTGTCTGAGTCTGCCTCCTCATGAGCCCCCGCCATTTTAGGTTATTAGTGAACGGGGGCGGTCTGAAAATCCAGGTCTAGTGGTGCCTCCATTTCTGACTCTGGTTCTTCTCCATTATCTTCTTCGGATCCTTTATGCTGGTCCTCCGTAATGGTGGCGATCCGCCTTGGTTTAATCCAGGGAATCTGGGCCTACCAACTAGGTGCTCTGGTCCTTCTTCTCGTCAGTTCGGTAAATGATCTCCGTAATGACGTCAGCAGACACTGGTTGTTGCACGGTTTCCAGGCGGCCGGGCGAATCCTGGCCCATTCCTCGGCCTTATCACTGGTTCGGGGGGCCATAGGGCTAGGGGTAGGTACGTTGGACGGTGTGTGTGGTGGCTTGTTGTACGGCGGCTACCTAGTCTTGACCCTGGGTTTGCCTCAGGATCACAATCCGCCTTACGACTGGCATGTCCATATCGTAATTAGTTGGTTCAACAATGGAGAAATGGTCCGCCACCGCCAAAGGTAGAATCCTCAACAAAGCCCTGAAAATAATCTTCTTTCTTTGGGCGGGGGTTTCCACTGTGAACGCAGTGACAGCGAGCTGTGTCAACTCACTGATCGTGTTGTCCAAATTCCCATTATATCTGACTTGGTAGAAATGCCTGTCCGAGATTATTTGGCCTAGGACAGGGTTAATGGAGGCATTTACATAAATTTAAAATGGTGCCCAGGTTAAACCAGGCATTTGTTCCTGCACATACCCTGATACCTTCCCTGCATTTTTACCTAACTTAACTATTACAGTGTAAATCTTAGAAGCGTCTTGGTCCTGGAACATCAGATCCACGACGCGTTTGACCATTTCCATGTATGTTCCTATGTCGTTTTCCTCGGGCTTGAATGCCGGGATATCGAGTGACTTAGCTGCCATGGTGATTGGGTAAGTTGAGAGTGCAAGTAAGAAGCCAATTTAAGCAAGCTGATGTGCCGTATCGAAACACCGCTGCCACTAGTGATATGTCGGGTTGGTATTTCAACTCGACTGGTTATAATCTCGATAACAATCTTATAATAAGATATCTTGAGATAGAATATGCTCGACAGGGTCACGTCTAGCTTTATATATCTTGCATCAACTCTTCATCCCAAGGCAGCATTCACGCAATAAGAAAAAAATATTACTTCACACTTTAGTTTATTCAATGGACATAGGTTATGGTATAGTGTATATATATAGGGCAGACAATAAGAGGTACTCAAGTGACGTATCAAATATAGAATGGTCTTTAATGATAACTTAATTGTATTTAGTCACGTTGCATTTACACACAGGATAGGTAATATAAATATGCAGGAACAATAGTCTTACACATGTACATAGGTAATCAGTCAGATGATAACACGTATGTGAGTGTAACGTCTAATGTGAAGACTTCTGGCATAAGGCGAATTGACTTGAAACAGCATTCACTAGCGTAGGGTGGTGAGCGCTTATCAAGGGGATTAACGGGAGGGTCACATAGGTAAGGTAAATAAAAGGTAGTGCGTTCGACCGTAGGTCAAAGGGACTGCTTTAGTATGAATTTATATTTCAAAATAGTGCGACTATAAAACACTAGTGAATGTTAAATATATACTCAGGAGCTTATCGACAAGGTAGTTTAAATTGGAATTTACTTATCTAAGCGGTTTTTGTGAAAGACTCAACACACGGATACGAAAAGTAGATTTAGACCGGGTATGAGATCGATACACACGAGTATAGAATTCAAATTCAAATTTAGATCAATGAATCACTATAACAGGTTTTGGAATGAATGCAAGTTAATATAAAAATTAGGAAATACACTCAATTAAATTGCGACTGGAAATCACAGTAAATTAGAATTCGAAAGTACACGACGAAGTTGTACTAGGTTAAAATAATACGATAATAGTATTAAAGGAAATTTGAATACATTAGCAAATCCCTATCTGGCAATACGTGGATCAAAGATATGACGTAACGCAAATTACATAAACATACGATGTAATTAAATAGTTACTATTGAAATATAAAATGAAAGTTGCAACGGTCTCTACGATAATATGGAGACACGAATAATAAATAACTTGAATAAGAGTTAATATAAATGTGTGAAAATAATTATTAATTACCCACACACGGAGATCAGATTAATTCACAAGCCCTGGTATAAACTAGATAGCTCGAAATAATAGAATTGAAGTTAACACAACGGGGGGCTCTTGATTTTTCGATAAGGAAAGATAGATAGATTAAAATTTGGGCATAGGTCCTAGGTAAATGGTAACAAATTAGGGAATATCTTCACGGTATACGTTTACACTTCAACTTGGATAAATAACATATATATGTGACATCTGAGAGTATTCCGTCTTGAGCCTGGATCGAGATGAGTTTTTATAACTGGTGTACAATTGATAATTAATAATAACACCTCAGGAAAGATACTGCAAAGGGGTATGCGTAGCAATATCTGGTGCGATGAATTCACTTGCACAGATCAAGATTTATGGTAGGACAAATGACTATGTAATGTGTACACAGATCGATAATTGAACAATTAACAGGCACAGATCCTTGGCACAGATCAACTTAATAAGACTTCCGGAATACTCGCATATATTACCTTACCTTCAACAATAGCCACAAATTGAGATACGCAGAAACACTTAGGGTTAGCGTGGGGGGGGGGGGGGGGGGGGGGGGGGGGGGGGGGGAAGAAGGGCCAAATACGAGGGTCGGGGCGTCACAGAGGTCCGGGCACGGCAGCTGGACGTAATGGGGCCACTCGTCAGGAGTCGGAAGGGCAGGACCAGACGTCAGGGTACTGCTTCAGCAGGAGTCCAAGGGCAGGGGTGGCAGTGGACAGCAGGCTCCTTCTCTCTCAGAGGGGAACGACTCTCGGACAATAATCCGGACGGAGCGTTTAGGTAGTTATACTTCCGGACATATATCCGAACGGAGCAAGCTACTGAGTTTGAACTCACTTCCTGTAGTTTCAGTCAGTACATATTTAGGTTATTTCTCATGGTCAGGTTACATGATCTCGCATAATTAGGGGCATAGTAAATACATAAAAATGGGCTATGTTGAGGATAACAATTACATGAAAAATATATTATGGTGCTTAATGACATCGCACTGAGGTTCTCGTCTTTGTGACCTTTGGCTCTTTCTATTATATCATCAAGCCTGATGATATAATTCGTAGTTTTCTTTTCACTATTTGTTTTGGCTATTTGGATTGTTTATGTAATTATTTTCTTCTGTGGCACTTCCTATCACCATTTCCCTTTTCTTCTCGTCTGGCAGCTTCTTGAGGATGGAGGGCCCCAACGATTTAAAAGCTCTTTATGCTTAGATTGCATAAACACTTTTTCATCATAGTATTCTCGGGGGGGGGGGGGGGGGGAGGGAGTTCTGCCTTGGCTATTCGAGTCCCGCACTGTGATTGGCGGGGCCGTGTTATTATTGGTGGGGCTTGACCTGCCCTTCCGGGGTAACTCACCTGTTTGCCCGGGAATTAGAGAATGGGTCCAGGGGTCACATTTCCAGTTCTTTGGAGAATGGGAAATGAATCTGTTTCTAAATACTTTTCTTCTGTTATCCTGGATTCTCTTATGGTGGCTATTTTGTGTGGTGGTCCATTAGGCTCCGTTTTTTCATCAACTTATATAATATGAGGCAGAGCTCCCCTAAACGGCGCCAAAGTGAACAACAAAATGTGGGATTCTCTCTCTCTCTCTCTCTCTAAGGAAATAGTCCTCACATTTTACAACACTCTGATACGGCTTCTCCTGGAGTATGCTGTTCAATTCTGGTCGCCAGCACTCAGGAAAGATATAGAGAGACTGGAAAGAGTACAAGCTAGGGCTACAAAGCTTATTCCATCACTTACAAGAATGAGCTACGAGGACCGGTTGAGAGCTCTTGATCTCTTCCCATTGGAGACACGCAGACTACGAGGTCAGCTCATTGAAGTTTTTAAAATACTTAATGTGTTTCACAATGTGGATTATAGCAAAATATTTAGCCTCAATATGAATGAATACAACATGCAACCATAGCTTGAAATTAGAATTGAAAAGGTTCAGCACTAGTATTTGTGGAAATTTGTTCACATAAAAGATATGTTCTACCTGGAGTAAACTTCCATCTAAAGTTGTAAATAGTTCTTCAGTAGAGAAGTTCAAGAAGAGAGTAGATAGTATTGTGCACACTCTGTGAAGAGTGTAGTGCAGTAAATAGTCTCTCTCCTTTCACTTCGAGTATCTCCTCGGAATAGACCTCAAGGTCTCTGAGATACGAACTATTCCTTGTAACTCTCTCTCTCTCTCTCTCTCTCTCTCTCTCTCTCTCTCTCTCTCTCTCTCTCTCTCTCTCTCTCTCTCTCTCTCTCTCTCTCTCAATGAAACAGCCACCTTTCTATGACTCCCATGGGGTAGGAGACAACACAACCAATTGTCCACCATGATATTTCACTCTCTCCCCTCTAGTCCTACTCATTTATCAACTCTCCTTTCCTCTCCCCAGTGTGACCTATCAGATTCATCCCTGTGACTTTCTCACACTTATTCTCGTATTTCTCCTTTACACATGACATCTACACTGCCTGTGTTGTTCAATTTCGTATTCGCATTCGTATATATATATATATATATATATATATATATATATATATATATATATATATATATATATATATACTGTATATATACTATATATATTTATAAACATTATATATATATATATATATATATATATATATATATATATATATATATATATATATATATATATATATATATATATATATACAGTATATATATATATATATATATATATATATATTTATTTTTATTTTTATATGTGCGTGAGGGAGGAACAAGGCAGAACTGCCTTTAGCAAATGCCTCCCCCAAAGTTGAAAGAGTGACAGGGTCGAAATCAAGGGACGTTCGAGCCAAAATGCCTGGACACACGGATTTTGAAGCAATTTAAGTCATAGGAAGAAGGAAAGACTCATTCTTGGAGAGAGTTACAGAGCTCAGTTGCTGAATAGAAGAAATACTGAGAATAACGTTTCACTCTTGGGTTGGAGAGTTGCACAGAGTAGGGGTGGGATTGTGTTGCAAGATGGGTGCTACATGCTCTACGAAGAGGGGGTGGTATACACTGAGAGAGCTCTGTGGAACACTGATTATTGTAATAGTGGTAGAATAGTGAGAGAGATGCAACATTGCGGCGAAGAGAAAGAGACTGCAGAGAATTGGTGATTGGAAGTGAGTTAATGAGACGGAAGGCTTTCGTTTCTACTTTATCTACTTTATCTGTGCGAAAGGACAATCCCCCATACGTGTGAACAATACTTAATACATGGACGTATTGTGCCCCTGTACAGAGCAAGAAGCTCTGCAGGAGTAAAGAATCCCTTGAGGCGGTTGAGCACGCCCAGCTTCTGGGAGGCTGCCTTAGCAAGAGTGGTAATATGGTCATTCCAAGAGAGATCAGAAGAAAGAGAGACACCGAGAATATTGAGAGAGGATGAAGGGTTGATTTGTGTATTGTTGAAGTATAAGGGATAGTCTTCTGGGAGTTCACGACGGGTAAATAGATGAAGAAATTGGGTTTTGGAAGCATTAAAGGCAACAAGGTTTTCTCTGCCCCAATTGGAGATAATAGCTAAATCAGAAGATATATACAGTATATATATCCTATATCAGGCCTATAAACTACCATGCGACCTACAATATACTGTATATTCCGCGATCAAACTAAAAACATATACTAGAGCCTAGCGCGATCAAACTAAAAACATATACTAGAGCCTAGCGCGATCAAACTAAAAACATATACTAGAGCCTAGCGCGATCAAACTAAAACATATACTAGAGCCTAGCGCGATCAAACTAAAAACATATACTAGAGCCTAGCGCGATCAAACTAAAAACATATACTAGAGCCTAGCGCGATCAAACTAAAAACATATACTAGAGCCTAGCGCGATCAAACTAAAAACATATACTAGAGCCTAGCGCGATCAAACTAAAAACATATACTAGAGCCTAGCGCGATCAAACTAAAAACATATACTAGAGCCTAGCGCGATCAAACTAAAAACATATACTAGAGCCTAGCCATTTAGAAAATGCAGACATGAAAACAACAACAAATTCGTTATAGTTTAAAAACTCGAAGGTGAACAGTCTCATATAAAATTAAATAGTATAATGAAAACGTTACGTTTCGTATTAAGGGAAGATAAACAGTGAGGGGCGAGGTATTATTCGAATAAGCGTACTAAATAAAATGAAATTTAATGAACAGTGTCCTTGAGTCACGTATGCCAGAGATAAACTATCTGACGAACAGTTAAATTAATGAACATAGAATGTAACAAACATATATTCAGGAACTAGCACAATTAAGATTAACTCAATATTTTAGTAAAAATAGAAGTTGATAAATCCTAAACATGAAATTATAGCTACTAAATCGAAAGATATATCGAGTACAGTGGACTACAATAATACTAAAACCAAAAGGAATAAAAGATGTTAATTCTGAACATAGATATACCTAACATCAACTGGTAAAAATATAACTACTTAATCCTAAACAAATACATTAACTACAAATTTTAATTGAGTACAAAGGAGTACAAAGGTAATCAAGCAACAACAGTTCCAAGCACCCCTCAAGGCTGCTTGCCTTCCAAGACACTGATGGTCAAGTGTCCAAACAGTGGCTTAGAGTGGGTAAGGGAAAATGGAAAGGGAACACTGCTCAGGGACAAATATCCGTGGCAGGATTAGATGTTAGTATGGGACAGTTGGTAGTAATATAATAGAGATTTTTTTTTCTTTTTGTTTATTACAAATGCAGTCAGTCATGGATATAAGGGAAGGTGTTTGCCTAGGTGAAGCTTAAAAGAATCAACGGTGCTGCAGTCTATAAAGTCTCGAGGAAGCGCATTCCACAAGTTGACAACTCGATTGAAGAAGAAATTCTTACTCATGTGAGTTAAAAGATTTACCAATAATTTTGCAACCGTTCCCCTGCGTGTAATTTGATTGATAGTGAAATATTTATTAAAGTTCATATTTTCATGCCTTTGATGATTTTGAACACTTGAATTAAGTCGCCACTTAATCTGCAATGGGTTAAAGGAAATAGATTTAATTCTCTAAGACGCTCCTCGTCTGGATTGTTCTTTAGGCAAGGAATCATTTTGGTAACTATATGTTGAATTTGTTCTAGCTTGTCTATATCTTTCTGGTAGTAAGGGCACCAGGATTGAACGCATTATTCCAGGGGAGGGTGGACTAAGGAAATGTAAAGAGTTGGGACTACATTTTTGGATTTATGCTCACATGACCTGCCAATAATTTTGTTTGCCTTTTTAACAACTGAACATTGTTGACTCGGTTTTAGGTTAATCGATATTGTTACTTCCAAATCAGTTTCTCTGTCTACACTCTTAAGCTGGGTGCCATTCATTGAATAGTTTGCTTTCTCATTTTGGTTTCGATATGGAGTTGTTGTTGTTGTTGTTGTTGTTCCCCAAGCTGCCTGGCCGAACAGCCCCAAGGCCCCGAGCAATTCCAAGGCCATAACCGAGCACCCCCACAGAACCCTCCCTGCCGACCACAATAAAGCCTGGGTGACCGAAGCCACTCCATGGCGGGGATCTGAGGAGGGTGCGGAAACGCCCGGGAAACCAAAGCCCCACCCAGGGCCCTGTGCCCCTCAGCAATTATGAAGAGAAAGTTGAGGGGCAAGGGAAAAATGTGACACTTTGGCTTCCAATCTTGGTAGATTGGGAGGTCAATCCACGGAAGAGACGCCGTCACTTGGGATCTAGAAAATATGTAAGTAAAAGGAACAGTCGGAGTAAGCTATGGGTATGGCAGAGATTGCTCAGCTCTCACTCTGATAGACCAGCCCATCACCACTCGATATGGAGTAATTTACATTAGTACGCATTGAAACACATTTGCCAAATTTGAGCCTAATGTGACAACTTATCTAGATTATGTTGCATATCTTCAACATGTTCATTTGAGAGTAAGCTATTTGCAATTTTTGTATCGTCAGCAAACTTTGAGATTGTACAGGTGAGACCCTCATCTATGCGTTAATGTAAACTAGGAAGAGAACTGGCCCCAGTACCGATCCCTGGGGTACCCCACTACTTACATTGATCCATTTGAATGCTTTACTGTTTATGACTACTCTTTGCTTTCTGTCACAAAGTCAATTTTCTATCCATTTCAACACACTGTATATTTATAACTTTTGATATTCATTTATTTAAATATAGGAACCTATTTTATGGGTGTGTCAATTATATATATTATCTATTTTAATAATATATACACTTTAACAGTGAAATACATGCTTACTCCAAACAGTGGGATATATGGTCTTTCAAAATTATAACTGAATTGAGATATGATAATGCAAAAGTAAATTCAAGTTTCAGTTGTAACTGACTTAAATAACTTACATGGTTAATAAACTTCCATATTCGAATGGATTATCAAACTTTATATTCTGTTAGGTTATTAAAAATGGCAAATATGAATATGAAGATTCGATGAGAGAGGGAGGAATAAAGATCGGCTTATAGACGTGAAACAAGAATTAGAGGGGAAAGGGAAGGCTTGGCTGAGAGAGGGTGATAGAGTGGGGATGGAGTGGGGGATGGGGGGGCGGGGGGAAGAAGCAATGTTACCAACACAATTCGCGATTCCCTGTCAGGCAGGTGTAGCAGAACTTATGTCCACAATAGTACAGTAGGGTAGTGATTGAGAGAGTGAGACCGAGAACGGAGAAATGGGTAGTTGACAAGCAGCGGGGGTATAGGAAGGGAAGAGGATGTGTAGACCAGATTTTTGCCTTGAAATGTGTCGTGAAGAAATATCTGGAAAAGGGCCAAAATGTTATGCTGCCTTTATGGCCATGGAGACGGACTATAACAGAGTTGATAGGTCTGTGGAAAGTACTGAGAATATACGGAGTAGATGGCAAGTTGCTGAAAGCAGTGAAGAGCATGTATGAGGGTGTAAAGGCGTCCGAATGTGTGGATAATGAACACAGCGATTTTTTTTCATCTGAATATTAGGTTAAAACAAGGGTGTGTGATGTGTGTCCCAAGGATTCTTCAATATACAGTATATATGGATGTGGAGTTATGAAAGAAATACAAGGAAGTGCAGTGGAAGTTGGTGTATCGCTGATAAGGGAAGAAAATTAGTGGAAGTTGCCTGTACTGCTGTTTGCTGACGATACAGCTCTGATGAGCGATAGTGAATGGGAATTGCAGGGTCTGGTAAATATGTTTGGAACAGTGTGTGAAAAAACGGAATCTGAAGGTAAATGCCGGGAAGAGTAAGGTTATATGGTTATGGTATTTGAAAGGGGTGCAGTTACAGAGTGTGAGGTGAGGTTGAATGGTCAGGCTATAGAAAATGTCAGATCATTTAAGTATTTGAGCAGTGTGTTGAGTAAAGATGGGAGTATGGATGAAGAAGTGCGGGAGAGGGTGAAACAAGGGAAGAGGGTTGTAGGAACGCTGAATGCAGTAACAAGAAATAGAGTGGTTAGCATGGAAGTAAAGAAGTCCTTTCATGATAGTGTGATAATCCCGACATTGATGTATGGAAGTGAAGCATGGATGTTGTTGGAAAGACACAAACCAAGAGTGAGAGGGGTGGAAATTAGTTACTTGAGAAGTGCTTGCGGAGTTACATGGAGGGCTAGACAGACGAATGAGGAAGTACAAGAGCGGTGTGATGTGGATGTAGATATGCTAGAAAGTGTGAAAAGGTGCACCTTGAGATGGTTCGGCCATGTGGAATGTATGGGAAGCGAGAGAATGATTAATAGAGTGTACGAGAGTGAAGTGGAAGAACAAAGAGGGAAAGGTAAACCGAGAGAGAGGTGGAAGGAAGGAGTTAAGAAGTATAGGCGTGAAAGCGGTGCTAGATGGGTTAACTGGCTGGGGACAGAGGTGCATGGTGGCCATTTGTTCGTGGTCACCCCTTCGGGGATCATGGCATCCAGCAATAGATAGATAGACTTATGAAATTAACCTCACAATTATATTCATCACTCATTTTCCACATTAGTTATGTGATGAAGCCCTTTTTCAAAAGCTTAATGAAAGTGTAGATGCATGAAGATTATGGCTTTACTCCTCGCTGGCATAGCCTAAAGCCATTCTCGGAGCAGAGCATTATAATGTATATTTCCAGGTAATGAAGAATTTTATCACATCTATAAGTAACCTGAGGAACAAGCCTATGTCTTTTCTATTATAAATGACCTAGAGCAGTTAGTTCAGCAACCCACCCATATCCCGGATCGCATCGGAGATCGGCTCAACATTCTTGACTTGTTTCTAACTTCTAACCCTTCTTCTTATACTGTCGATCTTTTCTCTCCTTTGGGCTCCTCCGACCATAAACTTATCTCTGTCAACTGTCCTATCTCTCCAGTACGGCCACCCGATCCTCCTACCCGGCGTCGCTTGTGACACTTTGGCGCTGCCGACTGGGAGGCTCTCCGGCAGTACTTCTTTGATTTCCCATGGAATGATTTCTGCTTCCGTGGCCGGGGACCCTCGGAGACTGCTGAACGCATTACCGAGGTAATCCTATCGGGCATGGGAGCATACATTCCATTCTCTTTCTCTCAGACTAATGCTAAAAAATCTTGGTTTACTCATGCCTGTTCTACTGCTGTCCGCAATAAGGAGAAAGCATTCAAACGGTACCGACGCCTTAAAACTCAAGACTCTCATTCTTCCTATGTTTCTGCCCGGAATCAAGCCAAATCTGTTCTTCGACTTGCCAAACACTCTTTCATCGATAATAAATGCACTGAACTATCCAACTCTAGCTCTTCCCAAGCTTTCTGGCATCTAGCCAAAAACCTCTCCAACAATTTATCTTCCTCATCTTTCCCTTCCCTTTCCTATTCTGATGGCACAACCATCACTTCTTCCTCTGACAAAGCTAAACTCTTCGCTCAAACTTTTGCTAGAAACTCCACCTTGGATGATTCCGGTGCTATTTCTCCCTCTCCACCCTCCTCTCTCTTACTTATGCCTAATATCCTAATCTCTTCTAAAGATGTACTTTCTACCCTCTCTGGGCTTAATACTAATAAGGCGTACGGTCCGGAAGGTGTTCCTCCTGTTGTTCTCAAAAAATGTGCTTCCGTGCAGACTCCCTGCCTAGGCAAACTCTTTTGTCTCTGTCTATCCTCTAATGTCTTCCCTTCATGCTGGAAGTTTGCTCACATTCAACCTGTCCCAAAGAAGGGTGACCGCTTTCAACCCTCCAACTATCGTCCAATTGCTCTCATCTCATGTCTTTCTAAAGTTTTTGAAATTATTCTTGCTACCAAATTTCTTAAGCATTTCTCTTCTCATAATCTGCTCTCAGATTGCCAGTATGGCTTCCTTAAGTTAAGGGTCGCTTTACTGGTGATCTTCTTTCATATCTTACTAACTCTTGGTCATCCTCCTTTCGGGACTTCGGTGAGACTTTTTCTATTGCACTAGACATATCGAAAGCCTTCGATAGAGTCTGGCACAAATCTTTAATTTCTAAACTACCCTCCTTCGGTTTCTATCCCTCTCTTTGTCTCTAATTTCCTTTCCGGCCGTTCCATAGCCGCGGTTGTGGACGGCTATTGTTCACTTCCTCACCCTATAAACTCTGGTGTTCCTTAGGGCTCTGTCCTATCTCCTATTCTCTTTCTAATTTTTATAAATGATCTCAACTGTACCTCAATTCCCATCCATTCATACGCAGACGACTCAACCTTACACTACTCCATTAGTTTTTCAGAACGCCCCAGCAAGCAAGCCCTCAATGACAAACGTAATGAAGCCATAGAACTCTTAAATTCTGATCTAAATACTATCTCCAATTGGGGCAGAGAAAACCTTGTTACCTTTAATACTTCCAAAACCCAATTTCTCCATCTATCTACCCGTAAGGAACTCCAGCGGACTATCCCTTATTCTTCAACAATACAAAAATCAATCTTTCATCTTCTCTCAATATTCTTGGTGTCTCCTTTTCTTCTGCTCTCAGTTGGAAGGACCATATTACCAGTCTTGCTAAGGCAGCCTCCCAGAAGCTGGGTGTGCTCAACCGCCTTAGGGGGTTATTTTCCCCTGCACAGCTTCTTGCTCTGTACAGGGGCATAGTGCGTCCTTGTATTGAGTATTGTTCACATGTGTGGGGAGGTTCCTCTCACAACGCTCTCCTAGACAAAGTTGAAAGGAAGGCCTTTCGTATCATTAACTCCCGTCCACTCACCAACTCTCTGCAATCTCTCTCTCTCCGCCGCAATGTTGCATCTCTCTCTCTATTCTATCGCTACTATAATAATCAGTGTTCCTCAGAGCTTTCCCAGTGTATACCACCTCCTTTACGTAGGGCACGTGGTACCCGTCTTGCAACTCAATCTCACCCCTACTCTGTGCAACTCTCCAACCTGAGAGTGAAACGTTACTCTCAGTCTTTCTTCTACTCAACAGTTGAGCTCTGGAACTCTCTCCAGAATCAGTCTTTCCCTCTTCCTATGACTTAAATTGCTTCAAACTCCGTGTGTCCAGGCATTTTGGCTCGAACGTCCCTTGATTTTGGCTCTGTCACTCTTTCAACTATGGGGGAGGCACTCGCTATAGGCAGTTCTGCTTTCTGCTTCCCTCAATCACATAGAAAAAAAAAAAAAAAAAAAAAAAAAAAAACATATGAATACCATGTAAGCAACACGATGAGTACCAGTAGGTGTGAATAGGTAATGTATAGGTTGGTTGTTGTTATGTGCATTGGATTTTGCAAACTTATCTGGTTGTGAACAGCTAATCCAAGGACCTACTCATATGTCTGGAAATTGTCTTGATCTAGTACTAACAGATATTCCTGGCGTTGTAGAAACCTCCGTTATTGTACCTGTTGGCACTTCCGACCACAATGGCATCATGTGTAAAATTAATCTTGATTTTTCTGTTCCTGATATTACTCTCTCACGTAAAGTCTACCTTAAATCCCGGGTTAACTGGGACAACGTTTGTAATGATGTTTGTAATATTGAGTGGAATCACATACTAAGATCTCACGACCCGGTTTCAGCTCTCAACAATTCCCTTCTGGGTATCCTTCGCAAAAGAGTTCCATCAAAAACAATTAAGTCTCGTATCAGGGATAAAGCATGGTTTAATGATGACTGCAAGCGTGCATTTGATGACAAACAGGCTGCATATCGTCTATGGAGGCGTAATCAAACCCCCTTGCATTGGGAAAATTATGTTTTTAAAAGAGCAGCTGCACAGAGAGTTTATGATGGTGCTGAGAGGGATTATAACTCCCATCTTCAGGATGTTCTGGCAGGAGCTACACAGCCTCATAAATGGTGGTCCGCTTTGAAATCCTCTTTATTTGGAATAGATTCCTCCATGCCTCCTCTTTGTGATTCTGATGGCTCCATCTCTTTTGATCCATTATCGAAGGCCAATATTCTATCTAATATTTGTATTAATAAGCAGAGTAATCAGGAATTGTCTTTGCCATTGACATGTTTCCCTAGACCCAACCTCAATTCAATGGCATTCAACTCAGCTGAACTGAAAAGGTACTTGCTGGATCTTGATACCTATGGTGGCACAGACCCGGATGGGTTTTTCCGTCTCTTTTTTAAAAAGGTTGCAGTGGTCTTGGCACCTAAATTGGCTGTGGTGTTTAGGTTGCTTTTGAAATCAGGTAGTTTTCCTCTTTGCTGGCGTAAGGCTATTATCACTCCTATTCCAAAGGGAAATACTGACTCATCATCTCCTAATGACTATCGCCCTATCTCCATTACACCTATCCTATCCAAGCTCTATGAGAGGCTTTTGTCCAGACACCTTTCCTCTTATTGTAATAGTCATAATTTGATACCAAACTCACAGTTTGGTTTTCGTAAGGGACTAGGTACATGTGATGCGCTTCTGACACTCACCCATGACTTGCAATCTTCATTGGACCAGGGACATGAGTCTCGTGTGTCGTGGCTATTGACTTTAGTTCTGCTTTTTATTTAGTCAACCATAAAGCACTTCTGTATAAGTTACAGCTCATCGGTATTGGTGGCAATTTTTTAAGGATCTTTGAAGATTTTTTGACGAAAAGATCTCAGTCTGTGGTCATTGATGGGTGTCATTCCCCTTCTGTTACTGTTGTTTCTGGTGTTCCACAAGGCAGTGTCCTTGGGCCTTTGCTTTTTATTATTTTTACTGCTGACCTGTGTTCCGAGCTTGAAAATAAACTAATCTCCTATGCTGATGATACAACTTTATATGCGTCAATTCCATCACCAATAGATCGACACGTAATTGCTACTGCTCTGAATAGGGATTTAGCCAAAATTACATCATGGTGTGAACTTTGGGGCATGAAACTTAATGCTAGTAAAACACACTCCATTATCATCAGCAGATCTCGTACCTTGGATCCTCCCCATCCTTATCTACAAGTTTCTGGCGAGCAAATTGAGAATGTGGATACTCTGCATTTGTTAGGAGTTACTCTTGATCCCAAACTTACTTTTGAAAAGCATATTCGTTCCTTCTCCTCTTCCATTTCCCAAAAAATTGGTCTGCTTCGCAAGGTTTATAAAACATTTGCTTGTGACGCCACGGTTATCAAGTCTTTTTATGCTTTTAGTTTGCCACATTTCGAGTACTGCTCACCTGTATGGTTGTCAGCAGCTGACTGCCATCTCAAGTTGCTTGACAGGTCGCTAAATTCCATCAGTTTTATTCTACCTAATTTGTCTCTTGATCTGTGTCATCGACGTAAAGTTGGTGCCCTTAGTCTTTTATTTAAAGTTTTTAACAACCCTCAGCATCCCTTACATGGGGTTCTGCCTGGGCCCTATGTCCGGGCTCGTGCAACTAGATTCACAAGCAATCTTAATTATCTTGCCATGAGCCGTGTTAATTTTTCTACTACACAGTTTTCACGGTGTTTTGTGCCGGCCATGGTTGACTTGTGGAATAAGTTGCCAAATGAGCTAGTCAATTCAGCTAATATCTCCATTTTTAAGTCTAGAGTTAATGCTGTTTTGCAGCATTAATTCTAATTTTTAAACTTATTTTATTCTATTTTGTTGTATTATATTTAAGCTTGATATCCTCCACTGCATAATATGTTATCTGTGTTTAATATGTGTATATGTACAGTACAGTATACAGTGTATGTTTTTATTTATTCCAGTCAATTCAGCTCATATCTCCATTTTTAAGTCTAGAGTTAATGCTTTTTTGCAGCATTAATTCTATTTATTTTATTATATTTTATTGTATTATATTTATACTTGATATCCTCCACTGCATAATATGTTATCTGTGTTTAATATATGTATATGTATATATAAAGTATACAGTATATGTTTTAATTTTTTCCAAAGTTGCCGTAGTCTCTCTCCAGTGCCTCCGGGTGTTTTGTGTGGATTCATCTTGATGGTGTTTCTGCACCCTGGTTGGAGACTTCGGCATCTCATATAATAATAATAATAATAATAATAATGTAAATAGGTTCGTTGGTTGAAGACTTTGGAAGGTGCGTCCGGTAAATTCTGGTTGACTCTCTTATTTTTCTCGTTATTATAGTAGTAAAATGCTGCCACTGATTATCTAGTCACCACACACACAGTAAGGCCTATATTTAGGTACCGAGAGAATACATAGCCTTAATAACCAGCAAACCTATTATTTTTTTGCTTAGAATCTTCAAAACATTTGTTATTGATGAAAGAGTTTTTGGCTAGTCAAAGAACTGATTGGCTTGATCTCGGCAGAAACATATAAAGCACAAAATTCTTGAGTTTGAAGCTGATGGTACCGTTTGAATGCTTCCTCCTTACTGCGGACAGCATTAGAACAAGCATGAGTAAACCAAGAATGTTTGCATTAGACTGAGAGAAAGAATATGGTATGTATGCCTCCATGCCCAAAGGATTACCTCGGTAATGCATTCAGCCCTCTCCGAGGGTCCCCGATCACGGAAGCAAAAGTCATTCAATGGGAAATCAAACAAGTACAGCCAAAGAGCCTCCCAGTCGGCAGCGCCAAAATGCCACAAACGCCGCGGTTGGCAGGGTCAGAAGGCCGTACTGGAGAGACAGGACAGGTAACAGAGATAAGGTCGGATTGGAGAAGCCCAATCGAGAAAGAAGATTTACAATGTAAGCTGAAGGAGTAGAGGTTAGAAATAGGTCAAGAATCTCCAGGGCAGTCCGGGATATGGGTGGGGTGTTGAACTAACTGCTCTAGATAATTTAGGATGGAAAAGATGTAGGTTTGTTCACCAGATTGGTCAGTGAAATGAGAGGAGTGGGGGTGAACATTGAAATCTCCTAAGAGATTTCAGAGAAGGGAAAGATGGATAGAATGTATTCCACTGTAGACGTAAGCTAGACAAAGAATGTTTGATAGTCAGTCGAATTTGGGGAGTCATAAACAGCACAGATATATTTAGTGAGAGAGTGACGAGATAGCTTAAGCCAGAGAGTTGAGTATTTAGAAGAGTCAAAGATGGGATCACAAGAGGGAGAAAAACAGTTGTGTAAGTTCACACAACATCCACCTTTGGCTTTAAATTGAGGATAGATATATTAGGAGTCCCAGACAACTGAGTTTCAGTGGGAAAGAGATCAGATTTGACAGAGGAGAGGTGGTGTTCCACAGAGTGGAAGTTAGAGGAAAGGCCACGAATGTTGCAGAAACTGATAGTAAGAGAAGAAGTCGTTTCCAGGGGTCAGCTCAGCGGGGGCATTTCTGGCACCCCTACCCCCACCCCCAAGGGACTCTGACGCGGGTCGTATTTTCATCATCATTGGTGAATTCTAGAAAAGGTGGTGTACTATGTAAGGTGTTTAGCCCATTTGTTTCGATATCTTAAAACATTCTCCCCAGTAGTTTGCTGATTGTTTTTCCTGGTGACAAATATCGAGCCTGCAGCCGGACTTTTCTATCGAAAAATGCTAAAATTTATCACGCATTTTTAAAGCTGTCTAAGGAGCAAACTTGTTATGCCCTGTTTTTCTACAGGTTTAACTTGGGGAATGTGAGTTCTAATTGACTGGGTATATAAGGCTGCATGCACAATACAAGATATGAGGAATAGAGAACACAAAGAAACACATGGTAACAAGTTACACGATCACGTTTATTTATATACCACTGCAGAATACTCGTGTAAGACAATATAATAGAATCGAACAACACTAGCATAAGTGGATCTGGATGGAGCCTAGTCTCCCACTTCCAACGTTCAGGTATTAATCTTCTGATCACTGGCTTTAATTCAACAGGTTTATATACCGAAGACCATCAATGTTACTTATAGAATCATATTCACTGTTAGATTTCTTACTGGTAGCTCTGGTGCACAAGTAGTAGTTCACAGACTAGATTAGACATGCGTATTTTAGAATACGGGAATTCTAGTAACCTCAGGGGGTACTGATCTAAGTTTTATATTCTTGTCTCAGAAATACATAGAACGCAAATCAGTGGGCGAACATTCAGATATCACTAGGGTTTCCTTCTAGGTAATAATATCTGGATATATGGTTGATTACGAGAGTTAGTATCGCCTGTTAATTATTGAACACTGATACGCTTAGCACTTCCTAATTGAATGGTTATATGAATTATACTGGGGCAAAGAGATAGCCACTTCGTAGAAATATTAATTAGTGAATCTCTAAACAGCACAGTAATATGTAGTACTGCTAAAGGGAATCTTGGGTAGTATCTGATGGGTCTGGTCCTGGTTATCTTGCGTCCATGATGTTGGGGGCTAACGACTGGTTCCGCGGCTGTCCAGGGGGTCCATATGTGTGAAGTTCTCAAATACGTGGGCAGGTCCTTCTATCCAAATCTGCCACGGAGTCTGCCGGCTCTGGAATCTCACTCCGGAACAACACAAGGGCAGAGCTAGAAGTTAACTGCAGGGTAGTGACCCCTGGTTGGTGTCTAGCTTTCAACTGATTTGACTGGGGGCGGGAGCTAGATTTATAGGCTCGGTTCTGGACCCGGTAGACAGTAGGGATCTCGAGTCTTATGGACTTATTTGAGCTCTCAATAGATATGGGGACTAGGTAAGATGGTATTTACTGTTGTGGCACATGGCTATAGGAACCCTTTATATTTTCATATAACTGAGCTTTAGTAAGAGGTACTATTTTGGCTATACTGGAAGTATTTAGGGGAGAGAGACTGGATCTACTTTGCGAGGAGGATGGGGACAGCTGTGATAGGAGCGTCTCTCTTAGATTGTTCAATCTTCATTCTATGGTATAGCTGAGGTGCTAATTTAGTGATCAGAGCATGCAAGAAAGGTAAATGGTTTATTGTGAGTTAATAGAGGTTAGTAAAGGTGTTAGTCATGCATGGTTAGTTCATTGATAGGAAGAATTCCTGTGCTACCTGGCAATGACTCGGAAGTCAAAACAGGGGCCAGGTATAACTCCGCGGGGGTGGGGGTCTCCCTCCTCGGGTGGGCAAAAAGGGGGAGCTGGGTGCCCTCTCTCTGTGATAGTCGTCCGGCGGCTGTGGCTAGGGGCTTGCCATATCACCAGTGTTTGTAATAACCCTCCGTGTATGAGACAGATGTGGGCGTCTTTAATACCAAAACCGAAGGTGCCTTAGCTAGCTGGTTTTACTCGGCTGGTTGTTAATTGTAGGGTTTGCTGGATGTGGTGGAGACTGGGTTGCTAACTCTGCCACATTTATCTGGAAGTATGGCAATAGAAGTTAGTTACTGGCGAGGCGGCTAGCCTCGCACCGACGACCATTGGGTGGAGGGTTGTGAATGGGTTGTAAGAGAATAGATGGCATGCAAGGGGCTAGTAAAGTTCTAATGTTGTTCTGGCCTACTAAGTGAAGGTAGGCTGGATAGGAGTATATATATAAAAGGTTGGAGAGCGTTAGCAACGGACAATTCAAGGATCTTCAAGAGGTATGAGAGAGAGGCTAGGTCGGACAAGAGTAGAGAAGTGCGGGGTCTTATAATGAGAGGGGAGGAGTGCAGGGGGGCTATAGGGGAATTTGACCCTAAGGTCTCTGGGCGTGGGGGTGGCATTAGGCTGCAGTTGATATGGAAGTTTGAAAAGGCAGTAGAATACGTTAGCCAAATGCTACCGGGGAATGCAACTATTGGGTGGTATATGAGTCTGGAAAAGATAGAGTTATGTGATCAGTCCGAGGGGTTATGGATACTATTAGTTGGCCCTGGGAACTGCATTTTCTATTAAATATAAATATACCCACAACAGCGGCAGTTCGTAGGGGTACTTAGTTATTGTTTCGGGGTACTTATGACAGATACTGGTAACCAGGTTTTCTTATACAATCTCTGGTTGGGGTAAGAGGTATATGACACGAAGTAAATTGGCGTAGTGTGGACTGTGGATACGAAGGAGGCAAGGGGAAGACGTATGACAATTGTGGAAAAGTAAATGGAAAAAGGTGAACACAATGGCGGATAAAAAATACTTAACCTAAGGATTGAATACATAGATTTATGGGGCGATGGGTCTTCAGAAGCTTAGTCTTTTTTTTTTTTTTTTTTTTTTTAAGAGACAATGAACGGAGGAAGGAAAAACACAGATAAAACAAAAAGGTCCATGTGCCTAAAGGCGTCCTCCATTCATAAAATGTTTGTAACAACTGGATTTAAACATTTGTTGATTGTAAGTTTGTGGAAAGCAATTCGAGGGAAGTGAATTCCAAAGAGTAGTAGCTCTGGGGATAAATGAATTCTGATAAGCAGAAGTTCTGCATTGTGGAGGAGAAAGTGTAAATTCATGGGCGCTCTCAGCTGCCCTAGTTCTACGGGGAAAGATGTGGAGAGGCGGCACAATTGAAGCAAGTTCCTCGGAACAATTGCTGTGAAAATATCTGTAGAATAATGCAAGGGATGCAACGTTTCTTCGTATGGCTAATGTAGGAAGGTCCTGTGTGATTGCAGGGTTATTGATTAATCTAATAGCTTTATTTTGAATTTTGTCCAACTGCCTCAATGCAACCACTCCACTTCCACCCCACAGAGGTGAACAGTAATCCATCTGAGAGCGCACATGACTTTTATATATTACGGCCAACTGCTCGTCAGTGAAGAATTCTCGAACTCTGTACAGGAGTCCCAGTTTTTTAGAGGCATTCTTAGCAATGCTTCTAACATAATGTGTCCAGCTCAAGTTAGTAGTTAATGTTACACCGAGAATGTCAATACTAGGGGAAGTGGGAATATTTACATCATTAAAAAATATATGGGAGTCAGTGAGATTCTGTCAGTTAGAAAATTGAATGTACTTGGTTTTCTGTGCATTAAAGGAAACTAGATTCTCTTGTCCCCATTCATTAATTCTAGAAAGGTCCTGGTTCAGAGAAATTGCAGTGTTTATTTTGAATTTATAAGATCGGGTTGGGTGAAAGAATTGGTAAATGTGAAGGAACTGTGGAGTGTTGAGTCATCTGCATAGGAATGTATTGGATTATGAGTGGTAGATATGAGATCATTGATATGAATGAGGAACAGAGTTGGGGCCAAAACTGATCCCTGGGGAACACCAGCATTTATTGAGTGAAATTGAGAATAAAGGCCATCTACCATTACACGTATTTTTCTGTTATGAAGATAAGAAGAAATTAGTGGAACTAATGATGCAAGGCCGTAGTGTGACATCTTCGACAATAAGGATTGATGCCAGACTCTATCAAATGCCTTTGATATAGCCAGTGCTATTGTATGTGTTTCACCATGTTGGTCTGTAGCTTGGTTGATTTGATGCGTAAGAAGGCAAAGAATGTCTGCAGTTGATCGACATCGTCTAAAACCATATTGCCTATCACTGATTAATTTATTATTCTCCAGATGCTTAATTATGTGATTATTTAATATAATTTCAAAAACTTTGCCAAGAGTGGAAGTTATAGCTATTGGTCTGTAGTTTGATGGATCTGAAGAGGCACCTTTTTTAGGAACTGGATGGATGTTTGCTTCTTTCCAGGGTACTGGGAAGCATGAGGTATGAGTACACAGACGGAAAAAATTTGCCAATACAGGAGCGAGCACCAAGGAGCAATTCTTAAGTACTATTGGAAGAATTTCATCTGGACCAGGAGCCTTATCTACTGAGAGATTCTGCAAAATAGTTTTGACATGTCTGGTGTGGATCTTAAGTGAGGGAATTTCAGGTGAATTAAAGTTAAGTACAGGGACATCTTGATTTATTTCATCTAAGGTTGAGTTGGTGGAGAAAATATCTGCAAGAAGGTTAGCTTTACCTCGTGGGTCACTTACAAGATTGCCAGTCGGAGATTTTAATGGTGGAATGGATGAAGCAGTAGTGAAGTTGGATTTGAATGAGTTAAGAGTAGACCAAAATATTTTGTTATCATTTGGATTATTTAGAAGTTTATTTGCCTGCTTATGGAGAAAGTTTGATTTAGTTAGGTTTAATACAGTTTTGGCATGATTTCTGATGTTTCTAAAGTAATTAAAGGCTTCATGTGTTTTGATCTTGTGTATGCATTGTAGGCTATTGCTTTTTGTTCAGTTACTCTAGCACAATTATGGTCAAACCATTTAGGTGAATTAGATCTTTTACTGTACTTTTGATGAGGAATAAAAGTTTCCATTCCAATTTTTACAAAATCTTGTATGTGGCTCAAGGTGGAGTGTGCATCATTAGAAAAGAAAGAGGTCCAGGGAATATCAATAAAGAAACCTTGAAGACCCTCCCAGTCTGCCCTATTGTAATGCCATTTAGTCACCAAAACAGGTTCAGAGTGGGAAGGTGTGGTAGGTGATACACAGGTGGCCTGTATCAGACAGTGATCAGAAGATCCAAGTGGGGACCTCACTGTAACATCATAATTTTCTGAATTGGTTGTTAAAAATAAGTCCAGTAGGTGGGAATTATGATTAGGATTATCTGGTACACGGGTTGGTTGGTTGACTAGTTGAATGAGATTAAATGAGTCTGCAAATAGCTCACATTCAAGACCAGCATCATCAGTCCTGGCTGAATGAGTGAGCCATTCAACATTATGGACATTAAAATCACCCAACACTGTGATTTCAGAAGAAGCATTTAAGTTGAGGACACTGAGTTGTGAGGACAGAGAATCAAAAAGACTTTGCTCTGGAGGAGTATTTGGGGAACGGTAGATGCAACATATGTATTTAAATTTACCAGCAGAAATTAATTTGTATATAGAATAATCAAAATAGGGACAATTGAAACTAGTAACCTCCTCCAGGGCAATTTCAGATTTTGCGAAGCAAAACATACATAGATATAATATTAGAGTCTGGCAAGACAAGATGTTAGGGAATGTTAATATTAATACTTAAACTAAGGATTGCATACATCGATGAATGATGACATTATAGTCGTCGTCCTAATAAGGTGATGAAACCTGGTTGATCTGTACTTGGCACAATACGACACAAGGACAGTGCCGCTATGTCGTATCAATACTGGTGGCAGTTAATATTAGAGACACTTAGTTACTAGAGGAACAATGCAAGGGGGCGACTGAGCACGGGTTACATATATCTATACTCGTCATGGGAAATGATATACAAGGTCTAGGGACAGGCGTGGGTGTTTTAACTTCTAAGATATATAACATCTACTTCTCGGATGTAAGAACATACATAGATATAATTATGGCTGTCTGATGTGTTGGCATTGGCTCAACGTCGGGACAGGGCATGGGTGTTTTTAATATGAATGTATATTCCTGTTCATCATCTTTGTAGTTAGGAGTGTAGGACACGAGGGGTAGTGTACGTGAGGTGTGGAAAATGGTCAGTTTAGAAAAGGTAGATAGGTGCGGCCTGGAGCTGCTTAGCCCTGCGGGCTCGGGCCTGTCTGAATTGGCTGGCTCGGTCAGCTGGTCCTTTCGTTCTGTGGACCTTTCCTTTGGGTGTTTCTGTGTGGTGTTCGTTCGTGGCTTCTGTGGTGGGCTTCTCGTTCTGGGGCATTTTAAAACTATAAAAATCAACCTATCAATAAATAAGTAAATACAGCCGTAGCCTTTTTTGGCCATCCTTTTTATGTTCTGTGATTCGACGTCTATTATACACACTATAGTTCATTTATTCTGGTCGCCATACTATACAATGGACATTGAAAAACTAGCGAGAGTACAACGGAGAGTAACTAAAATTTTCCCCGAGTAAGAAATATTTATACCACATGAGAAATTACTAAAAGAGTTAACCCTATATACCTTGGCAAACCCCATAATAGAAGGGGACTTAATCCAAGTTAATACAATTATCAAAGGTCATGACAACATAGACGTAAGTAAGCTATTCATACTAGATAGCTCAAATTACACAAGAAGTAATGGTTACACAATTGTTGGAGAGGTGTTTCATTCACGTGAAGCGAAGCAGAGTGGTCAACTAATAAAATATATTGCCTAAAAATATTGTAGAGTGGCATACATTCCCGGTATTTAAATATCTCCTGGATAAATATCATGCCATGAATTTCTGATTGACTGTGTTTGTGCCTGAGTAATGTGACCATATCACTTTCGTTCATAGTACTATAATTTGTGTTTCCTGGACCATAATCTTTCTGCACCTGATGTCTATCAGTTGATTACTGTAGCCACATTCACTTAATATGAATATTTGTTTTCCAAGTAGCCGAGTGGGAACCAGTAGTTCAGTTGCTAAAGACCTTCCTTTGTATTACAGGTATGCCAGAAACCGTGACTAAACACCTTTGTAACTAAAAAAAGGCTAGGGCAAATGGGTTGTAATTTTTCACACCTATTCCTTGTCTGACTTTTCTCAAATGGTAGAAGTATTACCTCGATTAGTTATAACTTTTTTAGTTATAAGAGATTGTGACGCCTCCCGGCATTAGCAGAATGGTTGCGTGGGGCATTGCGGCTCGCTAGCGCTCGCCAGGATGGGGGGATGGGCTACAGTTGTCCTAGAATGATCTGCTTTATGTTATTAGTGTCGTGTTGCCACAGACAGTCTAGAAATGGTCTTTGTTTTGGCCTGTGACCGCACCTTGTATTTTATATTCGCTATAATATAAATGTTGCTTGTGTGAGAGGCGAGCGAGAGAGGGTGACGGGGTACACCTGGCAGTGGGGTGAGCTATCACGCGGCCCGCTTGGGTGCTGACGGCGTTGGCGGCCGGGTGGTCAACTAGTCCCTTCCCGTCGCGGCCTCATGTTTTTTACCAAGCTCAGAGCTGGCCTGACACGCGTATCGTCTACATCCTTTGCAATTCTGTCCCCCATACTCGCCACTTTGCATACTATTTCTCTCTCTCGACTTCTCCTTTCTCATTCTCTAATCTTTATTAAACTCAACATCCCTTCTGGTTTCAGCATAGACGTTCACCGTCGGCCAGTCGTATTGTAGGCGAAGCTCTCAGATATTTCTATGTATTAGGCTTTAATGAGGTTTGGAGAGACGGACTTTTCCGTGTGTGTCCTCTCTCGGGAAGGTTGTAGACCGGTATATGTCTCCCTGGCAGGGTGTTGAGTGATTCTGCTTAGTTATTTAAAGCTAGACTAGGGGTAAGGTTACTGTGTCGTTGTCTCCGATGTGTGCAGTGTTAGCTAAGCCCTGCACGACATCGACAGGTACTGTGGGAGCCTAGGTTGTCTTCGGGTGGGTTTACTTTGCGAGCACAGCACTGTGGTGTGAGAGGGCCATAGCCTATCCCTCACAACATAGTGCTGCCTCTTTGTGTTGACTTCTGAGGGATCACCAGGATAGAACTAGGTACTAGAGACCTAGATTTATCAAGAGAGCATCCCCGTCATATAACGTAATCTTCATTATACCACCTTCGGACAACGTTAGGCTACGAGCCGCATGCTCGCCCATTGTTGCCCTGCCTTGATACCCCAGCTAGACTTTATTAACCGAGCAGACACTGGTTAGAGATAAGCTCCATTATTATATGTATGCCACATTATTATTCACTGCACTTTTGAGCCGAGGTTGTTGTTGAGTTGCACAACCCGAGTAGGCTGTTGCGTTGTGTCACGAAGCATTTCTTTAGTTGTCGAGCATTACTACCTTTGCGCAGTCTTTATTATTCGCCTGCCTATTATTACTATATGTCCTAGCATTTATTGTGACCCGTATTCTGCATTATAATTGTTCAAGATTCTTTACGAACATCTTCCCAGCACCAGACTTATTTCAGAAGTTTCCAGTTGATGTTGCAGGACTAGCATTGCACTTTCTTTAATACAGGAGTGCCAGTTATTTGAGTATCTACCGTAACGTTAATTAATCACGTTAACTATCTTTTCCTTGTGTAACCTAATCGAGTAATCTTTTACTGTTTGAGAATAGGCTGTTTCATCGAGCGTCAGCCTAGTGTGTGTGCACCAGTTACCGAGTCATAGGATACCTCGTTGTCCAGGCACGACTCAGGGCGGTAATGGTGTTTTGTTTTCCAGTGTTTAAGGCAGGGGTTGGATCTAGTGATACCGTTGTTGCATTTTGCCATTATCTAGTCCAATGTTGAAGAGCCCTGTGTCTTTGAGAACCTGGATTGTAACAAATGGCGACCTAGCTCAGGATCTTGTGAACTAAGAGATAATTGCAGGATTGTTGTGGTCATTTGTTTTATTGAGGAATATAGTGGGCACATTAATTTTTTTTTGGCAAAGTAGTATAGCACTTGAGAGTCTTCAGACATTTTGGCAAGTGAATAGTGCTACATAAGAGTTTGGGGTACTTCTTCTCTGAATATTGTGGTGAGAAATTTTTGTGAGCATCATGTCTTATACCGGGTCAGAGGAGAATGGAGACACAGTACATAATGTCGAAACTGAGGAACAGCAGCATGATTAAAGGGTTAATCGGGTGAACTGTGAGGAGGATGCTAGGATATTTTTGCAATGGCCTGTTACTGCCGAGCGGTTGGAGGGTATGGATCGGTACGGTCTTCAATGCCTGGCCACAGCTATCGGTCATGCGGTTACTAGCAGCATGACCAAGGATAACTTGATAACGTGTGTACTGGGCAGGGTGACTGGTGAGCGAGAGGGGTTGAGTGCTCAGAGCCCTTCGGCCATGCTTCCCCTACACTCGACTCCCAGCCATCCCAGTAGTTTGCCGACCCCGAGTACGCGTCCACAGTTGGGTGGTGACTGGCAGGGTTGGTTGCCCCTGGGGGGACTACCGGTAATTTCAAACATTGTAGCACCTTCACCTCCTCCAGGGTTAACTCCAGAATTATTGTTTCAGCTCGAATTAGCTAAGATTCAGCAGTAACAAAGGGCAGGTGAGCAGCAGCAAATAGAGCTAGCAAAAATCCAAGCTGGGTCGACTAGGTACTGTGCCGACATGGACGTAGAGAAGTCGCGAGTAGAGACAACGGGACAGCGACTTGGGGCTGGTAACCGTGTTCATGAGCAGTCTCTCTCGCACTTATTGAAACTGGTTCCGGTGTTTGATGAGAGTGGTGTTACAGAATTTTTTGCACGCTTTGAGAAGAAGTGCCAGGAACACCAGTGGCCAGAGAATAAATGGGCAGCACTTGTATCCTCTAGATTAATAGGCAAGGGTCTTAAAGCCTACGATGCGTTGCCTATAGAGTCGTGTATTATCTATGAGAAACTCAAGGAGGCTGTCCTGAGAGCATACGAACTACAACCAGAGACGTACAGGTTGAAGTTCCGGGGTGTTACCAAGGGTCGGGAGAGCACCTTTTTGGAGCATGCCCGGGAGCTGTCCGATGCTTTTGGGAATTGGCTGAGGTCGGAGAAAGCTACTACGTTTGACGACATTAAACAGTTGGTGCTTTTAGAGCAGTTTTTCAAATGCACGGGCGGCGACCTGACGTTAAACCTTAAAGAAAAGCAACCAAAAACTCTACAGGAGGCAGCTGAGATGGCTGACCTCCGGCTATCATTAATTCGTGGGTGCGTGTTTGCCCAGCGTAGTGAGGCAGGTAACAAGGGGCGTGACGCCCCACCCCCCCGAGTTAGTAATATACCTTATGCAAACAAGTACAAGAGCCATGATACCAAGACTGACCACAAGACTAGCACCGTCCCATTTAAGAAGGGGCCGGGCCCTTCCCAGTACCAAGGGAAGCCCAAAGGGGAGTTGGAGTGTTATCATTGTCATGAAAATGGGCACTTTGCAAGAGTCTGTCCTAGCAAACCACCTACAGCAGCTGTGTCTTTGGCCTGCAACATTGGTGTGTCTCCGAAGTCATCTGAGTTTGCCCGGGGCAGTTCGTCAGAGGCTGACGCACAGCCAATGCAGAAGCACCTGGGAGGCTCGAACCCTGCTCAGGATGTTTTTTGCGACCATAGAGGGCGGGGTTGCGTGATATGGGCGGGGCGCAAGCATGGAGTAGAGGTCTTGCGTGATACAGGTGCTTCCCAGACTCTGATGAAAAACTTGACTGGCTACCCTATAAACGCGGCTCGGGTGGTGGTGGTGCAGGGTATTAATGCAACTCGGTCATACCCGCTGGTGCGGTTGGAGTTGGAGGTGGATGGTGTGGCACGTGAATTGGATGTCGGGATTGTGGAGAAACTGCCAGTGGAGGGCGTCGACCTTCTTCTCGGCAACGACTTTGCAATGCCCGCTTCTGAGGTTCTACCCTTAGTCGTTGCCGAGAGGCCGGCCGACGTGAGTAGGGAAGAGCAAGAGTGGGTCGAGCGGTGCCAGACACAACCCAAGGCGTGTGTTGTCACCCGAGCTCGGGCAGCTAAAGTGTCACAGCCTAGTCCTCCGTCTTCAGACCAGCGGAGGAACGATCAACAGGAGGAGGCTAAAGCTGGAGTTGGTTTTAAGAGTTTTGACTCGGCGGCTCTCCTGGGTGATTCAGTATTAGCACCATTACTTAATTCTGGAGTAGCCCCTGGGCCTGTCATCGAGAGTGACGAGGCTGGGCATGACGAGTCTCCACGACAGCAACGTTATGTACATCAAGAGAGACAGAGGGAGCAGCCCAGTATCGGGGAAGGTCATGCATTGCTCCGGGAGCAGTTAGATCGCTTGGCACCCTCAGATATACGTCGGTTGCAACTAGAGGACCCTGAGCTCCAAATGTGTGCTAATGGAGCTGTAGAGCTCGACGAGGACGGCGATGCACAGCCAGGAGATTTTTTTATTTAGAAGGCATCCTCTATAGGCGTTTTCAAGACCCTAAACGTAGTTGGCAAGAGGGGTCCGGAGTAGTGGTGCCACGGGAGTGCAGGGATAGCCTACTGAGGTTGGCGCATGACATACCACTGGCAGGACATCTAGGGGTGAGAAAAACGGTGGCGGCTTTAGAAAAATTGTTTTGGTGGCCAGGGTTGAAGGGGCAGGTGGTAACCTGGATAGCAAGGTGTCATACGTGCCAGAGGGTTGGAAAACCTAACCAAACAATTCCGAGAGCCCCGTTGCACCCCATTCCTGTCAGTGGACCGCCCTTCAGTAAGGTCTTCATTGATATGGTCGGACCCCTACCCCCTACTAGTGCCGGTAATATATTTCTAGTAACTATCATGGATGTGGCCACTCGTTATCCTGATGCATATCCAATGAGAAATGGCACGGCGAAAACTGTTGTCCGGAACCTGCTCTTGTATTGCTCGCGGTATGGTTACCCGCAAGAGGTGCAATCGGACCAAGGTTCTAGTGTTACATCTAATCTGTTCAAAGAAACTATGATTCAGCATGGCATCAGCACTGTCGTCTCTTCTGCGTATCACCCGGAGAGTCAAGGGGTGTTGGAGAGGTGGCACGCCACGCTGAAAAGTATGATTCGATGTTATTGCGCAGAGAACGGAAAGGATTGGGACCTTGGTCTGCCGTATGTTTTGTTCGCGGCAAGAGAAGTACCTGGAGAGAGTCTCTGTTTCAGTCCGAATGAGCTTGTTTTCGGGCATCAGGTGAGGGCTCCTCTCCACATGGTGAAGGAGATGTGGGAGGGCACTGGGCATGTTGTTCTGCGAGAGGGGTTGCAGCCTCTTGTTCCTGAGCAACGGGAGGAGTTGTTTGCTAGGCTGTGGCAGTCCGTCCGCATGTTTGTTGCTTCTCCAGGCCTGATGTACGGGGTAAAATCCGACATGGAGGCTGGAGACAGTGCAAGGCTCGAGTTGGTTCCCTACCGTGTGAATCCTGCTCGACAGCCTGTTGTGAAGGCGGAGCTGGACGGCGTGTGGAGAGGGGGTCTGAGGGATGAGGGATATCGTGAGTGGTCGTAGCCAGTGGCTTTGCAACCTGAGTTTGGTGGCAGAGTCCGTGTGTGTGTTGATTGCAAGAGTGTGGAAGCATTATCCCTGACAGACGCCTATCCATTACCCAGAGTTGACGACACCATAGACCGCTTCGGGGCTGCCTCGCTCATCACGAAGGTAGAACTAGTGAAGGGTTATTGGCAGGCCCCGTTGCCGGAGAGAGCGAGGAGAAGTGCCAGTCTTGCGATGAGCTGGGCAGTTTGTCAGTGTCGGGTGTTGTTGTGCTGCCGGAACACAAGTTGGATGTGTGGCATGCTGAGGGCACTGATAATGTTTTGGCTTTGTTTGCAGGAGAACCCTCGCTGTTCAGTCAGTGTCTGTCGTGGGTGGAGGATCCGGGGTAGGCTACCACAGTATGTTGGTATAGCCTCCTGTCTTGGCTCGCGGTGTATTTTGCGCTGGTGCTTGTTGGCTCGCGTGTGTAGCATCAGCGTAGGGTCGCAGGGCAGGAGTTGTTGGCTTTGATTAGAAGAAAATTAGGCTACATCAATAGTAGCCGCCAAAAACAACATTAACACCTTACGAGCGGCCTATGCGGTTTATTTATGTGTACCGCCCAGCGGGGTGTTTTTAGCCAAAATAGGGCTGTTTACGTGATCATTTTCATGCCTAAATAAGACCCAGAACGTAAAACAAGTACCTATCCCTGAAAGGGCATAAACAGAGCTTTCGAATGACACCATAACGATCCTTGTATGATGGATAGTTTTCTTGCAATAACCGTGCAACGCGAGTGCAAAAAGCAGGTAATTCGGTACTTTCGGTACATAATTGAGTATGTAGCGAGTGAGAGAGGGAGGAGGGAGCTGAGATTTGTGTCAGTAGGTTCGCCGCGGTGGTCTGGAGCAGTCATACGCTCGCTAGTCTCCTGCCACCACTTGTCTCTCTCTCTCTCAGCCACATTACGTGCTGAAATTGCCACTCGAGTTATGTCGAGCGCCGCCACATAGTCCAGCTTTATTTAACTCGACTTAAGTGGTGGGCCGCTTTTTAAGGGTTGAAATAAAATATGAAAAATTAAATAAAAACTTTCTTTTTAATAATTAATTTTAAGATAATATTGTAGCTGAGTACTGAGTGCAGATGATTTTCTCTCAGTAGGCTGTGCTTCTTAAAGCTCGCTCTGGGAGCACAATGTTATGAATTAATATATTATTGTTGGGAAGAGTGATAAGATTTGTTTTATATATAAAATGTTGTTGTATTTTTTTTTGGAGGAGACTGAGCTTGCATTCCATGAGTGGCAGAGTGGTTAGGAGCGGCAGATTCTAGCGACATTCTGCCTGTTCAGATATGGGCTCATGGTTGATTGTCCCATATCTTGGGGGGGGTGTGACGCCTCCCGGCATTAGCAGAATGGTTGCGTGGGGCATTGCGGCTCGCTAGCGCTCGCCAGGATGGGGGGATGGGCTACAGTTGTCCTAGAATGATCTGCTTTATGTTATTAGTGTCGTGTTGCCACAGACAGTCTAGAAATGGTCTTTGTTTTGGTCTGTGACCGCGCCTTGTATTTTATATTCGCTATAATATAAATGTTGCTTGTGTGAGAGGCGAGCGAGAGAGGGTGACGGGGTACACCTGGCAGTGGGGCGAGCTATCACGCGGCCCGCTTGGGCGCTGACGGCGTTGGCGGCCGGGTGGTGAACTAGTCCCTTCCCGTCGCGGCCTCATGTTTTTTACCAAGCTCAGAGCTGGCCTGACACGCGTATCGTCTACATCCTTTGCAATTCTGTCCCCCATACTCGCCACTTTGCATACTATTTCTCTCTCTCGACTTCTCCTTTCTCATTCTCTAATCTTTATTAAACTCAACATCCCTTCTGGTTTCAGCATAGACGTTCACTGTCAGCCAGTCGTATTGTAGGCGAAGCTCTCAGATATTTCTATGTATTAGGCTTTAATGAGGTTAGGAGAGACGGACTTTTCCGTGTGTGTCCTCTCTCGGGAAGGTTGTAGACCGGTATATGTCTCCCTGGCAGGGTGTTGAGTGATTCTGCTTAGTTATTTAAAGCTAGACTAGGGGTAAGGTTACTGTGTCGTTGTCTCCGATGTGTGCAGTGTTAGCTAAGCCCTGCACGACATCGACAGGTACTGTGGGAGCCTAGGTTGTCTTCGGGTGGGTTTACTTTGCGAGCACAGCACTGTGGTGTGAGAGGGCCATAGCCTATCCCTCACAACATAGTGCTGCCTCTTTGTGTTGACTTCTGAGGGATCGCCAGGATAGAACTAGGTACTAGAGACCTAGATTTATCAAGAGAGCATCCCCGTCATATAACGTAATCTTCATTATACCACCTTCGGACAACGTTGGGCTACGAGCCGCATGCTCGCCCATTGTTGCCTGCCTTGATACCCCAGCTAGACTTTATTAACCGAGCAGACACTGGTTAGAGATAAGCTCCATTATTATATGTATGCCACATTATTATTCACTGCACTTTTGAGCCGAGGTTGTTGTTGAGTTGCACAACCCGAGTAGGCTGTTGCGTTGTGTCACGAAGCATTTCTTTAGTTGTCAAGCATTACTACCTTTGCGCAGTCTTTATTATTCGCCTGCCTATTATTACTATATGTCCTAGCATTTATTGTGACCCGTATTCTGCATTATAATTGTTCAAGATTCTTTACGAACATTTTCCCAGCATCAGACTTATTTCAGAAGTTTCCAGTTGATGTTGCAGGACTAGCATTGCACTTTCTTTAATACAGGAGTGCCAGTTATTTGAGTATCTACCGTAACGTTAATTAATCACGTTAACTATCTTTTCCTTGTGTAACCTAATCGAGTAATCTTTTACTGTTTGAGAATAGGCTGTTTCATCGAGCGTCAGCCTAGTGTGTGTGCACCAGTTACCGAGTCATAGGATACCTCGTTGTCCAGGCACGACTCAGGGCGGTAATGGTGTTTTGTTTTCCAGTGTTTAAGGCAGGGGTTGGATCTAGTGTTACCGTTGTTGCATTTTGCCATTATCTAGTCCAATGTTGAAGAGCCCTGTGTCTTTGAGAACCTGGATCGTAACAAGATTAGGTCTCTCTCTCTCTCTCTCTCTCTCTCTCTCACTCTCACTCTCTCTCTCTCTCTCGTTTAGTAATAGATCCCAATAATGCGTGTTTCTTGTCTTGGATAAACATCAGAGATAATCGGGAACAAGGAAATATGTGAAAGTTGTTTTCCAAAGAAAGAGTTTAATTGTTTTGTTGAAGTATACTGAACAACTGGCATATTTATATTTTGACGAAGAATTAACGGACACAAATTATTGTGCATGCAATGGTTGGAAGTATATTTAGTTGATACAAATATAACAACTACTAATGAAGATATACAGTAAGCTAAAAAGAAACACGTAACATGATCAACATAACTAACACATAGCACGCTTATAACATGGATTGAATCTATACATAAACATTAGAGCTTAGTTTACTGAGAAAATACGAATAGGAAACGTGTGCGATTTTATTTTTAAACAGTATACCCTGTAACTTGCCTCCAGCAGAAAATAAAAGGAAACACCGCTGGAGGGGAAGAATAAAACAAGACAGGAGAGAGGTACAGATAGCAATAGCAGGAGAAAGGAACGGAGACGTCAGAGGAAAAGGAATGTTTATCAACCCTTTGATTACCACAAGTAATACCTGCACTGTTCAGTAATGGCATCTGTCGAAATTGAAAACTTTCCGACTCTAAGTAAAATATATACTAATGTTGTTACCAAGGGTTCATTCCCTCTTCACTTAATCATAAAAACGAAAATAAGCGTTTTGCTATATAAATATTAATGTAAACATCGTCTTACAACGATTTAGTAAAAATAATATCCAGGAGTTCAGAATATTACAGCAAATTGTGGATCGCGTCTGCGATCGTGGGAAATTCAAACCTGATCCCAAATACAGTACCTCTTAATTTAATCATACAAGGTGTTATAACTAAATTAACTTGGCCAAGGTAATCTTATAAAGTTCCAAATGACTTAATATTAATTATTCTTTACAATATTTACAATCACCAGGCTTTGGTAGGAAATGGATCACTCTAATGAGGTTACCCTAAACGAAGGTTATTACTAACACTTCCCAGATACCGGTGTAGTCAAATTAGTTCTCACAATTATCAAACTTAGCAAACAATAGGTATTATGTTATTAACCATGAAGTACTAAATATTAAAATGATTACGCAAGTAATTAAAGCCGTTATGCAATGAATAAAAACATATGGTAGCACCTGAAGGGGTTAATTAATAAAGAGATACGAAAAAACACTCAACTATGGTTGGGGACTACACTCCCAGGCTGGTAACAGCTCTCCAAGATATCCGTGGCACTATAATATCCTGGTATGATGTTATGGTGTTAAATCCAGGGGCACACGACAGAAGCTGGTGTTAGCACAAGAACAGCCGAGAGTACAGAGTCTGTCTGTTCAAACCCGGCCTCACACCAGGACAATAGGCTAATCCCTTACCAGGTAGGGGAGTTCTTCCACACCGAATGGAACCACTTAATACACCACTTTATTCACTACCCATATACTGTACACTATACCCATATACGGCCCTTAATCTGTCCCCAATGACATCAGGAAGCAAGATGCCACTCCGTAATATCATAAGATATGCCTTATAACCTGGCAAACTACACTACCAGGACCCAGATTCACTAACGGTCGTACGATCCGAAAACTCCCTTACCGTTCCCTTACGTCTCAACGCTGGTATTCACGAAGCGTCGTAGCGGCCATCTTTGATCGTAGGAAGTCCCTAAAATCCCCTTTCGCCAAGGGTGGTCCAGACCACCCTTACATGAATTTGACCCGGATATAGGTACACAAATATCGATAACACAACCCGCGACCATAACAAATTCGTCTGCAGTATAGCTCTGTATGACACACTAAATCATTATTGAGGCAATAATAGCGCAATATGATTGTTAACTTGTGTTTACAACACCATTAAGGCATTTAATACAAAGTATGAATATATTTGTATCCTTAATGTCTTATGACAGGCCGAATTAAGCTATGAATAGCCTACATATGCCAGCCTAGACCTAGTGAAGGTTAATTGATGCACAAATTCATGTGCTGCGACAACACTTAGCCTACCATTAGTAGATTTTAACCCTCATTTATTGCGGAAATGTTTTATTCCAACTCCCCACCACCTCTGAGTTAGATTATGGTAGCCTATTCCTCAACAAATTTGAAAGTATCACTGGAACAAAATGAAAAGAATTACCCTAGGCCTAGCCTAAAAAATGAATAAATAATAAACGCTGTGTGAATAATTTTGTTTAGCCTAGCCTAGGCTATAACCTAGGTTTATTTTGAAAAAGTTAGGGCTATTTAGGCTAGACAATTTAGGCCTATGTATGGTATTTTGGTTAGGCTAACAATGCCTAGCTGGGTTAGATTAGGGTAGCCTATTTCCTCAACAAATTTGAAAGTATCACAGGAAAACAATTATGAAAAGAATTACCCTAGGCATAGTCTAAACCAAAAATAATAGGCTAGCCTATATGGTGGTGTGAATATTTTTGTTTAGCCTAGCCTAGGATATAACCTAGGTTTATTTTGAAAAAGTTAGGGCTATTTAGGCTAGAACAGTTAGGCCTATGTATGGTATTTTGGTTAGGCTAGCAATGCCTAGCTTGGTGTAGCCTAAGCATGGTAAAGTAGAAGCCTAGCAGGTTAAGATGGTGTTTGCAGGCATACCGTCCTCATTGTTAACTAGCTGTTATTAGTCCCATGCTGGTAATATATTTGATGATGGCAATAAGTCATGGGAGGTGAGGGGGACAAAGCCCCCCTCAACCTATCATTATTTCCCATGGCCAACTGTTGGATAATAGATTGAGGAGGCCTATGCTAGGCCTATTTTGAAAAGGTAGATAGGCCTTGAGGTGTTGTGAATACACAAAAATTACCCTAGGCCTATTTTGAAAAATTAGGCCTAGGCTAAGTCTGGCATTTTGGCTTGGCTAGAACTGCCTGTGTAGGCATAGACATAGTAAAGTCTGGCATTTTGGTTTGGCTCGCCCTGTCTAGGTGTAGACATGGTAAAGTAGAACAATATACTGTGGTTAAGGTATAAATAATACACTCCCAACTAGCCTAACATATGATTATCAATGATCAATCCGTCGAAAATCCTTTAACTTGGGCCACTAACAGGCTTCCCTGTAGCCTAGCTAGGCTAATTTCTTATCATCAATTCACAAGATACGCTATTCTTTTTCCTGCTGGCTGTGGTGGATCGAATTAGCCATGCTAAACAATGACAAGCTTATAAATTAAAGTATATTAGGTTCTTCTTGGCGCTTCAGTCATGTGGGTGACATATTGTTTATTTACAAAGGCCAAGCGCCTGATTGGTCAAGAGAAACCTCGGTGAAAATAACCGAAAGGGAGCCGTAAGGGCAACGATGCGTTCGTGAATACACCTTCCGTTCGTGAATACACCTTCCGCACTCCCTTAGGAACGATCGTAGGTTGCTGTACGACATCGCACGCTACGACCGTTAGTGAATCTGGGTCCAGGTATGCAGGGACAGGCTCACCCCAGACCTCAAACAAGGGAGGGCAGTGGGAACTCTATGACCCCTTTATACTCGTATTTCTAGGCGTACTAGCAAAAGGGGTCATAGAACAAAAAGTGCCGCAAAATAATTGATTAGGTTAGTGTTAAAATATCAAGAAGAACCGATAAATAATAAAGGAGTTAGAAAATATGCCCTTCCTAAAATCTGAATATACTGTAAATGTCAGAAGAAATTATGGCAGGACAAATAAATCCAGATATACATCAGGTATAGTTACATGGGTTGGTTAAAGACACAATGTATGGGAGTGTATCTGTACGTCTAGAAAACAATAGTTTTGTCATAACCTCACAGGAGTAATTACACGCTCCAGTGACAATATATATAAAATATATATATTATCGTAAATACGATAGGCTATGACTCTTTTGTGATCCCGTATGTCTCTTGTGATGTCACGTGCTGTGATGCAGCATGACATAGAACGAGTAGATCGTATATTATAAGATTGTAAATAAGTTAAGTTATAAAAGGCCTAATATGCTATTAAGCAATATTGCCATGGTCTTTAGTCATATGAATTTATCGTATATTAATATAATTTATCGTATAGAGCAACCTACAGTAGATGCGGTACGATAATTTGGGCTCCTGGCGTTTGCCAAGGCAGCAAGGTGTGCCTCTGAGGAACTTGGAAGAGAGAGCAGTAGACCAGTCAAAGTAGGGCTGGACTTAGAACAAATTGCAATAGAAGGTTTTTTGGCTTTAACTTGTTTATTAGGTCCCTCTGATGAACATATAAAAAGTCTCCAACTTTTGGACACCGGGAAAGTGGTTAATTTGCATAAATTCAAGATGGCCGCCGTCCAAAGCTTCAATTTACAGATAACTTTTTTCTGGTTGCTCCTAGACCCTATAAATGTATTACAAACAACGTTTTTTGGCTTTAACTTGTTTATTAGGTCCCTCTGATGAACATATAAAAAGTCTCCAACTTTTGGACACCTGGAAAGTGGTTAATTTACAGCCAAAAAACCTTACAGCCAAAAAACCTTCTATTGCAATTTGTTCTAGGTCAAGCCCTACCTTTACTGCACATTATTGTCTATTACATTTTGCCTAGGCCTATACTAATCCCATCATCTTGTTTCTTGTTTCAACAGATTGGTGCGACATCTACCGAAGCCATGGAAGAAGAGGTGGTGCATAATCCCTGCGGCATTTGCTCAAACACGTTAGACGAAGGAGAAACAGTCAAGCTGAGGGCGAAGGGAGCAGATACTATCAACAAGGCCAGTACTGAACGTGGAACGCCATCAATTACCGTGTCCGAGGGCCAAACGGTGCACATTGATTGCCGAAAGAAGCATGTCAATACGAAGCCAAATAGAATTCCTGGGAAGCAGAAGAAACGTCCTGAAAACCTGCTCTTCGTTCTCAGACACCAGACTTTTGTTTTACAGAGAACTGCTTTTTTGTGGTACAAAAATCTATTTGGACACAAAGCATGATTCAGAAGAAGTGTATCCAGTACGCACCTTCAACTTTCAAAGGACAATACTTTCTGCATGTGATGCCAGGGCTGATGAGTGGGCTGACACTGTTAGAGGCCGAATTAACTTTGCACGCGATCTTCCAGCAGCTGACGCAATATATCACAAGCAGTGCAGCTCAAATTTCCAGACACATAGGCAGATCCCCTCCAAATATCGTAATTCCGCAGACAGTGAACCTCCTCGCAAGGGTCGCAAAGTAGATGCCTCACGAGAGGAAGCATTTCTACTCGCAATCGAGGACCTAGTCAGTGGCAATGATGATGAACAGACTACAGTGGTTGATCTCGTTGATAGAATGTCCCAGTTGTGCCCTGATGTTGAAGCGTATAGTGTAAAATACATGAAACAGAAACTTATTTCATATTTTGGGGATGACCTGGTTATTAGTAACGTGCATGGACGCAGCGATGTTGTAACTGTCAAAGAAAGTGCTGCAAAGATTTTGCAACAATTCAAAGACTCACCACAGACTGATGATGAGGAAGCAGAACAAAGAAAGATAGTCAGGGCTGTGGCACGGTTGATCAAAGCAGATATAAAGAACATTGATACTTGTAGAGATTTCTATCCAGATCCTTCTGAACTCCGGTCGCTGGAAAAGAATGTGGCGTACGTTCCGCAGTCCCTTCGTATATTGCTGCAAGAGACGTTCAGTGGCAAGTCATGTGATCTTGAAGTTGCATCAATTGGACAAAGTATCGTGCAACTTACCAGACCAAGGGCCATTGTAGCACCCATTCAGTATGGATTGGCGGTTCAAATGCACCAGCACTTTGGTTCCCGCTTTCTTGTGGACAGTTTACACAGCCACGGCTTCTGTCTGCCTTACGCAGAAGTTTTGAGGTTTTCGAAGTGTGCTGCCAATTTCAGGGGCACCAACATATCCACTGCAGGCAGGTTTGGACAGTTCGTTGCAGACAATGTTGATCACAACTTGCGTACGCTTGATGGGCGAGGAACATACCATGGTATGGGTATAATTGTTGCTGTCACCCCTGAAGTAAGAGACACAACATCAATACCAAGATTGCAGTCACCTGAAAACAACTTCACGGCAGCTCAAATTGAAATCAAATACTACCGCAGTGTTCGCAAGAAGGGTGGGCCTCTCGAATTTAGAAAGCTTGACCCCATTTCAGCATCTGACAAGCTTGAAAATCTGGACATACTGTGGAAAACGTCATGGTTGCTTCGACCAAAACGACCAGGCTGGTCCGGCTTAATGCAGAGTGTGTGCCATGGACCACACCCAGGGAAATCATCCGTCCATTTCTTGCCCATGATTGACATGGACCCTACGGACATGAGTTGTATTTACTCAACACTTCACTTCGTTGCTGCGGAAAGCCATCGCCAGGGAACGACGCCAATGCTGACATTCGACCAACCGCTTTATTGGAAAGCGAAGACGATCATTGTTCATGAGAAGGAAGGAAGCGAACTGAAACCCATTGTTTTGAACCTTGGTGGCTTTCACTCTGTGATGAGCTTTTTGGGATGCATGGGCCATGTTATGGAAGCATCTGGGCTTAAGGAGGTTTTGGAACTTATATACGCTGAAAATGCTGTGACCCAAATGCTGAGTGGGAAAGCCTATGCACGAGCAATCAGAGGCCACTTCTTGGTTGACACAGCCTTGAGTTCGATTGTGTTAGGCAGGGCATACGGTGTCAACCTCTCAATGGTAGATGAGGAAAGTGACGCATGCAAGGACTTCCAGGAGGCTGCAGATCTTTTGGATAAGCTGTTGCGTGAAGACGTTTCACCGGATGAAGTCTGCAGTAAAGACGTTTTCAACAGAATTTCTGAAAAACTTAAAGCTGAGAAGAGCTCCTTAGCAGAGCATAAGATGGGAAAGCTATGGATTCAATACATGGACATGATTGACCTGCTGCGTCGCTTCCTGAGGGCACTGAGAATGGGCGATTTCCTACTGTACCTCGGAACACTCCAGGAGATGTTGCCGTACTTTGCAGCGTGTGGTCATAACAATTATGCCAAGTCAGCCCATGTGTACATTCAAGACATGATTGAACTTGAGCAGCTCAACCCAGACATGTTCTGTCAATTGAACTCCGGTCTATTTGTGATCCGCCGAAGTGATCGGCTGTGGGCAGGACTGCCAAGCGACTTGGTTATAGAGCAGGTTTTGATGCGCTCTTTGAAAACGAATGGTGGATTGACACGTGGTAGGGGCATGGAGGAAACGCAACGCCTGCGCTGGTTACTTGCTATGCCAGCCTGCGCTGAGGTGAGTGAAGTTATGCAAGAACTGACAGGGAAGCATTTCCACACCTCTGAGCAGCACAAAGAAATGACTGAAGCAAGGCGTGAACGAGATAGGAAGGACACAGAGAAGGTTCTCGCATTCTTCAAGGATTATGATCCATTTCAAGAATCAAATGAACTCAGGAATATTGCCAACGGTGTGACAGGACCAGCCTCGGCCAATCCTCATTTACTGTATGAGGTTGGTATGAACATTGTGCAGAAGATGGAAGGTAGCAATGCTTTTGACTTTTCATTTAGGAAGAAAGATCAAGTTGAGTCGTTGGGTGCAAAGGTTACAATCAGTGCTGAAAAAGTACCAATCGACCCACAGCTCCTTTTCCAGAGGCTCCTCATCTTTGCTAATAACAGGGACTTAGGTGTTGAAGAGGTCTTTGCGTATGAGTTGTCTAGCTACCCTACTGCTCTGTTCGATAAGTGGGGGAGGCTCAGGGAAGCCAATAAACCACAGCTAGGAGATGAGATAGCTGCTGTTGTTCCCAAGTCGTCATTGGAATCATTTGAGGAAGAAAGGACTGTGACCCATGTTCTGGATGGTGGTTCCTTATTGCAAAGGATTCCATGGAAGAAGGGTGACACATTTGAGGACATTGCAAGCATGTACATGAAGCATGTTTCCAAAAACTTTCTCAACCCGGTGGTTGTATTCGACGGTTATAAATCAGGACCTACTACCAAGGACATGACACACAATCGACGATCAAAAGGAGTCTTTGGTCAAAAGGTGATGTTCACTCCAAACCATGCCCCTTCGGTCAAAAAAGGAAAACTTCTTGTCAAACTCGGACAATAAGCAAAACTTCATTGACTTATTGTGTGAAACATTCAAGGCAAATGGAATTGACTGTGTCAATGCGCCAGCAGATGCAGATGTCATGATTGCGAAGAAGGGAATTGAGCATGCAAGGGAAACCGTGACATATGTGATAGGTGAGGACACAGACTTGTTGGTGCTGTTGTGTCATTATGCGGAACGAGGGATGAATGATTTGTACTTCAAGTCGAGCAAGGAAGGTGGGAAATGTTGGCATATTAACTCAGTAGCAGAAGCTCTCGGTGAAAGCATCTGTCGTGTCCTGCCAGTTGTCCATGCACTCTGTGGATGTGACACAACCTCACGACTGTATGGTATTGGTAAAGGGGCTGCCTTGAGGAAAGTGAGGGAAGACAACGGTTTCTTGAAATGTATAGAAGCATTCTGTTGCCAAAGTGGAAGTAAAGACGCGATATCATCAGCTGGTGAAAAGGCCTTGGTTTATTTGTACGGGGGAAAAGGAAATGACACCCTTGACGGACTGCGAAAGACAAAGTTTTGCAACAAGGTGGCAAAAAGTTCAACTACCGTTGAAGTTCACAGCCTTCCCCCAACAACCGATGCAGCCAAATACCACTCGTTCCGAGTTTATTGTCAGGTCCAGGAATGGATGGGGAACTGTGTGGACCCCGAGAAATGGGGCTGGTGTCTGCGGAAGGGACAGCTTGAACCGAAGACGATGGATTCGCCAGTGGCTCCTGATTCACTACTGAAATTGGTCAGATGTCAGTGTAAGGGCAACTGTGACACTCAACGCTGTAGTTGCAAACAGAATGAGCTTGAATGTTCCAGTGCATGTGGTCAATGTAAAGGACTCTGTCAAAATAGCAACTTTGATGCAAGCACCGATGATCCAAGTGAATACGAACTCCTATCATGAATTACATAATTGGCTCTGAATGACGTCATACTACGTCATGGTTTTTTTTTTTTTTTTTTATAAAAAAGAGGGACAACAGGTCAAAAAACCCATACAAGCACAAAGTGCCTGTGTCACCCCTTGTGAAAGAGACAGTTCAGCCTGTCTGTAAGGTTTTTCGGCTGTAAATTAACCACTTTCCAGGTGTCCAAAAGTTGGAGACTTTTTATATGTTCATCAGAGGGACCTAATAAACAAGTTAAAGCCAAAAAACGTTGTTTGTAATACATTTATAGGGTCTAGGAGCAACCAGAAAAAAGTTATCTGTAAATTGAAGCTTTGGACGGCGGCCATCTTGAATTTATGCAAATTAACCACTTTCCCAGTGTCCAAAAGTTGGAGACTTTTTATATGTTCATCAGAGGGACCTAATAAACAAGTTAAAGCCAAAAAACCTTCTATTGCAATTTGTTCTAGGTCCAGTTAAATGATTGCTAGATTTACTGGACTACAGAGCCTTCACGAACACCGACCAGTTGATATCTATTTTCCGCCTTCAGTTGATCGCGCTATTGTGCCTCTCATCACAATACACTGACAGCAATACAAACAGCTACACCATCACGACGCTCTCATCGACGCCATGACTGACTGACAGATAAGCATAATATTCATGTCCATTCCCATGTAATCATTTATTCTTTCTTTCACTTGACTCGAGTCTCGGGACCGAAGTCTCGTTCCCCATTGTCCACCATATTGGGTAAACGTTCTCCCTTGCCTCATTGCCACGTGGAACTATTGGTGAGTTAATTCCTGGCTAATATTAACCCTTATAACCTTACCCTATATATAAATTTATTATGTGAGACCTTTGGATATAAATTAGCTTGTTTCAGATTTAATTCAATTTAGATATGGAGTAGTTTTAATTTAGATTGATTTGATTTGATTCATTATAGCTTAGTAATATTTAACTTCCATTGATAGTTTACCACATTGGTGCCCAGACCCGGGAATTAGCTACCAGTAAGGGATTTTTTGGGGCAATGAGCAAGGGGACATATAACAGGATGCAGGAACAACTCTATGATAATCTGGTAGGACTAGCCAAGCGGTGGTTAGAGCCGGAATGCAGGGTCGCATTGTTGCACCTGCCCAAGTCCTGCATCCCACCCATCATCTTCCCTCAATAATTTTCTTTTACATTCCAGACTTCCTGTGACATATGACCTGACCTGACATTTTTTCTTGTTCAATATGACCCTTTAGTAGGTATTGCTATGTTGTATACTATTTTTTCTCCATAACATAGAAGTCCGCCGTTCGGCGTCTCTTAACTAGACTACTATTTTGCCGTTGTTTTTGTATAATTTAGATACATAGCCTATAGGTTTACATGCAAAATGAGTAAACAGGAAGAGACACTGTCGGGTGAGGTGCTGATCAAGGCCCCTAAAAATCAAAGGGCAGGACTTCGGGGAGTATTAAATAGGCTAATTGTGGACGTCAACACTTTCATCACTACTGCTAACCTCGAGGAATTAGAAGCTAGATTAGACAACGTCCACAAGTCGTATTATGGCTCTGAGTGAGGTGATTGTTGCAGGCATGACAGAGAAGGAAGAGATAGTTACAGAGTGTGATAATCGCGCCCTCTATGATGAACCTGTCTTTAGAGCGAAGCACATATTACAGCGTGCTGTCGCAAGTAAGAAGGAAGGCGAGAATGAGGCCCATATAAGGGCTGACCCAAAACACACTGTACACCTCCCAAAGCTCAATCTTCCTACATTTGGGGGCAAATTGACTGAGTGGTTAGCTTTTTGGGACGTATTTCGGTCTACAGTTCATGAATCGTCTTTGGATAGTGTCCGCAAGTTTCACTACCTGAAGGGACAAATGGAAGGAGAGGCCTTACATTTGATAGAGGGTTTTGCGGTAGTGGGTGATAGTTATCTTGAGGCAGTACAATTATTAAAGTCCACATACGGGGATCAAGAGCAGTTGAAGATGGCCCATGTCGTTGCCTTGTTAAAGCTCGCAGAACCACAGTATAAGGTTGAGGAGTTAGCAAATTTTAGGGAAAATATGGAGTGCCATACTCGATCGCTAGACACCCTAGGGCTCACCACACAGGAAATGATAGTCATTATCTTACGTCAGAAGCTTCCTATGGCAATACTTGACAAGGTTAGATCGTTTGATCTGGGGGAGTTCAAAACTCAGTTCAGTAAAGAAATCAATAATCTACAGTTGAACAAAGGGAGAATGTATGTGTCGGGAGGGAGTGAGAATGTGGAGAAGAGGGGAACAGTAAGGATGACGGTGGGGACTAAAGAAAAGAAAGAGGGTACGTATAAGAAAACTGCTCAGATTCTATGTAAGCTATGTAACAACAAACATAAATGGAGTTTCTGTGTAAAATACCCAACAAATGAGACAAAACTAGCACAGGCGAAAAGATTGAAGCTATGTGTAGGTTGTCTAAGTAAGGAACATGGTAAGCAGGGACAATGTACTGCTACATACTTAAGGCCCTGTCGCCACTGCAAAGGACATCACTTTGATAAGTTGTGTCCTACGGCAGATAAAGTCAAAGACGTCAAACCAGAGGGTACTACAACTGTGACACTAGGTAGCACGCAAAACACCACTATATTGCCCACAATACAGATTCCCATGGAAGGTAATGACAGTAACAAAGTTTGTCGGGTTCTTCTAGATCAAGGGTCTCAACGTTCCTTTATAAAGAGGTCCGTCTTAGTGGGACTGAAGCACCGAATCGTAGGGGCTGAGACTCTTCGATTGCAGGGCTTCACAGGGGTTACTGACAAACAAGACTACGAGATAGCGGAGATTTCATATTTCTACCGTAAAAACCGGTACTCTATGACATGTATCAAGACACCCTATAAGAATATGTATCTGTAGGAGTGAAGAAGGTGGAACACGCATTACGTAGCAAAGGGGTTAACTTGTCAGATCCCATGGGAGATCAGAGTGAGGTGCATGTTCTACTTGGTGTGGATCATTATTATGATGTAGTATACCCTGGATTTAAAAAGATGTGTGGTGTAATTTTAATCCCCACTAAATTTGGATATTGCATGAGCGGAAAGGTGCATACTACACAGTCAAAGGTCCTGGTCGACACGGTCTCGATATTAAGAGTCCATGTAACCGCGGCAGAGGAGTTGGGAAGGGAGGATTCCCAACCTAGTGACCCTAAAAAGACTGCCGAGTTCGACCTGTAACGACTGTGGAGATTGGATCACATAGGCATTAATCCTATGGAGACTGATTATGACTCGGAAGTTGCGCTAAAAAGGTTTGACAAGTCTGTGAGCTACTGTGCCTCAGACAAGCAATATAAAGTTAGTTTACCCTGGAAGAACAGTGAGATAAGCCTTCCTACCAACTATGGTTTGGCATTAGGTCGCTTGCGCGCATTACAGCGTAAATTGTCTTAACGAACCGAGCACGCGCCAGGCGTATGACGATGTATTTCGGAGTTATGAAGATAGGGGCTTTATTGAGAGAGTCGATTTAAAGGAACCGAGTAAGAAGGGTAGGGTTCACTATCTGGCCCATCATGGGGTAAGAAAAGACAGCGTCACCACACCAATACGGGTGGTGTATGACTGTTCTGCCCACCAAGGTCAACTACCCAGTCTAAATGACTGCCTGCTGACAGGTCCGTCCATGGTGTCGGACCTGTCCCAACATCTATTTCGGTTTAGGCTGGGGAAGTACGCATATACCAGTGACATCGAGAAAGCATTCTTGATGGTCAAGCTAAAGGAGGAAGATAGAGATGTTACCCGCTTTCTTTGGTTCAGCGACATTACCGACTCTGAAAGTCCGGTCATAATATACCGTTTTCGGGTTGTACTCTTTGGGGCCACGTGTTCACAGTTTTTGTTAAATGCCACAATCAAAAAACATCTAGCTGATACTCATGAGGACACAAGTAAACTATCTCGCGGATTATATATAGACAATTTGCAGGGTTCTAGCGATAGTCAGGATGATTTGTTATATACATACTGGCAATCACGCAGATTGTTTACAGATGCACATTTATTTCTCCGCGAGTGGGTTACTAATAGTGAAGATCTTCAGAGTTTGATACAGGTGGACGGTACGGCATCTCATAACCAGGAAAAGTCCAGAAATGTGGGGATGATCTGGCAACCTAAACATGACATACTAACTTTTCAAACAAGGTATTTTGCTCAGCAGATAGGAGCGCACACAAAAAGAAGTCTGTTGAGCAAAGTTGCGCAATTTTTTTATCCTTTGGGTCTAGCATTACCCGTTACCATAAGAGCTAGGATTCTAATGCAGGAAGTTTGGAGACGTAAAATAGGATGGGATGACAGTTTGCCCGAGGACCTGAATGACCAAGGGACATTGTTGTTGAATGCGTATGCCATCCTATGTACTAAACCTATACCTTGTAAAGTGGCGGCGTTCGGTGACGTTACGTTACACACGTTTTGCGACGCTAGCGCCACGGCATACGGGGTAGCCATATATGTCGTTACTTCATTTGGGGCACATTTAGTTACAGCCCGGGCCAAGGTAGCCCCGGTTAAAAAGGTAACTATCCCTAAAATGGAATTGACTGCCATGCTGCTCTTAGCACGTCTGGTGCAACATGTACGCGCAGCATACGAGAGCGAGTTAAACATTGAAATCGTTCACGTATGGTGCGATAGTCAGGTCGCACTCAACTGGATGCATAGCAAGAAGTCTCTGCCAGTTTATGTGAGGAATAGGGTAGATGAGATTAGGGCCCTATTGCCAGACGTTGCTTATCATTATGTAAATACAAAAGAAAACCCTAGTGATCTCATAACTAGGGGTATAACGGCTAGCCAGTTAGTGAAGTCCGAATTGTGGTGGCATGGTCCAAAGTGGCTGCTCCATGAAAGTGAATGGACGATTTGGCATGCTGTTGGTGAGGGACTTCTGCCACTGGAAACAGTGGCAGTTACAGCCCAACCAAATGAGCCACCGGGTCCAATCATAGAGTGGGCAAGATTCGGTGACTATAATAAACTAGTCAGAGTTGTCGCTTGGGTATTGCGATATGTATCCAATATCAAGCTTAAAGTAACGGGCCAACTCTGCAACAAGGGTCACAACATTAATGCTCATGAATTTAAAGCAGCTGAAGTAACTTTGATCAAATGGGTTCAAGTAGAAACCTTTCCAATGAATTTGAATCCTTGCAAAGCTCGAATAAGACATTAATGCCTAATATAGTGTGTCAACTAAGGTTGCACCTAGACAATGGCCTCATCAGGTGTGAGGGTCGCCTGAAGTGGTCGGGTGTAACAGACGGCACAAACCGCCCTATACTTATGCCAACAAGACATCACGTTACTGATCTATTGATCATACGTGCGCATAGGGAAGTAAAACACTACGGGGTATGTCATATTATATCAAATTTACATCTCACATGGTGGATACCCAGAGTTTGACAAGTAGCTTGACGCGTAGTAAGAAAGTGTGTAATATGCCAGAGACTAAAAGGTAAACCATATGCAACTGGACCAGCTCCACCTCTACCTGAATGCCTGTAAAGCACATAGAACCTTTCCAAGCTGTAGGGTTAGATTACACAGGGGCATTGAAGACGAGAGAGCATGAGAAGGTTTATATATTATTGTTTACCTGTACAACGTCTCGAGCGGTACACCTAGAACTATGTGATAATATGTCTAGCGAAGAATTTATGCTGGCGTTTAGACGGTTTTGTGCCCGTCGTTCATTCCCTCAACTCATTCTTAGCGACAACGCTCCCACTTATGTCCAAGCATCAAAATATCTAAAGGATAGGAGTAGTGATCCTACTATCATCACTTTTTCGGGAGAGAAGAAGTGCGAATGGAGGTTCATTCCAGTTAAGGCACCTTGGTTTGGTGGAATGTGGAAACGGTGTGTCGGCAGAGTGAAGTCAGGACTCAGAGCGGAAGTAGGATGTGCTCTATTAACCCGTAAACGGCGGCAAAGCTCTTAAGAGGTTTTACTGGGCGACGGCGGCAAAGCTCTTAAGAGGGAGGCCTAAAAAAACATTTAAACAGCACTAAACAATTATTTTTTTTGTTTTCCCTATACCTCATATCACTCCTCCACATCCCCTCCTTCCTCCCTTTCCCCTCCCCCTTCAATTACCACCTATTTTCCCTGTTATTCCCTAATTTGTTGGTATATTTTTGTGCTAACATTAGCAAACTGTGTGGGGGATGTGCTTACGTGCCTAGCGGGTGTGTTACACAACCGAGTGTGTGTATGAGTAGGCTCAGTGTGGCTTGAGGCCTCGTGGAGGGAGGGGTTGCCTCAATTTTCTCCATAATTCATGAATGGGCTGGTCCATCTATATTCGCGATTTTGACCAGAAAAATTATATTTTCACTTGTTTTATTGTTGTTACAGGTTACTATCTGCATAGTGAAGGTAAAATAGGCTCATATGAATAGGTAATAACGATATTTATCGTAAAATGACGATTATAGGCCTGAATGGAGCCAATATGCTCGCCCATGGGGAGCTAGTTCATTACCCCCCCCTCGGCGTTACCGGGTTAAAGAAGAGTGAGTTGACGACAGTCCTCACAGAGATAGAGGCAGTCGTGAACGATCGCCCACTCACCTATGTGTACACCAACCTGCAAGAACCACTACCATTAACGCCAGCTCACTTGCTATATAGAAAACCATTGACTGCGTTTCCATCTGATTTCCAATCCATAGTAGAGTTAGAGGATCCCTCATTGTACTCTGAGGTAGCGGTGTCTAAGAGATACCAGTATATATCAAGGATAATCGAGGATTTTAGGAAACGGTGGATTAGTGAATATCTGCTAGCATTGAGGGAAAGGAGTGTTACTCCCTCTGGTAGACCAACGGCACCTACTGTTGGTGAAGTTGTTTTAATTAACCCTCTCACATCCTTATGACGCAGAGGTTGCCAGATTAGCAATAAGAAATAGATTACTCTCACTCTTATAATTACCTCTCCAAAATTAGTTTTCTGCACACAGCTAACTCAAAGACAACTGCAGAGGTTGAAGTAAATAAACTAAAGGTTTATAAATACCCCGGACGGTAACAAAGGCTTTAAAGTATCCCTAATAGGCTCAAAAATTGCATCAGGACGTGAGAGGGTTAAAGAAGATAGTCCTCGTTTATACTGGAAATTGGGCCGCATGTTGGAGGTATACAAGGGGGCAGACTCTGTAGAGCGGGTAGCGCTATTGAAGACAACCACTGGAACTACTGTTCGTCCAATCGCACGTTTGTACGCTTTGCAGCTCGATTCCGCATTGCAATCTGATGCTCCACCTGTTATTGCTGGGTCCGAGGATTCTCAAAGTAACGACTCACCTCTTACTGATGGTGATCATTCTCGGACCGGGACGCGTCCCAGACGCGCTGCTGCTGGCACCGTTGACATGTGGCATCAGAAGATAGCCTCTGGGCAACTTTAAGTTTAAGGTGGGGTTCAGGTATTTTTTTGTGGGGGGAGTGTATCGTAAATACGATAGGCTATGACTCTTTTGTGATCCCGTATGTCTCTTGTGACGTCACGGTCGCTCCTGCAGCACGACGTAGAACGAGTAGATCGAATATTATAAGATTGTAAATAAGTTAAGTTATAAAAGGCCTAATATGCTATTAAGCAATATTGCCATGGTCTTATGTAGTATATATGAATTTATCGTATATATTAATATAATTTATCGTATAGAGCAACCTAGATGCAGTACGATAATTTGGGCTCCTGGCGTTTGCCAAGGCAGCAAGGTGTGCCTCTGAGGAAGAGAGAGCAGAGCCTTCACGAACACCGACCAGTTAACATCTATTTTCCGCCTTCAGTTGATTGCGCTATTGTGCCTCTAATCACAATACACTGACAGCAATACAAACAGCTACACCATCACGACGCTCTCATCGACGCCATGACTGACTGACAGATAAGCATAATATTCATGTCCATTCCCATGTAATCATTTATTCTTTCTTTCACTTGACTCGAGTCTCGGGACCGAAGTCTCGTTCCCCATTGTCCACCATATTGGGTAAACGTTCTCCCTTGCCTCATTGCCACGTGGAACTATTGGTGAGTTAATTCCTGGCTAATATTAACCCTTATAACCTTACCCTATATATAAATTTATTATGTGAGATTTTTGGATATAAATTAGCTTGTTTCAGATTGAATTCAATTTAGATATGGAGTAGTTTTAATTTAGATTGATTTGATTTGATTCATTATAGCTTAGTAATATTTAACTTCCATTGATAGTTTACCACATATATATATATATATATATATATATATATATATATACCGGTATATTATCCCTCTCCGACATATGACGCAATTTTGAGCCTATTAGGGATACTTTAAAGCCTTTGTTACCATCAGGGCTATTTAGAAACCTTTAGTTTAGTTACTTCAACCTCTGCAGTTGTCTTTGAGTTAGCTGCGGGCAGAAAACTAATTTTGGAGAGGTAATTATAAGAGTGAGAGAACTCTATTTATTATTGCTAATCTGGCAACCTCTACGTCATATGAGTCTGAAGGGGTTATATACATACTGAATATATATATATATATATATATATATATATATATATATATATATATATATATACAGTTTATATGCTGTATCTATCAATGACAGAATAATAGTGAGTAAAAGTCTCATGGTGTATGGGTCGTGTACAATGTTCACAATGCTAGGCTGCCAGGGTGCTACTAACCCCCCAGCATTCACCGCGATCGCCTGCTTCCAGTGAAGCCACTCAAAACTCTCAAGCTCGCTCCTGCCCCAGCTCGCTCTCAGTGTGGCCATAGCCTTACTCTATGTAACAGCCAGTCCCAGTCAATTGTGTTTTTTATTTTTTTTTGTAATGTAAATCATAGAAAATGGGTATATGTCACATATAAGATGCTTGGGAGTACTCACCGTAGCCATTTTGGTGTCCAAAAGGGGGTAGGGGGGTCTCCAAGGGCTCTGCATGGACATTCAAATGCCGACCGCACCTTCAGACCTTTCGCCCGGCCACCAGGAGCAACACTGCCATGTTTTCATCATAGGCTATCGGGCATCTGTGTTTGTGACTCTACCTGAGAGTCATATGTAGCACCACAACACATACTACCCGAGATGGGCAGGTGCGCTCTGCGATCCGGTGCGCATTACTAATATAGAGGAGCGCGGAGCGAGGAGCGGCAAAATTCTGAAATCGGAGTGCAGGCGGGGAGCGCAGCTAGAAATTTGCGCTCCTTTCTGGCGCTCCGGAGGCGATTTTTCCTGTCAACAACAGGTACAAGAACGTCATTATCGTGTACAGTCATCGTACCGTTCGTACGGTATTACCCGAGCCTGTCTGACTGTCTGATAGTCAAAAGACACTATAGACTTCAGAGACTTTTATCATTTTATGGTATCGATACTATCGGAATGTTACTTGAATGTATGGGTGGGAGGGTGGTTTGGGGGATGGTGGGGGGAAGGTAGAAGCGTAATTGACTCGTGTTACAAATATGAAGCCGATTGGTGAGGTAGTTTCGCCACCACAGATTTTATTTGTTTTCCTTTTCTTCGTACGGATTCGCTGGAAGTGGGTTGTGGGAGGAAGTTGGGGGTGTGGTGGAGGGAAGGCATAAGGGTAAGGCACTTGTCACACAAATATGGAACCGATTGGTGCAATCGTTTCGCCGCCACAGATTTTATTTTTTTTCCTTGTGAGGCGACCAATAGTCAGCGAGTGGGTGGGAGGAGGGGTTTGGGGTAGTGGTGGTGCCATGGTGGGTATGCAGAAGGGTAAGGTACATGTGGTAAAAAACTAAACATATGAAAGCCATAGGTGCAGTCGTTTCGCTGCTACGATTTTTTTTCGGCGAGTCAGTATATAATTATATACGGACCTGGCACTGGGCGTGACAACTGACATCTGACAAGACCCTAGTCCCGGCCGTATATATATAATTATTATAAATTATATACCGTCGGACCTGGCAGTTTCGGACCTAGTTTCTCAGTTTGGACAGTTTCTGTAATTCTTTGTCATATCATAGATATCAATGGACAGTCACAATGTCACAAACTCACAATGATATCAATCATATCATTGATATTTGCAATGATATCAATCATATCATATCATTGACATTTGATTCATTGATATGACATAAAGAATAACAGAAACTGAGAAAGTGAGAAACTTAAACAGTTAAACTTCAGAAAGACACCATGACTTGAGTTTTGTTTAATGTTTTGAATTCTTGGAATTTAGTGAAGTGAAAGACAAAGGACAAAGTGAAGGACAAAGGTAAATAATTAAATAACTTCTAGAAGCTGTTTTTTTTTTTTTTTTTTTTTTTTTTTATATACCTATTTTTGGGAGCGCGGAGCGGGAAGCGCATCGGGTCTGCTGACAAAAGGAGCGCGTGAGCGCTGCCGCATTACCTTATGTCTGATGAGCGCGGAGCGCTGCCGCATTACCGGTCCCACCGGAGCACGCCCACCTCTGCATACTACATACAATAATATGTAACAATTTTAATGTTTGTGAGTGTAGGTATATTGTTTTGGCTTTTGAGTAATGTATACTTAGTGTTTACTTGAAGGCGTTGCAAGACAGTGTCCGCGTGTGTTGCCGGAAGGCCATGATGCCATTCTCGCCACAACAATATTCACGCGTACGAAAGTACACGTGTCAGTCTACCACACAGACACATGCTCACTCTCACTTTCTTTGACTGTTCTGTTACTTGCGTGACCATATATGTTCACAAAATTATTTATTTTACACCTTATTATTAGATAATTGTGTATGACACTGCTATACGTAATGTGGAGAGTCACTTTCACTTGCACATTTTGTGTTTTTCACTTTGGTTTTGTACTTCAATAAATATTTACACTTATAGTTTCATACTCAAAAATTATTTACATATATTAGCGTCTTTTATCGCATTTACTACACTCACTGTGCTTAGAAGTGTTCTAGAGTTTGACATTTCTCGAAACATTAAGGAAAGCACAGCCCTACATCACATTGTGGGCAGTAGATCTTGGTGTCTTTTTATTTTGGGGCCTTGCATGTCGTGTTGCATCATACATGACACCGCCTACAGGGCTTCTCCTTGCTAGGTGTTGGAAGGATGTTGCGGCAGAAGTGGCGTTCTGTCAACCTGCAGGCCCATCTGCTGCTGGCCGACGATAAGCTGGTCATTGTTATTTTCTAGGTCCTGTCATGTTCTTTCTCAGGATCTCTTGTGCCAGCTTGATGCAATAGTTTTCCATTGTTTCATGTTCACCCTAGATTTCAGTGTACACTCAACCAAAAAACAATCTTTACACTGGTGAGCAATAGAAACTTGTGTGAACAGAATAAATCGGGTGAAACATACGTATTATCAAAAGATTTCTAATCACTTCCAGAATATTTAGAGAGTTAGTGTAAAGATTGTTTTTTGGTCGAGTGTACAGAACATGAGAGTTGTACAGTGTCATGTCGAGGAGATGGACAAATAGCTTCTCATACCACCTCATCGTCTTCTTGGCGCACTCGACATAAGGAAATTACTGCATCTGATTCGTCGACTAGCCTCATGTATATGTTGTAGTCGACAGTTGCAACAGGTTTCGCCTGTTGCACGACCACAGCGTCTGGTGGGTTAATAATAATAATAATAATAATAACTTTACTTAGCCTAAAAACATATACAATATATTACAATATCTTCATAATTCATTAATTATCAAGGTTGAGCCCATGAAATGTAAAACCAAATTTATGGGCTCCTTCAAAATACGTTTAGGAAATTACCAGCAGTGTTTTGTATATGTAGTATGCTTACAATAATTTAGATACTCAGTTAACGTTTTAAAACTTAATAGTTAATTAGTAAGTGATTTTTACAATTCCGTTTAAATTCTAAAAGACTGTTAGCCACTTCTATTTCTTCTGGTAGTCTATTCCAGAAGATACTTCCCGAGTAGGTAACAAATCTTTTACCAAAGTTAGTATTTGGCTTGGGTGGTCTGGGGGCCGGGGGAATGCTGGAGCGACCTCGGTGACTCTGGGTCTTCTCCTGGGTAACCTAGATGTGTGTGAATTTGTGTTTTATCTGTGTTTGTTTGCTGTTTTATGTTGGTTTGTGTTTTCCCTGTTCTTGTTCTGTCTTGAGTCGGCCACCCACAAGAAAAAAACAGAATAAAATAGAATAAAATAGAAAATAAAAAATATGAATAGGAAAAATGGGGATTGGGCCTGAGCATAAACAGTAGATAGATAAATAGACAGGTCTGAGAAGATTTTTGTTACTAGTGTTGTGACTATGTTTACTGTCTACGTGATGGAAATATTGATTCTGAACACAATCAAGCTGATTGAAAACAAATTTAGGAGATTTTATTTGATGAATATCACATAGTTTTAACACTCCCAATTATTTGAATAAAGGAGTTGTATGCTCTAAATATCCCACTTAAGATATTATTCTCATGGCTTTCTTTTGTAGCTTGAATAATGATTTTAAGTGTGTTTTTGTGGCTGAACCCCAAACAATATTACAATACTGATAATATGGATAAATTAAACTGTTATAGAAACACAGTAATGCTTCTTTGGTAAGCAGAGTTTTTACCTTATACTGTATATAATGCCTAAGGATTTAGACATTTTTCCATTTATTTATTTTATATGTTCTTTCCAATTAAGTTTATCATTAACAAATACACCAAGAAATTTGGTTGAGTTACATTCTTATAGTTTTTTCATTTCCTAGTAAAGGTGGGTGGCAATGGTGAAGACGTTTACAACAGGAGGATATTGTTGGCCTTCATATGTATTACCGAGCCAGTTTCTCTCCGGTTGGGCAGAGGGGGCATGTAGGACCAATTTTTCCCGACGGTGCCATACATTCCGGTGTAGAATGTGGTAAGGAATCTTTGAGTTATTGAAGGTAGAGGGCGAGGGAAGGGCTGTTGTACCAGTTATCAAGGTAAAGGAAGTGGCTCCTGTTGATGTAGTCCTGCATCATTTTCTTGAATATACTGTACCTGTAGCCAGTGCGGCGGGCGCACATCTCAAACAACTTCAGACCTTACCGATGACGTTTTGATGAGTTTTGATGATTGAGTTTGGTCGATGACAAGCTTCTGGTATGGTCTTAAGGTGGCAGCAAACTTGACTTTCAGGTATTCAAAAATAGGCCTGATTCTCTCCAAGGAGTCTTTACTACTTCAACCTTGCTCCACTAAAGCCCTGTGACTACTCAGACTGTCTGTGAATTTAAGGTTTACCATGATAGAACTGAATCGGTTGTGGCTCATGATTTTACCAATTATGGGCGTGTCAATCAGAGGGTCACACGACCAGGACTTCCTGATGGAAGACTTCTTCGTAACCCCCATCAGGATGACGATGGCAAGAAGCAATACATCTCCGTGGCCGTGACATCAGTCCACCTAAGGGCCGGCCAACGGAGTGTTGGGTTTGTGTTCTGGCACCCATGTAGTAAAAATTGTACCAGTTGCTTTGGTCAACAATTATTGACATTAGGTTTGCCGTGAAAACTGCAGAAAGGTGTCCAGTCTGGTGGAGTACCTGTTCATGTTGGGAATGCTGGGGCCTGCCTACCTTTCTCCAAAAAAAGTGTACACATTTGGGACATAATCAGCTCCATCAAGTCAGTCCCAAGCATGCTGCCTTGGGTCATATTCCCCCTCACTCATGCCACCCTCTTTGCCAGACTGAGGATCTCCTGAAGAAGGTGTGGGTGGTGTCCTTCCCTTCGATCTTGACCTCAATCTCGATCTCGACCTAGACCTCGATCTAGAACGTGAGGTAGAATCGGGCCTAGGGGCATATATAAGAGGTACCTTCCTCGACACACAGCTGTGAGTGGCACGCCCACGGGTACAAAACGCACATTCCATTTGGGCGTTAGGGCATCTGGCAGTGACAGGGTGATGGGAGGACCCTGGCGGCGGTGATGAAGGTGGTAGTGGAGTCTTGGGGCAATGAGAGAGCCCTGGCTGAGGTGATGAATGCGGTGGAGATGTTGTGGTGGGGGCATAAGCCAGAGAAACAGGTGTTAATGATGGTGATGGTGGTGGTTACACACACTTTGGTGATGAGCCACCGGGGGGATATGCACAGGATGGTGAGGTATACAGGCGGCATGTGTGGTGTACATTAGGGGAGGTGTGGTGTAGTGGTCTTGCCACTGGACTGGTAATCCTAAGGTCCCGTGTTCGAATCCCGATGTATCAATGGGAAGATATTATTGGGATGGAATTTGTGCTGTACTTGGTAACAGTGTATTACCACGAAGTCCACCGACACGCCATATAAGATACCCTAGCTGTCTTCAATAAAATAACATTGCATGAATATTCCCATATTCAAAATATGCTAATGGGGGCAGTGCCTAGTGAGTTAAGAGCTCAATAGGTGGCGTTTGGGAAAGAGAGGGTCCGAGACCGGTAGTGAGGCGGTGAGATAGTGGCGAAGCAGCTCTGAGAAGTCAGATGTTGCCTCAAGGCCACGAGGGACCGGCCAGGCGTCGTGAACTACGATGGTAAGGCCAGAAAGAGCCGGTTGAAGCGCTCAAACTATCCCAATGTCTCACTCACTGTCTGATGTTCTTTCCTCTCACTAAAACGTTACGCTTTCCATAATGCAGTTGGGTCTGAGTACATGATTAGATTGATATCCAGAATTCGATAACGGATATTTATCGTGATCGTGTACTCAACCTTTAACTGTGTTGGCGGTTTAATGGTTTAGATGCTTATGTTCTGGGTGTGGTGTCCCGAGTTCGAATCCCGGGAGGACCATATGCTTTCATTAGTTTATTCAAGTACCATGGGGTTTGTAATTGATGAGTAATGTCAAGAACAGTATGTTACTTATAAGACCTGGCTTCACCATGTTGAGCGGTTGAATATACAGGCTATAAGCCATGACTAGAGGTAGAAGCTGGATATAGAAAAAAGAAAAAACATGTTGTGAAGCTCTCAACTCACTCTCTCTTTCTTCACTTTCCACTTCCTGCCCCTGCAGTAGGAGGAGGGCCCCTGGGTAGCCCATAAAAGGTGGGTATGTTTTTTTAAAGGAGAGGTGGTGGAGGGTGGCGGCAAGGGTAAGAATGGAGAGGGTGATGGAGGGCGTTGTAAAACAGGTGAAGGAGGAGAATCAACAGTAACATAAGCATGTGCTCCACTACTCTGGTAAAACAAAGGCACAATTGGCTTCTCAATCTCCTCTATTTCTTCTCTGGTTACTAAATATTCATCTCCTCATGAATCAAAAGCACTGTCTTGATATTCGTAAGAATATCATTGCCACAGCCTAGGAGGCACTTATAATAAGGCTTGAATGAGGCCTTTGTGAGGGTGCGCGGTCCGACATCAAGTACAAACTAACAAGCAGTGCAGCCTTCAAAAGTTTCCAGGACACATAGGCAGATCCCCTCCAAAATATTCGTGTTTCCGCACAGGACAGTGGAACCTCCTCGCAAAGGGTCGCAAAGTAGGAGATGCCTCACGAGAGGACGCATTTCCTACTCGCCAATCGATGACCTTAGTCAGTGGCCAATGATGATGAACCCGACCTACAGTGGTTTTGATCTCGTTGATAGGATGTCCCCAGTTGTGCCCTGATGTTTTTGAAGCGTATAGCTGTAAAATACATGAAACAGAAAACCCCCTTTTATTTTCATATTTTGGGGATGAACTGGTTCTTTAGTAACGTGCATGGACCAGCGATGTTTTAACTGTCAAACGAAAGTGCTGCAAAGATTTTTGCAACAAGTCAAAGGACTCACCAACAAGACTGATGATTAGGAAGCAGAACAAAGAAGATAGGTCCAGGGATGCGGCACCGGGTTGAATCAAACAGCAGAATTATAAAGAAACATTGATACTTGGTAGAGATTTCTCATCCCAGATCCTTCGGAACTCCGGTCGCTGGAAAAGAATGTGGCGTTTACGTTTCCTGCAGTCCCTTCGTATAGTTGGCTGCAAGAGACGTTCAGTGGCAAGTCATGTTGAGCTTGAAGTTGTCAATTGGACAAAGTTATCGTGCAAACTTAACCTAGACCTAAGGGCCCTTGTAGCACCCCATTCAGTACGGATTGGCGGTTCAAATGCACAGCCACTTTGGTTCCCGCTTTCTTGTGCGAACAGTTTACACAGCACACGGCTTCTGTCTGCCTTATACGCAGAAGTTTTTGAGGTTTTCGAAAGGTGTGCTGGTGGCGCCAATTGTTCAGGGGCACCACAATTTATCCCCTGCAGGGGGGAAGGTTTGGACAGTTTCGTTGGCAAGGACCAATGTTGATCACAACTTGGCGTAGCTTGATGGGCGAGGAACCTCCATGGTAGTGGGTATAATTTGTTGCTGTCAACCCTTTGCCTGACGTAAGAGACACAACATCAATACCAAGATTGCAGTCACCTGAAAAACAACTTCACGGCAGCTTCAAATTGTGAACATCCAAATTACTACCGCAGTGTTCGCAAAGAAGTGTTCGAATTTACGAAAAGGCTTGACCCCATTTCAGCATCTGACAAGCTGTGAAAATCTGGACATACTGTGGAAAACTTCATGGTGGCTTTCGACCAAAATGATCAGGCTGACAGTCCGGGCCTTAATGCGAGTGTGGGCTGCCATGGACCACACCCAGGGAAATCATCCGTCCATGTCTTTGCCCATATTGACCTGGACCCTACGGACATGAGTTTGTATTTTGACTCAACACTTCACTTCGTTGGCTGCGGGGAGGGGTAAAAAGCCATCGCCAGGGGAAACGACGCCAAATGCCTGACTTCTCGACAAACAGCTTTATTGGAAAGCGAAGACGATCATTGTTCATGAGAATGCAGAAGCGAACCTGGCCAAACAACCCCCCATTGGTTTGCTGAACCTTGGTGGCTTTCACTCTGGATGGAGCCTTTTTTGGGATGCTGGGCCATGGTTATGGAAGCATCTGGGCTTTAAGGAGGTTTTTGGAAGCTTACTATACGCTGAAAATGCTGTTGACCCAAATGCTGAGTGGGAAAGCCTTATGCACGAGCAATCAGAGGATCAGATGACACTTCTGGTTGACACAAGCCCCTTGAGTTCGATTGTGTTTAGGCAGGGCGACTACGGTTTGTCAAACCTCTTCAATGGTAGCTGAGGAAAAGTGACGCATGCAAGGACTCTTCCCGGAGGCTGCCAGATCTTTTGGATAAGAAGCTGGTTGCTGTGAAGACGTTTCAATTCGGAAACCGTGACAAGGTCCTGCAGTACAGACGTTTTCAACCAGAATTTCTGAAAAAACTTAAAGCTGGAGAAGAAAAGCTCCTTAGCAGAGCCATAAGGATGGGAAAAGCTATGGCTTCAATACCTGGGACCATGATTGACCTGCTGCGTCGCTTCCTGGAGGGCCACTGGAGACCATGGGGCGATTTCCTACTGTACCTCGGAACCCACTCCAGTAGATGTTGCCGTAACTTTTGCAGCGTGGTGGTCATAACAAATTAATGCCAAAAGTCAGCCCATGTTGTACATTCAAGACATGAGTGAACTTGAGCAGCTCAACCAAGGACATGTGTCTGTCAATTGAACTCCGTCTATTTGTGATCCGCCGAAGTGATCGCTGTGGGCAGGGACTGCCAAGCGACTGGTTATAGGAGCCGGTTTTGAATGCGCTCTTTGGAAAACACGATGGGGGGATTTACACGTTGGTAGGGGGGCATGTAGGAAACGGCAACGCCTGCGCTGGGTTCCTTCCTATGCCAGCCTGCGCTGAGGGTGAGTGAAGTTTCTGCAAGAACTGACTGGAATTATTTCCACACTCTGATGCAGCACCAAAGAAATGACTGAAGCACGGCTTGAACGAGATAGGAAGGGACACAGAGAAGGTTTCTCTCGCATTCTTCAAGGATTTATGAAATCCCATTTCAAGAGAATCAAATAGCAGCTCAGGAAATAATTGCCAACGGGTGTGACAGGGACCCAGCCTCGGCCAATCCTCATTTACTGTTATGAGGTTTGGTATGAAAACACTTGTGCAGGAACGAATGGAAAGGTAGCAAGCTTTGACGTTTTCCATTAGGAAGAAAACGGAATCAAAGTTGAGTCTGTTTGGGTGGGCAAAGGTTTACACTCAGTGCTGCAAAAGTACCAATCGATCCCCACAGGCTCCTTTTCCAGAGGCTCCCATCTTTGCTAATAAACATGGTACTTAGGGTTTTGAAGAGGTCTTTGGCGTATGCCAGTTGTCTAGCTACCCTACTGGCTCTGTTCGATAAGTGGGGGAGGGCTCAGGGAAGCCAATAAAACCACAGCTAGGAGATGAGATAAGCTGCTGTTGTTCCCAAAGTCGTCATTGGAATCCTTTGAGGAAGAAAGGACTGTGGAACCCATGTTCTGGATGGTGGGTTTCCTTTATTTGCAAAGGATTCCATGGAATAAGGGTGACACAATTTGAGGGACATTGCAAGCTGTACATGACAAAGCATGTTTCCAAAAACCTTTTCTCAACCCGCTGGTTGTTTCGACGGTTATAATTCAGGACCTCCTATACCAAGGACATGACACACAATCGACGATCAAAAAAGGAGTCTTTGGGTCAAACAAGGTGATGTTCACTCCCAAAAACCATGTCCCCTTCGGTCAAAAAAGGAAAAACTTCTTGGCTCAAACCTCGGACAATCACAAAACTTCAGTGCTTATTGTTTCTGTGAAATGAAACATTCAAGGCCAAACTGGAATTTGAACTGTGTCATGCGCCGCAGGATGCAGATGTCATGATTGCGAAAGAAGGGAATTGAGCATGCAAGGGAAAAACTGACTATGTGAGCAGGTGAGGACCACAGACTTTGTTGGTGCATGTTGTGTCATTATCGGAACGAGGGATGAAGTGATTTGTACTTCAAGTCGAGCAAAGGGGGGGGGGGGGGGCCAAGGTGGGAAAATGTTTGGCATATTAACATCAGGTAGCAGGAAGCTCTCGGTTGGGAAAGCATCTGTCGTTTCCCTCCAGTTGTCCATTCGCACTCTGTGGCTGTTGACACAACCTCACGACTGTTAATGGTATTTTGGTTTAAAGGGGCGCCTTGAGGAAAAGTGGGAAGGACAACGGTTTCTTGACAAATGTTATAAGAAGCATTCTGTTGCCAAAGTGGAAGTAAAGACGCGATATCATCAGGCTGGTGAAAAGGCCTTGGGGTTTATTTGTACGGGGGAAAAGAAGGAAATGGACACCCTTGACTGACTTGCTAAAGCCAAAGTTTTGCAAAACAAGTTGGCAAAAAAGTTCAACTACCGTTGAAACGTTCACAGCCTTTACCCCAACAACCGATGCGGCCAAACTCCCAACTCGTTCCGAGTTTATTGGTCAGGTCCAGTCATGGATGGGGAACTGTGTGGACCCCGAGGAAACATGGGGCTGGTGTCTGCGGAAAGGGGACAGCCTTGAACCGAAGGGACGGATGGATTCGCCAGTGGCTTCCTGATTCACTACTGGAAAATTGGTCAGATGTCCAGTGTAAGGGCACTGTGACACTCAACGCTGTAGTTGCAAACGGAATGAGCTTGAATGTTTCCAGTGCATGTGGTCAATGTAAAGGCACTCTGTCAAAATAGCAAACTTTGGGAATGCAAGCACCGATGATTCCAAGTTTGAATACGAACACTCCTATCATGACTTACATAATTGGCTCTGAATGGACGTCATACTACCTCATGGTTTTTTTGTTTTGTTTTTTTATAAAAAAGAGGGACAACAGGTCAAAAAAAACCCATACAAGCACAAAAGTGCCTGTGTTCACCCCTTGTGCAAAGAGGACAGTTTCAGCCTGTCTGTAAGGTTTTTCGGCTGTAAAATTAACCACTTTTCCAGGTGTCCAAAAGTTGGAGACCCTTTTTTATATGTTTGCATCAGAGGGACTAATAAAACAAGTTAAAGCCAAAAAAAAACGTTGTTTGTAATACATTTATAGGGGGTCTAGGAGCAACCAGAAAAATAGTTATCGTAACATTGAAGCTTTGGACTGCGGCCCCATCTTGAATTTATGCAAAATTAAAACCACTTTCCCAGTGTCCAAAAAGTTGGGAGGACTTTTTTAATATGTTCATCAGAGGGACCTAATAAACAAGTTAAAGCCAAAAAACCTTCTATTGCAATTTGTTCTAGGTCCAGTTAAATGATTGCTAGATTTACTGGACTATAAGCATGTGCTCCACTACTCTGGTAAAACAAAGGCACAATTGGCTTCTCAATCTCCTCTATTTCTTCTCTGGTTACTAAATATTCATCTCCTCATGAATCAAAAGCACTGTCTTGATATTCGTAAGAATATCATTGCCACAGCCTAGGAGGCACTTATAATAAGGCTTGAATGAGGCCTTTGTGAGGGTGCGCGGTCCGACATCAAGTACAAACTAACAAGAAATTTTGTTTACTGAGGAGGGATGCTTGCGGCCCGCCAAACCCACGCAGGGTGTCCTAAGTCGTTGCTAGTTAGCGTTGAGTTGCCCAACACCCTAAGGTATCAGATGGCAAAAATTAAATCCCCTACGAGCGTTATAAGGAGTGTAAATAAGAGCGAGATTAGCTGACGTGCAATGGCCATCGTTGGGACTGTGCATTACAAAAGAAGCTGATGGCCAACGTACGTTGCTGAGGCTGGATGGGCTAAGGTAAAGCTAACTTGCAATTATCCAATTAAGTTCAACGATGTATATGTCCATGTATTCTAGGATGTATTACATATTTACTTTCACCTTTGGAAAGACAATTCATAGACATAAGGCTTACAAATGCGTGGAATAAATACTATACCTCTCTAGATTATTATTTATTTTTGCGATGCAAGCTAAATGTATTCTCAAATTAAAATGAATAATTGGGTTAATGAGCCGCTCGTTATATACTTGTAATATTTTCTTTCGTTGCAATTTTAATTACAATTACTATTATTACGTTTGTTTATAGAATGTTGTTTCCAGCTTCATATCCAACTATAGCAAAACATAAAATTCCTCACTGTTAAACTATGTAGAGGTTCATTACAGACCTGTTATCAACCAACCAAAGAATAATAGGCAGTAATTTCGAAGTTTTTGAAAGACTTTTTTCAAAAATGCGAAAAAGGCATTTAACATTTTTGGCCGAATACAAATTAGGGAATGGATGCAGGAAATGAGGATAGATTAGTGTAGTAACGATCTTAAGGTGTTTTCTTCCGCCTTAATGAGAAGTTAATGGCCACATAAATCTTATTGTCATTTCCTCTATTTCTTTCACGAACTCCAAGAACTGCTCTCTATTAATGTTATGTACCATGTATGCCTGTCCAAAAATTATAGAGCATAAAATGAGTGTAAATAGTTGGAATTGAAGCTCTCTTAATGATGGGAAATACTTTATAACTGTGTAGTGTTAGCTAAACTTGGTCGCATTCAATCAAATCTATCAGTGTAGTTAATATAATTGCATCGAATACAGTATTATAGGTTTGAGTCCCGGAGGGAAGAATGAAAACATTATATTTAGTAGTGGACACGAAATCATTGACGATATGCCTATTAGTATAATAGTCCCCTTTCAAGCACCCGCGGTTAGCATGTTTGAAACGCCCACCGCAGGGGAAAGAGTCCTAACATCATAAGTGTAATGCTAATTCTCATGGAATCGTCTTTATGATTGGGTACTCACTACGAAAAAACTTCGTAAAAAATTAAAAATAGAAATTAACTTAAAATATGTTATATTAAGGCTTTCCAGATTGTGGATGTCTTTGTGGATTCTAGCCGAGACACTGAACTGAGCGTCGCCATTCCTCCTTCAATGATATATCAAGATTAAACTCAAGACATCATATGAATGGGAAGGGGATGGAAGGGAGGGCCCTACATCGTCAATGATTTCGGGGCCACTACTAAATATTAGGTTTTCATTCTTCCCTCCGGGACTCAAACCTATAATTTATTAGTGGCCCCTCCATCATTGACGATATGCCTGATGTCTCAAGACTGGAGGGGGACATTCGTGACAATATCAAAACCACTAACAAACAACCATAGGTAGAGACAAAGAATCATACAACAAACTTAAGTCTTTATTGTTTACATACAATAAAAGTAGAAAAATGGAAAGAAAGCAGTGCGTTACTTCGAAGATCTGCTTAAAATGACCATACAGGTACATCTGTTAATTAAAGAATATCACATTGAGATTCAATAACATTTGTTTTCCAAGAACATTCTTTTATTCCTGTCCAACATTGTAAAGGCACAACAAAAATCATTTGAGTATATCCTATGTCCTTAAAATAGTTTGTACATATCATATATTTTGTACTATTTAAACTTAATATCCTATAGTTGCAACTATGATAGATATCTTATAAAAATTAAATTAAAATTTTGAGCTGTATAACCAGCTCGACTTATCAAGTATTACAGCTCGTGACCTAATCACATAGTCCGGCGAAGGGTCTAGACTCTAGAGGTCTTGAGCTCTCAAGCAAAAAAAAAAAAAAAACCCTCCCTTCTTTTTCACCATTAAGATTAAACTTAATTTTAGTAGCACATAGACCAACTAGACCCGCTGACGTAAGGCCACACAGGTCAGTTTTGGTTTATCCAAAGCCACAGACAGGTACTGCGTCAAGAAAGTATGATTGGAAGCCCACAGCTTAGTGTTAGCTATGTCATCAATTGAATAATTTTGCAAAAACCTTAACGAGACAGCCCATTTTCTGATGTCGTGAGCCCTGCCCACTACACCAGAGTTACTTTCACGAATTACATCTACGAGCAAAGAAGCCAATTTTGTTCATGTGATGCAAGTACCTGTACTATTGACCCATAAGGCTCCCTGTTGTTGGGGCTGCGACACCCTAATAAACTTGATTAAAGCCTGCACCGGGCATAAGACATGTATGTGTATGCTCGCGTTTAAGAGCCGGGATCATAAACTCAGAGAACACATGATCTCTGTGTTCATTCTTTGCAACGAACGTGGGAGATGGAGCAATTTGTAAATTTTCATGAAGTCTCCCAAACCTGAGGCAATTAGGTTCGTTGCTCAACGCCGCCAACTCAGACACCCTGTTACCTGTAGCCAAAGCCATAAGGAACACATCCTTCTTTAATAATGAGTCAAAATCCGGCGCGAGATTATACTTGCGCGAATGAAGCAAAGACAAAGCTTTGTCTAGTGACCAGGTAGGCATGAAGCTTGAACATGCCCTCATGAACCCTTTCTCCTCCGCCTGCGGTATGGATAGACCTGTAAGGTCGTAAAAGGGTGTTCTAATTGCAGACAGATGATTCTTCAGCGTAACTACAGAAAGGCGTTGTTGTTCAAACAAATAGTCCAAGTACTTAAAAACCAAAGCTACTGATGCATCCGTTTGTGCCGTTTCTACTATCCAGGTTGTGAACGTTTTCCAATGTGATTGATATTGTCTCCTGGTAGACATAGTATGCTGATTAAGAAATTTATTAGTAACACTCTCTCCATATGGAGTTAACCATTTGGCATTTTGAATGTCCAAAAGGCAATAGTCAGCGAGGTCTCTAGGTTGCCAATTGTCTCCAAGTGGAAGGACGAGGCCGGGAGCGACACCGGGTTCTCGCACCACGTTTTCAACTGGTGGTACCACACCTGAGCCGGCCAAAGAGGCGCGATCATCGAGACTTTTTTTTTTTTTTTTTTTTTCTATGTGATTGAGGGAGGCAAAAGGCATAACTGCCTATAGCGAGTGCCTCCCCCATAGTTGAAAGAGTGACAGGGCCAAAATCAAGGGACGTTCGAGCCAAAATGCCTGGACACACGGAGTTTGAAGCAATTTAAGTCATAGGAAGAGGGAAAGACTGATTCTGGGAGAGAGTTCCAGAGTTCAGATGTTGAGTAGAAGAAAGTTTGAGAGTAACGTTTCACTCTTGGGTTGGAGAGTTGCACAGAGTAGGGGTGGGATTGAGTTGCAAGACGGGTACCACGTGCCCTACGTAAAGGAGGTGGTATGCACTGGGATAGCTCTGAGGAACACTGATTATTATAGTAGCGATAGAATAGCGAGAGAGATGCAACATTGCGGCGGAGAGAGAGAGATTGCAGAGAGTTGGTGAGTGGACGGGAGTTAATGATACGAAAGGCCTTCCTTTCAACTTTGTCTAGGAGAGCGGTGTGAGAGGAACCTCCCCACACATGTGAACAATACTCAATACTACGCCCCGGTAACCACGTAGTTTGTGAACTACCTGACACATGAGTGAAGCGTCGGGAGGCGGAAAAAGATAGATGGAATTCCACTTGTTCCAGTCCTCCAACAATGCGTCTGGACGCCCCGCCGGAGTCAGTCCCCGGCGGGTTAGGTAGAGAGGAAGTCTGTGGTTCTCCTCGGACGCGAATAGATCCACTTGTGGACGGTACGGCTCTGCAATCATCTTGTTGAAGATGCTTTGCTTGATTGCCCACTCTACTTTGGTGCACTGTCGCCGGGACAGCACGTCTGTCTAGACATTCGCTACACCTGGGGAGTACATGAAGATGAATGCTCAGCTCTTCGGCCATAGCAAAAATCTTCTCTGACATCTCTAGCACCCTCCGAGACCTCGTTGACCCTTGCTTTTGAATGCAGTGCACCACATTCAAATTGTCCATTCGAAAAGCTACTGATTACCCCCGCAAGGAGGAGCCGTGAGTTTGAAGGAAAAACAAAGGGACTAAAAGCTCTTGCTCGTTGATATGAAAATTCTCGGTTTGGGACCAAAGACCTTGACCCTGATGACCTAGGTTCGACTGATAACCCCAGCCTATTGTCCCTGAAGCATCTGTGTTTACTCATACCGTAGGTGGGGGAGAAACCCACGTCATTATTGAGTGCAACATTTCTCTCCTCGCCCAGACCGACAGTAAGTTGTGAATTAATGGAGGAATTTTCCACAATTTTCCCGCCGGCAATAGCGGGAAATATTTGTTTCCTTCCAAGATTAATCTCTTTACTTTCAACTGGCCCAACTTTACAGTTAGTTGAATCCAGTTGAAAGAGCCGGCAAGAGACTTCCAGGTCCTTCTCGTCGTGTTCAGACTGTGGAGAAACACAAACAATTTCTTTCGAAATCTGTTGCGGTTGTCCACACTCTGACTGAGAGTAAGGTTGGCTGTGTCCCAGACCAGCCCTATCCACTGAATTACCCATGTGGGAACAAAATGTGACTTTGCCAAGTTGACCTTGAACCCTAGGGATTGTACATGATTGATAATGTGATTGATATGGATTTTGCATAGACTCTCTGACTCCGCCACTACCAGCCAATCGTCCAGGTACCACAACACCTTGATCCCCTGATTCAACATTGGCATGAGGGCCTGCCGGACTAATTTCGTGAATATTCTCGGTGCTAGTTCAACCCGAATGGTATTCTTTGAAAGACATAAGTCTCTTGCCTGATCCTCAAGGCGAGGAATTTCTGGAACCTTTTGTTGATAGGGACATGCCAATAAGCGTCTGTCAGGTCTAACGAGCGCATCCAACCTTGTGGCGGAAGTGTTAGCCTGATGTGATTCACAGTGAGCATCCTGAAGGGTGAATTGTGAATGTGGTTGTTCAAACACGATAGGTCGACTACTGGTCGCATTTGAACACTGTCCCCCTTTGGCACGAGAAAAAGTCTGGACGTGAAAACAGGGCAAGTTGGATCGACCGGGACAATGACATGCTTGGTGATCATTTCCTGGACTAGTGACTCCACCTCTAAAGAAACATGATTGACTTCTCGAGTTTGACGTAAATTAGGTCGCCGGAGCCACCGCCAGGTGATGCCCTTGCGTACCACTGTCCGTGCCCAAGTTCGCCGGGGCCAGGCCTGGTGACACGCCCAAAATGACCCAGTTACTTGACTGGGCCTGTCCGGCGGAACTACCCTTGGATCCAACTCACCCTCGACAGGCCCCGGGAGAGAGAGAGTTTGAATAGCTAGTTTTTTGCTGGTGGTGTGGTAGGGATAGACGGTTGACTGGCTTAGGCCGGTGTCGCTCCCTGACCTGACTAACTTGTGTTGCGACTTATTCTTATTATGCCACTTGCCTGAATGTTTTCCCTGTTTAGGCTTGTGCTGAGTACCTCCCTGCGCTGGGGGAGACATGGGGCCCTGAAAGGGCTGCTTAGCACCAGTAGGTTGTGACTTACCTCCGCCTTTAGGTTTGCAGTACGGTTTCTTAAAGTTCTCCTTCCTAGCCTGCGAAGTACTCGGCTGCAAGCTGTCAACCATATTATACACTGCCTTCCAAGTCTCAAGGTTTAGCAAAGAGGCAGTTAACACAGGGGAAAGAGTTACCCGGCGACCAATGTCGTCCAGTAACTTCTTTACCATATACACTCTTAGGTCCTGACGTGCACGAACAGCCTCCAACAAGGCTACTCGGATATCACCCAAGGACTGGATGGAATTCTGTAAAAGAAGCCGCCGGGATAGTTCGGTGGCCTTCCTTACATTTGGGTCAGAAAAAGCGGCTATGGTCCTTGTGAGGGACTGCGTTATTTGGCGGCTCAAAATAGATTGTGAAAATAGTCTAAAAGCTTTATTTCTCAATTTAAAATCTCTGTCTAAGTGTGCCGGAGGGGGGGTAGAAAAGGGTTCCTGCAAGTCATAGAGAGACAGTTTGGGACCCCAGGAATTCAGAAAGAGCAGGGGACACCCCTCCGGCTTTATTGATAGGCATTGAGAACCAAATGTGGTTATCCTGAGGTATTTGGTGAGAGGATTTTGACGTGATAGTAGCTGCAAACTGTTGCGCCTCAGCCTCCCAGTCCACCAACGGGCCTAGAACTACCTGTCCCACCTGCAGAACTGGATTGTGAGACTGATCTAGAACCGGAGTTGTATCCAACTTCGGCGTTAGCGTATTGAGCGGTTTAATATCGTTCACGCCGTCAGACTTCGTCCAATCAGCAAAGAGTCGTGCAGAGGAGGCAGGAGGTAATGCCGGAGTAGCAGAATACACAACAAATTCAGGTGAATAAACATTAGGAATAGCTTTGGTAGTTACATCCAATAAATGACCTTGTGTATCTTTGGCCCTCAGCTTCTTACTCTTATTCATCTCTATTACCCACTCACTAGGAACTGGGATCTCCCCCGATATGGTTGTCTGTGCAATGCTCGGGTTTTTTGCTTGACTTGAATGCACGAGCAGTCGGGACCATACAAAAGAGGCATAGGGCCTTTTCTATGGGGAAGTTTATCAAGAGGAGGGGGAGTAATGTCTGTTATAACACGAACATTGGTAGTTGTTAATGAGGCGGGCACTGCCGTTCCACACGCCGTAGTGTTCGCCGGGATGACGTTAAAAGGGGGAAGTAACATATTAGGTGGCACAACTCTTGTTGGCTCTAGAGGCCGCACAATTGACCCTATCGGGGAAGCTCCCGGCGTAGCTGTGGGAGTACCTTGAGATTTTGGAACATTGTATTGGCGCATAACTTTGTGTAAAATATAATCGAGATCATCAGTTGTTATACATTTCCTATGAGATCCCTTTGAAGATTCTGACCCCACTTCAGACCCCTCCTCAGTATGTCTGGGTTGTGCTGAGGACAGTTCAATGTCCTCCGGCTCATTCTGCACTTCTAAAAGTTCCGGCGGTTGTTGCCGCAGTTCAGACCCTTGACCATTCACAGGCCATACTAAGTCAGGACCCGATGAAGGGATGGTCTCAATAATATCACTGTCCCTAACATCCTGAAAACGAACACTGGGTTCCACATTTGAGGGTTCAGACTGTCTCCATACACTGCGTCCCTGATCAGAAGGAGGTTGGGAATCTGATATCACTTGACTCACCTGGGAACTGTCATAGTCGTGGTGTCTGCAGGTCTTATAGCCACGGTATTGTTCTGCTAACACTCTTTGTGAAACTATAGGAGGCCTACTCACTGGCAAATTTAAGTTCAATTTTGGGATAGCAAATTGTACCTCCTGAGGTACACCTAAAGACTCCCTAGATTCCTCCCTGGGAGTTGATTCAGTCCCCTCCGTCCCTACCTCCGAGCTGCCAGATTGGACGTTAGACAATGTGGAGGTAGAGGCGGAGGGGAGTGGCCGCGAATCCGGCGTTAGCCGGTGCCGCGACTGCGTCTCCTCCGTGCGGGAACTTTTGTGACCCTTTTCTGATTTGTGGCTAGCTGCCGCCGCGTCATCCTTGCGTCTCTTGTGGAACCTAGAAGACTCCACCGAGGACTGCCTGGAATGCCTGAGGGGAGATTTTGACATGGACCTAGAGTGGTCACTCGGCGAAGGAGAACGCCCCTCTTGTGCCCGGGGGGGGGATTTAGATTTAGAAGTAGACTTAGCCGACGTTAATTTTAGAACAGGCGACTTAATTACTAAGTGCTCCCAGAGAGCTTCATCGTCGCAATGTAAAGCCTTATGGGCAATGTCTTTTGCATAGGCATTGAAATTTTTTTTAATTTCTTTAAGTGCTGCTAGACACGAATGATCTATTTTATCAAATAATGCGGAATGTAGTTCAGAACAAATGGAACACTTCTTAGAAGCCCAAATGCCCCGTGATCTATCGAGGCACTTTACACATTTTACGCAGAGTTTATGTGCAAAAACTGGGATAAGAGAGCAAGTAGGTGTAGCACAGAGATTGACTAGAGGCATGATGGAGCTAAAAAAAAAAAAACGCCGGGATCGGTCCCTTCCCCTGCCGACCTGTGCTGCTACTGATGTGCTGTGATCTGGAAATAGAAAATTTCCAGGAATCAATGCTCATAAGGATAAACCGAGAGGTACACACACCATAACACCCACAAATCTATCTATCTATCTATCTATATGCCCAGACCCAATCCCCACTTTTCCTATTTTTTTTCATTGTATTTTCCTCTATTTTGGTACTTTTTGTTTTTGTTTGTATTTTCTTGGGGGTGGCCGACTCAAGACAGAGCAAGAACAGGAAAACACAAAACACAAGACAAAACAGCCATCAAACAAAGACAAAACACAAAATTCACACACATCTAGGTCACCCAGGAGAATACCCAGAGACTAGGGTCACCAAGGTCGCTCCCGCACTCCCCCGGCCCCCGACCACCCCGAGTGGCCCCCGACCACTCCGATCTCGGCAGGCAGACATGTAGCGGAGCCAAAGCCACAAGCCCGCCCACCACACTTCCAGGCGCACCCTTCATATTAATCGTCTCCCCAGGCCAGGCGCCTGATGGACTATTATCTAGTCCAACTTGCGCCCGACCCCTTCCCCCAAATGACCACGTGTTCACTCAACTATTCACAAGCATTCTCCATTCATTCCTGTTTATTACCACTTCCTTTGCCTGATCTATAGTCATTCCTCTATTATCCAAAGCTTGTCTTACACAGTCTCTCCATCTCAATGGGGGTCTTCCTGCCCTTCTATCTCCCCTTGTATCTGACACATATATTCTCTTTGTAAGCCTTTCATCTCCTATTCGTTCCACACATACTCCTCAAGCAGCTCATCTCCATCACATCCAGTTTTCTTCTCTCCTTTTTCTTCAGAGCCCATGTCTCAGCCCCATACATCACTGATGGCACAACAATTCCTTGATACATTGCCCTTTTTACTTTCATTCCCAGATTTCTCGTCTTCCACATACTTCCCATTTCTCCAAAAACTTTCCTTCCTTCACACAATCTCTGTTTTACCTCCATTTCCATATCTCCACTCCTGCTTATCGTTCCTCCTAGATATTTAAAACACTCTACTTGTTCCAATATTTCCCCATCCAGCCTCACATCTAGATTCACCCTATGATCACCCCTATTACACACCATTACTTTACTTTTATTGACGTTCACCTTCAGTTTCCTCCTCCCACAAACCACTCCAAACTCATTGACTACCCGCTGCAATTTCTCCTCAGAATCCGCCACCAACGCTGTGTCATCAGCAAACAGCAACTGATTCAACTCCCAATCTCTACCATTCTTTCCTACTAAACCCAATCCTCTTCCCATAGTTCTCATTTTCACCTCCCTCACCACACCATCCATAAACATATTAAACAGCCATGGTGACAATACACAACCCTGTCGCAAACCTACCTTTACCTCAAACCATTCACTCAACTCACCATTTCCTACTCTAACACATGCTCTGCTCCCTTCATAAAAACTCTTAACTGCTTCTAACAAATTTCCTCCAATTTCATAAATCCTTAACACCTTCCACATTGCTTCACGATCCACACGATCATACGCTTTTTCCAAATCCATAAAAGCCCAAAATATCTCCTTATGCTTCTCTAAATACTTCTCGCATAACTGTCTTACTGCAAACATCTGATCCACGCACCCTCTTCCCCTCCTAAAACCGCACTGTTCTTCTCCTATTGCAACTTCCGTACATTTTATTATCCTCTCTATCAACACCCTGCCATACAGCTTTCCAACCACTGATAAACTAATACCTCTATAACTTTAACACTCCTGCCGATCTCCCTTCCCCTTCTACAACGGCACAATACATGCACTCTTCCAGTCTATTGGTACCCTTGACATCGTAAAGCACACATTAAAAAGTCTCACCAACCAATCTATTATCACATCTCCACCCTTCTTTATACACTCCACAGCAATACCATCCAAACCTTCTGCTTTTCCCACTTTCATTTGTTTCAAAGCTTCTTTCACCTCATTTTCCTCAATCCTTTCACACCCACAAATACGCTGGAAAATTAGTTGTAGACCAACCGCTACTCTAACTTTCCGCTGTACTTATTTATTAGTGGCCCCTTCATCATTGACGATGCGCCTTACATAGGTAATGGCCAATCTTTGAACTCTAGCTTGCTGTTCAAACTTCCCGCCCAAGGAGAACTCAAAATACGATTGCCATACATCATGAGCAAAACGCTCTTAAAACCACTCACGGACTCGTCCTTATGATGTGGGTACCACTACTAGAAAAACTAGTAAAATAAATAAAGAATAAAAATAAAAATTAAACTTGACTGAGCATTGCGCTTCCCGTGCGGCTGCTGTTTTTGGTACGGCTCGCCATCTTGTTCATAGCGGCTGTTCACTCTTAAGCTCCTTGGGCCCGCATAGTGTGTCCCCGTGTCATAGTGTGTCATAGGGACGTGTGTCCCCGACCCTCCTGCCTAAGCCTCGTTCATCACCTTTCCTTAGCACTAGTGAGTCTTTGCTCATTTGTCCATGATAGTGCTGAAGTCAGGTTAGATTACCGACTAGGTGTAGGCTGAAAGTGTTAAATACGGGCCCTGGAGATTGTTTTTCTGGGTCTAAGCATTCATATTAGGTGGTGTTCTTGTTGTGATAAGGCAAGTCGCCCTTCGTGTTTTGATTTATTATCCTAGCCCACTATTAATTCACTGATTAGTCATGAGGCTTCTTTTAGGGTGAACTTGAGCCTGTTACTCGGTCCCTTCAAGGTGTGCAACAAGTATGCTTCGTGGGTTAGTGCCGTTGGATTTTCTCACTTAGCTGAGGGGTCCGGCACGGATCCATTCTGTTCTGCAACTTTATCATCATGTGTTCTACAGGTGGCGGGGTCGACTCTGGATCGCAGGCTTGTGCTATTGAAGGAACTCATCGCCAAGTGCTCCCATCTAGTTGGCCTCATTAGGTTGCATATATATAAATGGTTAAGGAGTGTTATCATTGATTATTGATTGTTTATGATGTATAACCATGCCATGTATGTACACGTTGTTCATCCCTATATATATACTGAAGGGTTGGCCCTTCCGGCGGGATTTTTTATGTTTCAAGTAAGACTTTAAATTACATAACAACGTGTCTCAGGGTGTTCCACGCGGTTTCCCCCGCCGGGAAACACTATGAGTTATATTAAAATTCAGTATTCCTCGACTGGTATGGGTTTGCAATGAATTTGGTTTGTGTTGTTTAAGGCATATAGTATGATTCCGGATGTACCGGCATGTTACTAAAACAAATCGGGTTTCGAAGGGTAACGGCTAAGCCTTCCCTCGTAATCGCGTTTTCAGCCGCCAACAAACGACACAAAACAAACGTTCTTTTTGCTGAGAAACGTTACTCCGGCTGATATTAAAAAAAAAAAAGAGTGGGGAGCCACGATCGCCGCGCGAATTACGGCTGGGCCGGGAAACAAACTCACCCATCTCGATCTTGTAGCTTCCAGTTAAACTGTTTTGCTTTGTCATTGGCGTTTTGTCCGCCGGAATAAAAAAATCCGTTTTAGCGATGATCGCCGGGGTTGATTCATGCATAACAAGACGAATTAGGTCAGTGTTATTCATTTGGGTAAGAAGTTAACAAATTTTAGTAGCACATGGTAGGCTACACAATACTCAATTATATTTCTGAGGGGAATTAAGATTGTTTAAGTGTTATCCAAACTTTATTCTTTTTTTACGTGGAGATATATATTTATATTAATTTTTCCAGCCTAGCGTGTCCTTATGAGCATTGATTCTTGAAAAAAATTCTCACACAGGTTCGAAAGTGAGACACCTAGGAAGGTTAATATCTCTGTGGCGGTGGGGAGTGTAATCATGGATAAGAGTATTTACTCTTTCTGTTCGGCTCTGGGCTGTCAAAGATTAGCAATTATTGGTCACTTACTCTGTGTAAAGTGTGTCCCTTGCCTAGACCGTTCGAGAGGTCGTTGGGTATCAAAATCTTGTCACAAATGTTCAGCCCTCCGCAATGCCTTGATTAACCATGAAGATAGTCAATGCAAGACTATCCTTCTCCAAATTAAATTTGAATTTGCAACGTACTGTAAGACAGTAGCTCATAAATCCCTTCAATTGGATGACCAAAGTCTTGAGGATTTATTAAAGAGTTCAGTTGTTACTTCACCCCTTCCGGGATCTTCTTCGGATGACACTTCCTCCCGCCACCGAAAGAGACCTAGGACCAAAGATCCGCCGGAGAAACTAGCTTCAGCCAGCCGGCGAGATAGGTCAAGATCGCCTTTGCCACAACCCAAGCCCCCGTCAGATGACCTGGAGGCTAAGAGGTCCCGCTCGAACTTTGACTCCGCATTATCCGCCGATGACAAATCAAAGTCGAGCCGGCATAGGAAGTCCTCCTCATCAAGAAAGAAGACGACGGAGGATCCGTCAAAATCGGGAAAGAAATCTTCATCTAAGAGAGAGGCATCAAGAGACACATCTAGTTCTGTCTCAGGCTATTCCCAATTTATTATTCCCCTTAATCCTGCACCGGCCCCTGTTGTTTTACCTGTGTTAGGTAAGGAGAGAAGTGGCAGTGTAGCTTCTCACCGGCGGAGACATGAGAGCTCCCCAAACAGGCATTCACCTATTCAGGAATCCACCATGTTTGAGATCCCAAATTTAAATTTTGTTGATCTGCCTGGGCCCGGAGGGTCCTACAAATCACAAACAGATATATGAAACCGCTGCCCTGGTTGATGAGTCTCAGTCGGAGACTGAACCAGCCCCCTCAGCACGGTGTTGTTGTTGTTGATGATGCTTTTATTTTATACTAGCCCACTGGGCCTAGGCCCACTGGGCCTAGGCCCTCTCAAGGCTAGTGTCCCTCAGCACGGTCACCAGGGTCACTGGTGAAGGGGCCACAAATAGATATATACCAACAAGGGGTATATACTGAGGAACTGGCGCCTAGCCAACGACCAGTCTCTCACCTATCTGGAACGCAGGGCTCAGAGATGTCACAGTCCGTGTCCCAGTATGATCAAGATAGTGGGGTTTTTGTAGCAAAGGATCAGTTGCAAGAGCTGTTTGATTTCATGAGGCAGATTAAGAGTGAGCGACAAGCTGTTACCCCAACACCAGTAACCCCGGCGGTGCGACCTCCTGGGCAAGTGTTGGTGCATCCTCAAGTTACCATAACTTCTCCTCCCCCTCCCCTCACTGTCAACCCTGTGGTCCCGATTCCAGGTACCTCTGCTCTATTGCACTCTAATGTGAAATTGTTTCCGGAATTGTTAGCCCCCCACTAGATAAGTCCATCCCCAGCAAAAAAGGCCCTATGCCACTCTTGTATGGACCGGATACTTCTTGGTCAGTATGTCACCCTCTGCACCCCGAGCTCTCACACTCCATGGTTACAGGTGAGTTACCTGTACCGGATCTCTGGGTTATAGAGGCAAGTGAAAAGAAAAAGTTAAGGGCCAAGAACTGGTTGGGAGAGGTACTTGATGTTGTTATTAAGGCCATCCCAACATTTTTCAATCCTGATTTTTTTGTGTACTCACAATCCCCCCGCCTTGCCTCCTACTTCCGCCGGAAAACTATTTTCAGACTGGACTAAAACTGATGGATTGAATTATTTAAAAGTGTTGCAGGGTTTGACCCCAGAACTAAATTCCATTCCTTTCAGGGACTCTCATGGGGCCTCATTAGTTCATGTCAAGGGAGAGGAGTATGGGCAGTGGGTTGCTTGGGGACATGAGGCCCAGCTGTTTGCCAGCACCATTACCAACAAAAGTAGTCATCAAATTCCGTCAGAAGACAATCATTGGTTTTCTATGCCAGTAGGCAAGGCGAACGGGATTCCCCAACATATGTTTGATTTTATTGGGGCCCCGTAATTATCTTTGTGCCAGTTACCTGAACCATTTTGTCCCCCCACACAGGCTCAGATCGACAAAGATTATAAAATGAGACAGAAAGCCTGGTGACTGGCATCTCAACACCTTCTCAGCCAACAACTTTGAGCCTCTCTGGCTAGGACGACTGAGTCGGTTAGGGACGCCGGAACTCAGAGGGCTCTTTCTCTGACCAGACGCCTCCTCCTCCCAAACTCAATTCAGTCTCTCGGCGATGTCCGGACAGCTATCTTTGAGGCTGTACGGGTGCGCCAAGATATAAGAGTGTATTTGGTGAGGAGACTTCCGGCGGAGATCGGTAGAAGGTTGCTCTTATCCAATATTTTTACAGCTACCTTAGTCTCTAACGAAGCATGGAGGACAGTAACTTTTCTCCTAGACCAACAACCTGCCACCACTACTAAATTCAAGGGTGAGCAGGCAGCTAAACAAAATCTCAGAACTAAGAGTTCCTTTCGTGGTCAGTCACAGTTCAATCAGTCAGCCAAGACTTTCACACCCCCTGCTCATACCGGGACAACCAAAGGGCGCGGTAACTTCAGGGGTAGAGGGAGGTGGTTTCGGGGCCAACATAGGGGTAAACCCAGTAGCGATGGTAGCAAGACCTCTCATCCCCCCGTGCCAAAGTCAGAGTCACATTCATCCTCCAAAAACTGAGACACACCACAGGGCTCTCTCACTCACAGTGCCAAGGCAAGGCGAGACGGATCTGAGAGTAGTACTGCCGGACAAGACCAGTCATGTGACTGACAACTTCCGAGATTATTTCCGGGCATGGCCCCGGCGAACATGAGCAAGGACAGTGGTCCGCAAAGGTCTCTCATGGCGGTGGTCCCGGCGACCCTGTTTACGTTTCCCCACAGAATTCAATCAGGTTTCATTGGAGGTGGGATCCATTATCAAAGAGATGGCACAAAAGCAGATCATAATCCCCAGTCCTACGTCAATGCCAGTGTTCATATCCCGGTTGTTTTTGGTGCCAAAGAGGGACAGTGTTCAGATGAGGCCGGTGATCGACCTCTCATATCTCATCACCCACATTCACAATCAGTCATTCAGGATGCTGACAGTGAATCAGATCAGGTTGTCACTCCCGCCGCAAGGCTGGATGTGCTCAATAGATCTGAAAGACGCCTATTGGCATGTCCCAATCAACAAACGTTTTCAGAGGTTTCTAGCCTTACGCAACGGGGATCAAACGTTTGTCTTTCAAAGAATGCCCTTTGGATTAAATCTAGCACCCCGAGTGTTCACAAAATTAGTTCGACAGGCGTTGCTACCATTGCTCAAACAGGGAATAATTATTTTATGGTGCCTAGACGATTGGCTAGTGGTAGCTCAATCCAAGATAATGCGCCTTCATCATGTTCAACTAGTATTAGACCATGTAAAGACCTTAGGGTTCAGGGTAAACTTAGCAAAGTCATCTCTCATTCCCACCAAGCAAATCCAGTGGGTAGGCCTTATCTGGGATACCGAGTTACTAACTCTGAGTCAGAGTGTGGACAACCGTCAGAGATTTCGCAGGAAACTCTTCCGATTTCTGCACTCTCGGACGTCAACGAGGAAGATCTGGTAATCTCTGGTATGCTCACTCAATTGGATACAACTGACAGTACCGTTAGGTCGTCTGAAGGTCAAAAGAATTATCTTGGAAGGAAACAGGTGTTTTCCGCTTTCACCGTCAGAAACACTGAGGACAATTCCAACTTTAATCCACAACCTCCTGGCGGCTTGGGCGAAGCCAGAAGTAATTCACTCCTCCTTGACTTGGACAGCTCCACCTCCGACGGTTTGGGTAGATACAGACGCGTCAGGAACCCTGGGATGGGGTTACCAATCAAACTTAGGCCATCAGGGTCAGGGTCCATGGTCAACATAAAATCATCTTCATATCAATGCCAAGGAGTTGCTAGTCCGTCTATGCTTTTTACAGGAGCACGGCATGAGCCAGGCGGGAAAGTCCCTAGCCTTCAGAATGGACAATTTGACTGCAGTGACATGCCTTCAAAAGCAAGGGTCAGTGGGATCAAGAGTGTTACAAGGGTTGTCAGAAAAGATATTTCGACTAGCCGCGAGGCTCGGGATTTATCTTCACGCAACGTATCTGCCCGGCGTGGCGAATGTATGGGCGGATGGTCTGTCCCGGAGACAGAGCACTCAAGTAGAATGGGCTCTCAGAAAAAACATCTTTCAAAAGTTGATTGCAGAGCCCTACCATCCACAAGTGGACTTCTTCGCGTCAGAGGGAAGCCACAGGCTACCTCAGTACCTCACACGCCGGAGTCTCAGTCCGGCGGGGGTCCGGACGCATTTCTGGTAGAGTGGAACAAATGGACCTCCATTTATCTGTCTCCACCTCCAGATGCATCCTTAATGTGCAAAGTAGTTCACAAACTACGGGATTATTGGGGCATGGTCTCGATGATCGTGCCCCTGTGGCCGGCTCAAGTGTGGTACAACCAATTGAAGATGTGGTGCGAGAACCCGGTGTCGCTCCCGATCTCGTACTTCCACTTGGAGACAATTGGAAACCTCAAGACCTCGCTGACTTTTGCCTTGTGGATATTCAGAAGGCCAAGTGGCTAGGCCAGTTTGGGGAAACCGTGACTCATAAGTTGATTAATCAGTATGCTCCATCAACCCGACGACAGTACCAATCACACTGGAAGTCATTTACTACCTGGATTGTAGAAACTGGTCAACAACAGTCCTCGGTGGCTCTGGTGTTTAATTATTTGAATTACCTATTTGAGATTCAAAAGTTGTCAGTTGTCACATTAAGGAATCACCTCACAGCAATTAGGACACCATTTTTAGATTTAACTGGTCTGTCTGTACCGGAGGCGGAGGAAAAGGGTTTCATGAGGTCTTGCTTCAAGCTTCGTCCTCCTCCTCGTCAACTCACACCCACCTGCTCTCTTGATCTGGCCCTTTGAGATGCTTCAGTCCCGTAAATATTGCAAGGATCCTCCCTTTGACCTAATACTTAAAAAGGCAATTTTTCTAATGGCACTGGCTATGGGTGACAGGGTGTCTGAGTTGGCGGCGATGAGTTCGGAGCCAAATTGTCTAAGGTTTTCAAGGCGCAACATGGGTGTACATTATAGGTTTGACTCCTGTAAGGAGATAAAGAAAACCTAATATTTAGTAGTGGCCCCGTAATCATTGACGAACATGCCTATTACATAAGGCATCCTCTTCAAACACTAATCCGCCGTAGTTTGAATCTACCGCGCAGAGCATTTAAAATCTGAGGAGCCTTCATCATGAGCGCACACGACCTCACTCATGGCTTCAGTCATTATGAATTGGGTTCTCACTACGAAAAAACTTCGTAAAAAATAAAACAAAAACAAAATAAGAATAACTATCCAATAAGCTTTCCATCATATCGTGGATGTACTTGTGTGGATCTTGACCAGACGCTGATTCAGGCGTCATTCTTCCTTCACTGACATATCAAGTAAACCAAAATCCTTAATACATCAACGAATGGGAAGGGGATGGTCGGGAGGGCCCCAGTCGTCAATGATTACGGGGCCACTACTAAATATTAGGTTTTCTTTATCTCCTTACAGGAGTCAAACCTATAATTTATTAGTGGCCCCTCCATCATTGACGAACATGCCTGATTTCTAAGACTGGAGGGGGACATTCGTAATCATATCATAACTCTAGAAAAGCAGATAATCAAACAACCACATAGTATTCTTACTTTGAAAATAGATTTAAATATGGCGCAGCCCATATCAATACAAAAAAGGGGTTCAAGCAGGTGCGTGCTTCAAAGAAGCCTGCTTGATAAAAAAGGGTAACTCTGGAGATTCTGTGAACAGATCTGTAGTCACGAAGGCACCCCACTCAACGAGTGGTGACAAAAATAACAAGTTATAAGTTTACATGTGCACATAATAAACCCCATAATATTCGTGGAAATATTTTGCAAACTATCTCCACTGTTTAAAACTAAATTGCTTTCACAGCTAAAACTACTATAACAACACTGTTGTTTGTACTAACATTGTACTAGCACAATTTCTCGCCCTGAATAGAACAGAGAAATTTTCATATCACATTATCCATAATTTGTATCACAGCTCTTACATTCCGGCGGGGTCTAGGGTGTCCTATGTTACACTGACTGCACCCCCCCCCCCCCCTTTTTCTTTTGAAAGTAAACAAAAGTGACTGAAGGGCCACCTAGACCCTCTGTCTTAAAGCTATACATGGTAAGGAAGGTTTGTCTAGAGCAACTGACAAGTATCTAGTCAAAAACGTATGATTAGACGCCCACAACTGTGTGGACGAAATATCTTCTACTGAAAAGTTCTTCAAGAAACGTAAAGAGGCTGCCCATTTGTGTAAATCGTGGGCCCTACCCACAACGCCGGGATTACTCTCTTTAATGACTTCGACCAGAAGAGAAGCTAATCTCCGTTTCAGTAAGCGTTTACCCGTACTCGCTACACATAAAGCACCTTGGGGGTTTAGAGGAGCTACTCTCAAATATTTGGTTAGAGCTTGCACTGGACATAGATTATGGTGCACCTTTCCCCTTTTTAACGCCGGCACAGTGAACTCAGAAAACACGTGTGCACTGTGCTCATTCTTGGCTACAAATCCCGGGGAAGGTGCAATGTGAATACATTCATTAAGTCTACCAAACCGAAGGCAATTAGGTGTGTTGCTCATCGCCGCCAGCTCAAACACTCTGTTCCCGGTGGCCAAAGCCAAAAGGAATACAGCCTTTTTTAAGAGTAAAGCAAAATCTGCAGTATTTTGGTACAGACGAGAGTGAAGTAAAGACAATGCCTTGTCCAGAGACCAAGTAGGCATGAGCTGACGGGGAGGTGGGCGGAGTTTAAAACATGCTCTCATAAAACCTGTTTCCTCCGCTACCGGTATGGAGAGACCTGTAAGGTCTAAAAAGGGCACTCTAATCGCAGTTAAGTGATTCTTTAACGTTACCACAGATAAACGTTTCTGCTCAAACAGATAATTCAAATAATTAAAAACTAACGCCACTGAGAGCACAGTCTGTTCTGTTCTAATGATCCAAGAAGTAAAGGCTTGCCAATGTGATTGATACTGTCGCTTCGTAGACTGAGTATATTGATTGATTTTATTGGTCACATCTCTACCATATGGTGCTAGCCACTTGGCCTCTTGAATGTTCATAATGCAAAAGTCAGCGAGGTCGCTAGGTTGCCTAAGTGGAAATACACGACCAGGAGCGACACTGGGTGCGAGCACCACGTTTTCAATTGCTGGTACCATAACTGCGCCGGCCACAGGGGCGCGATTAGCGAGACTAAGCCTCGATAATCTCGTAGTTTGTTCACAACGTAGCACATTAGTGACGCGTCTGGCGGCGGAAACAGATAGATGGAGCTCCATCTGTTCCAGTCTGTCACTAGGGCGTCTGGCCACCCTGCCGGCGTTTCCGTCCGGCGGGTGAGGTATAGAGGGAGTTTGTGAGTCTCCTCGGATGCAAACAGATCCACTTGTGGATGGTAGAGCTCTGCAATCATTAGGTTGAAAATGGGTTGCTTGAGCTCCCATTCTACTGTCATGCTCTGTCTCCGGGACAGAGCGTCTGCCCAGACGTTTGCTACGCCTGGGAGATAAGATGCGTGAAGATAAATGTCTAGCCTGTTGGCTAGAGTAAAAATCTCTTCCGACACGTTTAGCAACTTCCTTGATCTCGTTGACCCTTGTTTCTGAATACAGTGAACTGCATTCAGATTGTCCATTCTGAAGGCCACCTACTTGCCCCGTAAAGTAGAGCCGTGAGCCTGAAGGAAATACAAGGGGACTAGTAATTCTTTGACATTGATGTGGGAGATTTCTAAGTGGGACCAAAGCCCCTGACCCTGGTGCCCCTGGTTTGACTGAAATCCCCAACCTATCGTGCCTGACGCATCCGTGTCTACCCATACCGTTGGCGGAGGAGAGGTCCATGACATTACTGAGTGCAACGTTTCCCTCTTCGCCCAGACCGCTAGTAAGGCGTGGATTAATTTTGGGATGGGCCATAATTTTCCCGCCGGTAAGAGTGGGAAATATTTGTTGCCTTCCAATATTAACCGTTTTACTTTCAACTGGCCCAACATTATAGTTAGTTGAATCCAGTTGAGAGAGCCGACCAGAGACTCCCAGATCCTCCGTGTCGTAGTCAGACTGTGAAGAAACATGAACAGTTTTCTGCGAAACCTGTTGCGATTGTCCACACTCTGACTCAGAGTGAGAGAAGCTGTGTCCCAAACCAGCCCTATCCACTGAATTACTTGTGAGGGGACAAGGTTTGACTTTACCAGATTTACCTTGAACCCTAGAGTTTTGACATGATTTAAAATTATGTTGACATGTTTGATGCATAATTGCTCTGTCTCTGCCACCACCAGCCAGTCGTCTAGGTACCACAAAACTCTGATTCCTTGCTTTAACAACGGCATCAGGGCTTGCCGGACTAATTTCGTGAATAGTCGAGGTGCCAGGTTCAAACCGAATGGCATCCTCTGAAAAACAAAATTTTGGTGCCTGATCCGTAAGGCCAGAAACCTTTGGAATCTTTTGTTGACCGATACGTGCCAATAAGCGTCTGTCAGGTCTAGGGAACACATCCAACCATCCGGCGGAAGTGTTAGCCTGATTTGGTGTACTGTTAACATTCGGAATGACTCGTTGTGAATGTGAAGGTTCAGATAAGACAGGTCTACGACCGGTCTCATCTGAACACTGTCCCTTTTGGGAACCAAAAATAGCTTGGACGTGAATACAGGGTAATTTGGGGGGACCGGGATGATGACATTCTTGGCAATCATTTCCTGGACCAGTGACTCCACCTCTAAAGAAACAAAATTCGCCGTTGTCGGCTGACGTAAGCGAGGTCGCCGGAGCCACTGCCAAGTGATGCCTTTGCGTGCCACCATCCGTGCCCAAGTGTTTAACGGCCATGCTTTGTGACACGTTCGGAACGACCCAGTTAGCAGACAAGGGTTCGCCGGCTTTACTACCCTCGGATCCACCGGCCTTAAGACTGGCACCGGGAGTGAGAGAGACCTTAGTTTTTTTATGGTGGTGGAGTTGGCGGTGGTGGACGCTTCGCCGGCTGGCTGGCGTTGGCAGAAGACGGGCCCTGACCTGGCTTATTATAGCCGCATCCTCTCTGACCTGAAAACCTACCCTGTCTATGCCTGTACTGACCTTGAGGGGAGGAGGACTTAGGTGGAAGAAAGGGCTTAGATCCCCCCGGCTGAGCCATAGCGACTGGCCCGGGTTTGGGGAAGTTAAAGGCAGGTTTCTTAGAAGGGGTGGGACTGTGTTTAATGGCCTGAGCCATATTAAAAACCGTTCGCCACACTTCAGGGGACATTAAAGAGGGAGTGAGCACTGGTGACATGACCACCTGATTCGCAATGCGATCAGGCAGTTTTTGGACTAAGGACATTCTGAGATCTTGTCTCGCTCGTACCGCCTCAAGCAAGGCAGTGCGTATGTCACCTAATGATTGGATTGACAACTGAAGAAGCAGTCGCCGGGACAATTCAACCGATCGTCTGGCATCCGCGTCTGCGATTGCCTGAGTGGACCGGAGCAAAGACTTTGCTACCTGTTGAGACACTATGTATTGAGAGAACATGCGAAAAGCTTTCCCCCGTAGCCTAAATTCACGGTCTACATGAGTTGGGGTAGGGGTAGTGAAAGGGTCTTTTAGCTCACAAATATTAATTTTAGGGGCAGCTAAGAAAGCAAACAAAGCTGAAGGGACTCCGCCGACAGAACACACTGGCATGGAGAACCAAGAATGAGTATCTTGAGGGATCTGGTGGGAGGTTTTGGAAGTAAATGTGGTCGCAAAGTTTTGAGCCTCTGTCTCCCATTCCAACCAAGGTCCTGGACCCAACTGCCGCACCTTCAAGACTGGATTAGCTGCTGCGTCTGTGACGGTTTGCAAATCGAGTTCTGGAGTGAGATCTGACAGTGTCTTAATGTCATTAAACCCATCATGCTTAGACCAGTCAGAAAACAATCTTGAAGCTGAGGCAAGGGGTAAAGCAGGCTTAGCAGTATAAACAAAATAGTCCTGGTGATAATAACTAGGTATAGCCTTGATGTTGACATCTAGCACATTCCCCAAAGTATCCAAGGCCCTTAATTTCTTACATTTATTGCCCTGGATGACCCACTCACGCGGCACTGGGAGCTTCCCTGACAAGGTAGGTTGGGCGAGCTCTGGTTTAGTGGGGGTCAAAAGGACCCATGACTCGTCTGGTCCGTAAAGCAAGGGCATAGCTACCTTTTTGAGAGGCGCTCTGTCTAGAGGGGGCGGATAGACATCCGTTATAACCCTTACATTCGAAGTGGTTAATGCCACCGTAGCAGGCCTAGTAACCACCGATGGTGACATAGAGGGAGGGTGAGGGATCTGAGTCAAAGCAATAGAAGTCATCAGAGGCCGTACCGTAGAGCTTGTCGTGGGAGCTCCCAAGTCCACTGTGGGAGTTTCCTGCTGTTGGCCAACATTTTTAGATAAAGCATTAACAAGTAGCCCATCAATTTCCTGTGCAGTGACAAATTGATTTGATGATGTACTCACTGGTGAATCATTAAGATCTTGTGCGGCATCTAAGCCTGAACCTGACTCTTGCCCTTCCATACCCGATATAATCAAAACCTCGTCTTTGTCATCCTGGTCCTCCTGAGAAGATCCCGCCGAAGCTGGGGTACCATCTTGTTGCCAAGATAAGTCAGGAATAGAGGATGGGATCGCCGCGTCCCGGTGGACGTCAGCCACTGTGTGAATAGTTTGAGCCGGAAGTGGGTGGTCAGGCCCCGGACGAGAATATTGCCAAACACCTAGGCCTTGGCCTATACTCCCTTGGGAGTCTGAAACACTCTCAACCACTGAGCTCCCTGAACTCTCCAAATCCAGGGTTAAAATGTTAATGGGTAAATCATCTTTAGGTACAGGCACTACACTGGACCCTTGAGACCTAACACAAACTCTGTCTGGGGTAGAGGTATGACGAGAAGCACTAGAAACTGGTGAGTGTCGGGAGGCCTTTCTATCATGGGAATCCTTTTTCGAAGATTTATGGCTGCGGTGTGACCGTGAACTACTCTTCGATTTGGAGGATTTATCGCCGTGACCACTGGTGGAACTTTCTGTCTTACTCCTCTTACTCGATGGTGAAGAGGCAAGACTGGGTGGCTGGTGTCTAAGGGGTGACCTAGACCTAGATCTCGCCCGAGACGAGGAGGCTGCCGCCGGGGGTGTAGGCTCACGGTGACGTTTCGAAGTAGCAGGGGCAGGAGATGACACAGAACCCTGTCCAGTCTCCGCCGGCTTATGACTAGTTACTCGAGAGGAACGTTTATTAGGGGGAGGGTGCTCAAGAAGAAGCCTATCCCAAAGAGGGACGTTGTCACATTGAAGTGACTTATGAGCCACAATCGTAGTATATGCTGACATTTGTTGCCGAACTTCTCGTAAGGCGACCGCTGCGGTCTTATCATTATCTTGGAGGACTTTGACACTTAGTTGGGAGCAAAAGGAACAGTTGCGCATCACCCACAGACCCCTTGAACGGTCTAGACATTTAACACACTTGATACAAAGAGTGTGCGCAAAAAGAGGGATACCGGCACAGGTTGGATTAATGCATAAAGCAAAAACTGGGGCAAAGGTAGCCATGACAGAGACTGGTGGGAACTTACTGCAGGTTCTGTATTGGTCCGCCGGAGCCCAGCCCTGGAAAAAAGGAAAATTTCCAGGAATTAATGCTCATAAGGTTAACCCAAAATGATCGCATACAAGTGTTCATAACCCGCCGGATAACGAGACGTAATCTCACAATGATTACAGCTCGTTACGCGGCGGGGTTCTATAAAGATTTCCGAATATCTAGACATGTCTTAAGAAAGTTTAAGAATACCCTCTGACATAATATAAAAGACCAGTATGGCGTTTATAAAGTCTTTCTGGCGGTGACTGTTACAAGATTCAATTTTGAAAAACAACCCCCCACAAAGATGCCGGCCCCTGAATTATCTAGCAGATTAACACAGGGCAGGCTGATACGAGACCTGACTTCTAATGAATTGTCACATAGATCGCCGTATGGTGAAGGCGGCGATACATAGCCGTATCTCTCAATTAATTGGGTAACTAGCTTGAATTGTAAATTCCGTATTTCCTCCCAGGAGCACCCGCCGGGTGTGGCAAACTTATAAAAAAAATACGTTAACCCTAATTGAGCCTTCGATCGCCGTATGAGTGAGGGCGGCGATACATATAGTATCACTAAAATGGACCGGTTAACTAAACTGAATTACCAATTCGTTCATCCCACCTTACCAAGGTACACCCGCCGGGTGAGATCTGATGTCTTAAACGTTAACCCCATAAGTTCCTATCCCCACTTCTTTGTAAAAGATCACCGGGGAGGAAAGCCCACAACAACAGCTAGGGTTTTTCCTTTGGTTTGTAAAACCGGGTACAAAAACTACATAACATATGTCCGCATGAACAATGTTAGATGGATACAGCCAATCCGCCGGGAATCATAGGGAGCCTGAAACAGGCACCAACACAGAGACGCAGTCCTGGAGAGCCACAGACACCAACTCGCCGGGGACACCAGCCTGTTTTGAAACCACGCGTGGCCAAACACGGCTCACGGCCGGAGTTTTCATGGTGTAACCGAGAAAACCCCGCCGGAAAGTAACCCACCCCGTTCAGACACCATCTGAACGCACATAGGACCCGAGAGATAGCCAAAGCACGACTAACCTAGGGTCCACAAATATAATCCGTGGAATTAGCCAATACACAACTAATCCAGGAAACAAATATAGTCCGTGGAATTAGCCAATACACAACTAAACCCGGATACACATGACACAGTAGGACATATTTAGAAAATAAATCAATAACACTTGTACATGTGGCAAAGCTACGAGCGGCTGGCTAGGCCTAAGCAGACGGCACAAGAAATGTTGAAATATAAACAAAAACACTGGAAATATAACAACAGGAACCACCGCCAACACACCACTGTAGCAAATACTTCCGACCAAGGGAAGACTGACTCGGGACCCAGAAAAAACTTCACTAAGTGAAGAAAAATACGCTGGGAACGTCAGCAAAGCAACGCTACCTCATCAGAAAGATAAAAGGCAGCAGAAATAATCGCGTAATGAAAGCCGCCTGCATCACAAGCTAACTCAACTGTGAACAAATTCACCTGTCCACAACAGGACCACGAGGGTACATCCGAAATAGATGCCCCAAACACACGACCCAAAATACACTGCACTGCGGGCAACCAGCCCAGGACACTCCTGCTACGCATATCCTAACCTTACTCGATACATCCCGGAGTAAACAAATGAGAAAAAACTCACTAGGGACGCAGCAAATGCGGAACCAGCGGAGCGTGGGGAGACACGTCCGGGCAGGCTGAGCGCAGAGCAGAGAAGGAAGAATGACGCCTGAATCAGCGTCTGGTCAAGATCCACACAAGTACATCCACGATATGATGGAAACCTTATTGGATAGTTATTCTTATTTTCTTTTTCTTTTTCTTTTTTACGAAGTTTTTTCGTAGTGAGAACCCAATTCATAATGACTGAAGCCATGAGTGAGGTCGCGTGCGCTCATGATGAAGGCTCCTCAGATTTTAAATGCTCTGCGCGGTAGATTCAAACTACGGCGGATTAGTGTTTGAAGAGGATGCCTTATGTAATAGGCATGTTCGTCAATGATGGAGGGGCCACTAATAAATATTGCTCCTGCTCCTAACTTCATTGCTAAGAATACACATTATAATCATGTATTTACAGAGTTCGAAATTCAGGCTCTGAAACAGGGTGACAGGCACCATTTACTGTGTCCAGTGCAATCACTTATGTTATTTATGCGGGCTTCCCGGCCCTCACAGGCGGGAGCCCTCTGGGTTTCATGGACAGGTATGCGGTTACAAAAACGCCGGCTAGCTGCGTTATTAGTGGAAGTCATTCGTGAGAGTAATCCCGGCGTGTTGGCAAGATCACACGATATCTGTAAATGGGCGGCATCACTTAGATTCCTCCATAATTACTCCCTAGATGATATTCAGCAGACCCAATTATGGTCATCAAATCATACTTTTCTCACACGTTACCTGTCCATCAATCTCATGAAACCTTCTCGTACATGTGCAACATTAAGGCAGAAAGTCTAGTTTTAAGCTAATTTTGTGATGAAAAAGGGGGGGGAGGTATCTTAGCTAAGGACTCTACCTGCCTCTGAAGTAATACAAAATGTAACGAGTATTAAGGTCATGTGATAATCTGTTCCTTAGACTAAAGTAAGTCTACTCAGGACATTTTTATTTTTATGTTAACACTATGGATGCAATAGGGTTTACAATATACTCAATAATCTTAAGGTTTAGGATTAGTGTAAGAGTACAAATATTTCGGTAATACAGTACCTGAGGCCATGACTATGAAGGCCAACATATTAACAAATTTGGAGGATAATGAATGTTTCATTTTTCTTGGGATGTATAAGCTAAATGAATAGTTTATTCTTGTGTTACACCAACTGTTCTATCAAACATAAAAGTGCTAACACCACAGGCTTCCTTTAAGAAACGCCGCCTGTAACCCTCTTTTATATTTGTCTTTGATATTAAACTGATTTGATTAGTACGTGTTTACTTGGACCTTATCTGGTTTATGAGTGGTATTCGATGTTCATGATGAATGTCCCCCTCCAGTCTTGAGAATTCAGGTGCATCGTCAATGATGAAGGAGCCACTAATAAATTATAGGTTTGAGTCCCGAAGGGAAGAAGGAAAACCTAATATTTAGTAGTGGCCCCGGAATCATTAACGATTTTGGCCCTCCATTCCGTCCCCTTCCCATTCAACTGCTACATTTTTGAGAGTCTCGATATGTCAGATTAAGAGTGAACAGCCGCTATAAACAAGATGGCGAGCCGTACCCAAAACAGCAGCCGCACGGGAAGCGCAATGCTCAGTCAAGTTTAATTTTTATTTTTATTCTTTATTTATTTTACTAGTTTTTCTAGTAGTGGTACCCACATCATAAGGACGAGTCCGTGAGTGGTTTTAAGAGCATTTCGCTCACGATGTATGGCAATCGTATTTTGAGTTCTCCTTGGGCGGGAAGTTTGAACAGCAAGCTAGAGTTCAAAGATTGGCCATTACCTACGTAAGGCGCATCGTCAATGATTTCGGGGCCACTACTAAATATTAGGTTTTCCTTCTTCCCTTCGGGACTCAAACCTATAATATGCGAAAAAACCTTGAAGGTTTCTTCGTCTTTTGAACTGCTTACCTGTGATAAACTGTCACCAGCCCATATTAACCTTGTCAATTAACTATCGTATCGTCTATTAGGACCTGAGGGATAGTCAATTACCTCACTGGACTGTTCCGCCGGGCGTTGTAAGTCAATCATGCCGAGTGAGGCTATCGGTCTGGGCGAGTTCACTCGGCCGGGCCGAGATACTTCCCTTACGAATCTGCATTCCCACCGGAAGTCCAGTAGTACCGCACACCACGCCGGGTTATTTGGTTAATTCCTGTCTCGCCTCAAGGCGAGTATCCGGCATCAATACACAGAAAGATCGCCGGAAGAAAAAAACAAACTTTTGGAGGTACCAACTTATCTGAGAAAGTCAGCCACCCCCCAAAAAACCCACCAAATCAGTCAGTACGTCTCCTGACACTCTGTTAACATGTATCATATCACCACATGAAAACGAGGCTCACATCTTAGGGCAATACATAGTATTAATAAAGTAGGTGTGCAGTTTTCGCATTACCAACAAAAAAAAGCAAAAAAAAAAATGCATACGCAACTCTGCGACTTAGAATTCTGCAAGTAGTTTTGAATCTCTTAGGTAAAATCGGTTTATATACAGTGTATATATATATATATATTACCCCCCTGGGGGTAAGGTTTCCTCCATCTTATGGTGGAGGAAAAAAATAATATGCCCCACGCTCCCTACTGCGTGTCTGTCGTACAAGGCGACTAATAGGGGTAATGGGGGTAGATTGTAGGCACCAATCGAACAGAGCTATACCCAGGAGAGGCTGTGGGCATTTGATAAGGAATCTCTGGAACTCCTGTTTAATTTGCTTGGCCTCTCTTACTGATTCCCTTTGTGCCTCACTTACACTGAGAGTAGTCCAGCATGCTCTCACAAACCCCTCCTCCTCTTATCTACTTCACTACACTTAACATGCACACCACACTTCCTCCTTAAAAATTTAAACAATGATGAACACAGGCCCAGCCTCGGAGTCCCCAGGGAGGGGGGGGGGGGGGGGGGACCATAAATGCCCCCACACATGCTCGACCTTCCTCTGACGGCCCCTCTAAAGACTCTGGACCACGGCCTGTCACTCTTACTATCAAGTTCTGCAATATTCGCAGCCTTTCCTCTAATTTTCACTCTATCGAACACCATCTCTCCTCCTCCAAACCTGATCTTCTTTTCCTTACCGAAACTCAGGTGTCTGAAGCAACTGCCAGCAGCCCCTTCTCTGTATCCTCCTACTTTCTCTATCCTAGTTTCAAAGCCAACGGCGGATGTTGTGCATACGTGCACAACAAACTATTTTTTTTCTTCTATATTCAAACTACTCCCTTTCGGGCATAGGCTGAGAGCCTTTACACTACACCGCTGAACACGGTGAGGCCCGTGAGATTTTGTTCCAGTCTAGGGAGTGATACATGCGAAGCACCCCGGCTCGAAGCAACTCCATCTCTGAAGCCGCTTCACCTCTGCGCTTCACGGTCTCACCCCCCACACTCGGACCCTCACTCTCAGAACGCCACCTATTGAGCAATTAACTCACTAGGCATTGCCCCCCTGTACCATATTTTGAATATGGGAATATTCATACAATGTTATTTTAATCAGGGAACAATGAGGGTATTTTTTTTTTGGCATTACGGTGTGCTGTGGTAATGCACTGAAACTAGGCACAGCACAAATTCCATCCCAATAATATCTTCCCATTGACATATTGGGATTCGAACCCGGGTCCATTGGATTACCAGCCCAGTGGCAAGACCACTCTGCCACACCTCCCCTAACTTGCTCTCGTGTTCCCGATTTCGACTCCTCTGAATTCTCAACTTTATGGCTCAAACTATCCTGTCATTCTCCTACTAAATATTTCTGTGCTGTCTATCTTTCCCCTAACTCTACCAACTTTCCCAAATTCTTCGACTATCTAAACTCTAAAGTGGAACACATTCTATCTATCTCTCCCTTCTCTGAAATCTCTATCTTAGGAGATTTCAACGTTCACCACCGCCAATGGCTCTCCTCTCACTCTACTGACCCACCTGGTGAACAAGCCTACATCTTTTCTATCATAAATGACCTAGATCAGCTGGTCCAGCAACCCACCTGTATCCCGGATCGCTTCGGTGATCGGCCCAACATTCTTGACTTATTTCTGACTTCTAACCCTTCTTTTCATACTGTCAATCTTGTCTCTCCTTTGGGCTCCTCCAACCATAAACTTATCTCTGTCACCTGTCCTATCTCTTCAGTAGGGCCATCCAATCCTCCCAGCCGGTGGCGTTTGTGGCACTTTGGCGCTGCCAACTGGGAGGCTCTCCGGCAGTACTTCTTTGATTTCCCATGGAATGACTTCTGCTTCCGTGGCCGAGGACCCTCGGAGAGTGCTGAACGCATTACCGAGGTAATCCTCTCGGGCATGGAAGCGTACATTCCATTTTCTTTCTCTCAGTCTAATGCAAAAAAATCTTGGTTTACTCACGCTTGTTCTACTGCTGTCCGCAACAAGGAGGAAGCGTTCAAACGGTACCGACGCCTTAAAACACAAGAATCTCATTCTTCTTATGTTTCTGCCCGGAATCAAGCCAAATCTGTTCTTCGACTTGCCAAGCCCTCTTTCATCAATAATAAATGCACTGAACTATCCAACTCTAGCTCTTCCCAAGCTTTCTGGCATCTAGCCAAAAACCTCTCCAACAACTTTTCTTCCTCGTCCACTCTGATGGCACAACCATCACTTCTTCCTCTGACAAAGCTGAACTCTTTGATCAAACTTTTGCCAGAAACTCTACCTTGGATGATTCCGGTGCTATTCCTCCCTCTCCACGCCCCTCTCTCCTACTTATGCCTAATATCCTAATCTCTTCTAAAGATGTACTTTCTACCCTCTCTGGGCTTAATACTAAGAAGGCGTACGGTCCGGACGGTGTTCCTCCTGTTGTACTTAAAAACTGTGCTTCCGTGCTGACCCCCTGCCTAGGCAAACTCTTTCGTCTCTGTCTCTCCTCTAACGTCTTTCCTTCTTGCTGGAAGTTTGCTCTCATTCCACCTGTCTCAAAGAAGGGTGACCACTCTCAACCCTCCAACTATCGTCCAATTGCTCTCATCTCTTATATCTCTAAAGTTTTTGAAACTATTCTTGCTTCCAAATTTCTTAAGCATTTCTCTTCTCATAATCTGCACTCAGATCGCCAGTATGGCTTCCTATAGTGTCGCTCTACTGGTACTCTTCTTTCATATCTTACTAACTCTTGGTCATCCAACTTTCGGGACTTCGGTGAGACTTTTTCTGTTGCACTAGACATATCGAAAGCCTTCGATAGAGTCTGGCACAAATCTTTAATTTCCAAACTGCCCTCCTTCGGTTTCTGTCCCTCCATCTGTGGCTTTGTCTTTAATTTCCTTTACGGCCGTTCCATAGCTGCGGTTGTGGACGGCCATCGCTCATTTCCTCATCCTATCAATTCCGGTGTTCCTCAGGGTTCTGTCCTATCTCCTATTCTCTTTCTAATTTTCATAAATGATCTTCTCAACTGTACATCTAGTCCCATCCATTCATATGCAGACGACTCTACTTTACACCACTCAATTAGTTTTCCAGAATGCCCCAGCCAGCAATCCCTCAAAAGTAAACATAATGAAGCCATAAAATGCTTATCTTCTGATATAGCTTATATTTCCAATTGGGGTAGAGAAAACCTTGTTGCATTTAATGCTTCCAAAACTCAATTTATCCATCTTACTACCCATCAGGAACCTCCAGAGGACAATCCCTTATTCTTCAACAATACAAAAATCAACCCTTCATCTTCCCTCAATGTTCTCGGTGTCTCTTTTTCTTCTGCTCTCACTTGGAAAGACCATATTACCAGTCTCGCTAAGCCAGCATCCCAGAAGCTGGTTGTGCTCAACCGCCTCAAGGGGTTATTTACCCTTGCTCTTTACAGGGGCACAGTGTGTCCTTGTATTGAGTATTGTTCACATGTATGGGGAGGATCGTTTCACACCGAACTCCTAGATAAGGTAGAAGGGAAAGCCTTTCGTATCATTAACTCCCGTCCACTAACCAATTCCCTGCAATCTCTCTCTCTCGCTATTCTATCGCTACTACAATAACCAGTGTTCCTCGGAGCTTTCCCAGTGTATACCACTTCCTCTACGTAGGGTACGTAGTACCCGCCTTGCAACACAATCCCACCCCTACTCTGTGCAACTCTCCAGCCCAAGAGTGAAACATTATTCTCAGACTTTCTTCTATTCAACTGCTGAGCTCTGGAACTCTCTCCCAGAATCACTTTCCCTCTTCCTATGACTTAAATTGCTTCAAACTCTGTGTGCCCAGGCATTTTAGCTCGAACGTCCCTTGATTTCGGCCCTGTCACTCTTTGAAATCTGGGGGAGGCACTCGCTGCAGGCAGTTATGCCTTTTGTCTCCCTCATTCACATAGAAAAAAAAACATATATATATATATATATATATATATATATATATATATATATATATATATATATATACTGTATATATATATAATAAATGTTTTTATACTCACTGCCGGACTTGAACCACCGACAGTCAGAACAAGTGCCCATACATTAATCCACTATACCAAAGCACGATAGAGGATACTTGTGTGTAGTGGATTAAAGCATGGACACTCGTTCTGACTGTTGGTGGTTCATGTCTGCCTGGGAGTATATACTGTATATATGATTACATTTATGATCACATTGAATCTTAACAATTGTAATATTTATCTATAATAAGGTCAGCGTAACACTATTTTGTAGCAATTTTAATATGGTGTAATTCAAATTTAAAATGTGTATAAGAAAGAAATAGTGACCATAATCTGTGACCTTCATCATTCACCTTGACGTCTGAATAACAAAAACACAAAATTTGAACAATCGTTGCATTGACCAACCAAATTTGCCAGCAAAAATTGGTGACGATACGTAACCCGTTCAGTACAGTTCTGTCGGTTTCATTTCATACAGGGTATTAAGACGATTTTATTTAGTTTATGAAGGGCCTCCATAAAATTAGCAGGTTTTCAACTATCCTAATTTACCCTTTTTTACTACCACAGATCCCTCATAAGATCCACAAAATCGTCTAATTATAGCTAGAATACAATAAAAAAGACTTCACCGGTACACAAAGGGTTAAACAGTCTAGGATGAGTTTAAAGAATAATATTAACACTCTTCCTTTGTTCTTTGACATTGACCTTTAACCTTGACTATTATAATATATATATATGCAGTTTATGATTGAAATATATGTTATTTAAGTAAAATGCAACTAATAGTCGTCAGCTTATCGAAAAAAGAAAAAAAACATTGTGAAGAAGGTTAACTTTTGACCTTGGCCTGTGGCCTTGACTTTTATGTAGGATTATATTTTTGTTTGCTTTGATGTAACCCTAGAAAACAAAGTAAGTGTGTAAAATTTAATTAAAGATCGTCAGTAAGTTTCAGAGGTATTAAAGGAATAGTTGACCTTGAACTTTTACCTTCATCTTGACCTTCATGATGTCTGAAATTTTTAAATTTTAATGTTCCCTTAAAGCACAACTGTCTCAACGAATTGTGTGAACTTTACATGAATAGTAAAGAAATTATAGCATATTGACCTTATATTTGATGTTGACCTGTGACCTTGACCTATGTTTATTCTTGTATGACCTTGGTCTAGGCATTCCGAATATGCATGATATGCCTAATGAGAATCTTTCATTAGCTAAGAAATACTAATAAAAATAATATTTTGACCTTTAACCTTGACCTTTGACCTTGACCTTCGCCCTTAGAATTTCTTATCGAGGATTTAGTTAGCTTAACAACAATGTTCGTATTAACTAGCATTATGAATATGGTGTAATTTGTATAAAAAACTTATTGATTACAAATAGTGATCATAAACTGTGACCTTGACCTTTGACCTTTGACTTAAAATAAAATACATATATTTGGATGGTCGTCGCATTGACCAACTGAATTTGCCAGTATAATTTGGTACCATTACATTAAACAGTGTAGGAGGAGATTAGGGAAAATAACAAATACTCTTGTTTTGACCTTGACCTCTGACCTTAACTATTACAATATTAATGTGAAATTTGATATATATGATATTTGAGTAATAAGCCATAACACAGCCAGTTTTCCAAAATTTGAGTAATCTTTTTAAATAAATAATAAAAGTTGACAGTTGATCTTGATCTTTAACCTTGACCTTTATGTAAGAGTACATCCTTGTTTGCATTGACATTGCCCATGAAAATCAAATTAGCATGTCAAATTTTCATTAAAACCCACCAGTTAGTTTCATATATATTATTAGAATAGTTGACCTTGACCTTTGACCTTTATCTTGACCTCTATATGTCTTAACATTTCTTGTTTTCCTTTTCACTTAAAGTGCAACTATCTCACCAAATGTTGTGAAGCTTGCATGAAAAGTGAAGAAAATAGCATATTGACCTTTATGTGACCTTGACTAGTGACCTTGATCTTTCATATGGAATTGAATAATTTTATGTATGACAATGGCCTAGGTATTCCTTATATACATGGTAAGCCTAGTGAGAATCTAACAGTTAGCATAAGAAATATATACTAGTAAAAAACCTATTATGACCTTTGACCTTGAACTTTGACCTTATCCTTTAGAATATTTATCTAAAATTTGGGCAATACGATATCAAGATTAACAGTAACTTGTATAGTGAAAATGAAGACATTTGAATACAAATAAACAGTATAAGTTAACCTTTGACCTTGACCTGTGACCTTGACCTTTATGTAAAAGCAAAAAAAAAAATTGACATTGCCCAGGTAAATCAAATAAGCATGACTAATTTAATTAAAACCCATCAGTTAATTTCATATATATTTAGAGAATAGTTGTCATTGACCTTTGACCTTCACCTTGACCTTAATGATATGTTTCAACATTTAGTATTTTTCTTTTCATTTGAAGTGCAACTATATCACCAAAGTTTGTGAAGTTTGCATGAAAAGTAAATAAATTAGCATATTGACCTTTAATTTGACCTTAACCTGTGAACTTAACCTTTACTACGGAATTGTATAGTTCCTTGTATGGCCTTGGCCTAAGTATTCCGAATATATATGGTAAGTCTAGTGAGAATCTAACAGCAAATTTAAGAAATACTAGTAAACAAAATATTTTGACCTTTGATCTTTACCTTTGACCTTACCCTTCAGAATATTTATCTAAAATTTGGTCAATAAGATATCGAGGTTACCAGTAACTTGTATAATGCAAATTAAGAAATTTGAGTAAAAACTAAGACACATGACATATTGATCTTATTTTTAACCTTGACCTTTGACATTATCTTTTAAGTTAAGCTGAAAATTTCATTTTTACTGACCTTCGCATTGACCAAATGATAATACCTGTGAAATTTGGTGAAAATCCATCGAACGGTCTAGGAGGAGTTTCCGGACGGATGACGACGACGGACGACGACAGACAAGCTGATTGGTGGTGCATAGTATACGGGTGGGATCTGTGTGCGCGATACCACTCTGCTTCGTAGAGTTGATTAAGCATTAAGATAATATCCCTATCCTACTAAGAATACCCCTACTGAGGTTGGCCACGAGGCTCATAGTAATCATCACATTGAATCTGTTACTCTTACCTCTGAAGATAGCAGCAGCGCGCGGAGAAAACCCCACGACCGAGGGGAAGCGCAGACACGGACTCTGGAAAGTTCCACACCACGTGTGACAACTCTTGGACCAGAGCGTCTGCTAAGATAAACAAAATAATGCAACTACCTCATAGATATGGCCTGAAGCATTGTCCTGCGGATATAATAGCACAGGCACGTGCAGAGGGAAGGGTGCTGGGGATGCCCAAGCACCTGCCTCTTTCGCCCTATGTATTGAAAGTGCCCTTTTGCCTGGACTGTAGCATCTTTACTTTATTAGCGATTTTCCTATGGCCCGCGAAAATATGCCAAATATATAATGTGGTCCTCCCACTAAAAACCATTACTGAAGAGCATTAGCTTTGGATTTCTTATTTGTCTTGAGATCACCACTACACTTTTTCGAGAGACTACATATACATCTAATGCATTACAGTAGAAAGATCTCGATTTGGCACATCCTACACAATTGTAGATGGAATTCTACAAAACCTAAGAACTTTAAGAAATTAAGAGAAGTTCTAGGTGGTTTTTAGAAGTGCCAAAGAAAACGCTGAATCCATCTGTGATTCGTGGACAAGGTAGGAGAAAAAATATCCCTAAATGATACAAGTATAGTGCTACTTTTGGCACTGAAGACCAGCGATATCAAAATGAGGATGACTACTACTGTGCAAAGGTACTGTACTGTACAGTACAGTATATTTTTAGTGTACAGTATGTTCTTGGCGTAGGGATGCGGCGACCCCACCGCCCGCCACTTTGGTGGTGCAATCAGCTTCTGGAGCAGTGGACCACTGGTTCTTATCTTCAGAAAATTCCTGTGCTTGGTATGCTTTCAGCCAGGGCCCCACTGGGATAAATCAAATAGCAAAACATTGGTGGAAATGCCATCCGGGTGAGGGACTGCTCTGGATCTGCTCCTTCAGTGTTAAGGGCCATATACTGTAGGTTAATCCACATAGTGGTAATGGCACTGTGGAGTGGGTCAGTGGAAAAGCAAAGGAAACACGAGGTGGAGGATAAATAGATGGAATCTAAAAAGTGAAAGATGGGTAAAATACAGAAGATACCTGGAAGAAATCGGGGAAAGAAGAGAGGGGAGCATAGAAGAAATGGACGGAGAGTTGATGATGGTCATAAATAGAGCAGCAGAAAGGAGCATAGGAAGAATAAGAAGATGGACAGGAAAAAGAAAACAAAAACCATGGTGGAATAGGGAAATAAAGCAAGCAAGAAGTGAAAGAAGGAATGCTAACAGAGAAAGGAGAAGGATGATAGAGAGAAATAGGAGGGAAGGCGGAGAGAGGGAAAGAGAAGAAAGACAAGCGGTGAGGACATACGAGGAGAAAAAGAAGAAGGTAAAAACATAGGTGGGCACTAACGCGATAATGTAACGCGTTAACGATTTCGGGTTAACGTTTATCGGATAAAAAAAATCCAGCTCTAACGAATTAACGGTAACGTCGATACTTTTTGTTCTAAAATAGCGATAATCGTTAATTAATTGCCAAACAGGCAGAAATCCGCAGAATAGTCAATAAATAGGTACACTAAAAGCCGAACCGAACCCTCGTAATTTCTTCTCCACCCATGCGGGCCGCTTAGGGGGTCACGTGACCACGAGTCCACGACGCACCCTCATTCCTCCTCACTCTCCAAGCAGCTCTCGTCGCAGTAACATCTAGCAGTTCCCCGTCTCGTATACTTTTGTGTTACAGTGTTCAACGTGTTTCTCGGCTTGCTCCTTCACATTATTTATTATTATATTTGCATTGAATCACTATTACTAGTGATCATGTCGTCACAAGATACTGTGTCGCAGTCGGTGCCCGCATTGAGCGGATCGAGCCAAGATTTAGAGTCTAATGACTCTGAGCCTGAGGTGACGCAGATGGTGACTGACGAGGCTCGGTCACCCGACTCACCCTGGCCATTCCTTGGCAAGTGGGTAGCCTATAAGAGGTTAGTTGGCGACCATTATGTCTTTCAGTGCTTGTCCTGCCTCCCCAAGATCACCGAATTGAAGGTGCACAAGGGCACCAAGGTCAACATTAAAAGCCACTTCAACCGGATTCATCCTAACAAGATAAAACTGATTGAAGAAGCTTGCAAGGCTGGCGGCCGCAGCTGCAGGACCAGGACCTCATCCGAGCAGTCAGCAGACGGCGGGGCAAGTACTAGCAAGAAGCGGCGCCAGATGTCCATTGCCGAGACCTTTGGCATCATGGCCCAGGGTAGCTCCGTCCTGCAGTCCGTCACAGGTCGACTAAACACAAGGCTGCCTACATCGTGAAGGTATGGCTGCAGGACAAGGGACTGACAGTCTTGCAGACCCAGCCTTCAACGGTGAGAAGGTGCTGATTGACCTCTTCCTTCGGTACAATACAGCGATGCCATCCAGTGCCGCGGTGGAGCGCTTGTTCTCCCTTGGGAAGGACATCTTCAGGGCCAAGAGGAGCTCCCTTTCAGATCACAATTTTAATATGTTAATGTTTCTGAAGGGGAACATGCGGCAGAATCTCTGAGGCTCTGAAGTCTGAACCTTCAACCTTGTGTAAATCATCAGTAAATCATGTAAATGTAAATTATCTTCTAAGTTCTACTAAATCATAAGTCAATGATCATAAATAATAAATGAAGTGTCAGGAAATAAATATCCATATGAATAATTGAATATATATTATATGATCCATATGATCCATATGACATATCTTCAAATCATCCAAGAGAAATGCCTAGAGATCCAGCTTAGACATCACTAAATCTGAAAATCATCTAAATGATCTTCTACTACATCAAATGAAGTGTCAGGTGTTTTTTTTTTCTAATAAAATAATGATAGCATTGCTGCATTTAAGATTTTTTATTTAAAATATGATAAATATCCATATCTTCGATAAATAACGATACTAACGAAGTAACGATATCGTTATCGAAAAGATCGGATTTAGCGATTTAACGATTTAACGATTTAACGGTTAACGAGCGATAAATGTATCGCCGGTTAACGGTTAACGGTTAACGACGTTAAGGTTTTCGTTAACGAAATAACGGTTAACGAAGTTAAGGTTTTTGGTTATCGTGCCCACCTATGGGTAAAAATACTAATACAAGAGGCAATGATTAAACACGAGAAAGAAGAAGTAGAAAAGATCAGAAACAAGGGGAAAGAGGGACAAAAGGAGTGGTATAGGATGTTAAGAGGTGAGACCGGTAGAGAGGAAGAAAACGTGGGAACTAATAGTGGGAGATAGAATAATAAAGACAGAGGAAGAAATAACAATTTAAATAAAACGATACTGGGAGGAAATAGGGGGGGGGGGGTAAATGAACAAGGGGAGGGGAGGGAATGGAACTTGGAAATGAGAGAGAGAAGACTACTGGAACAAGATAAGATGGAAATGGAAAGGGAACTCACAATCGAAGAAGTAAGGAGAGGGATCAAAGCGCTAAAAAGGGGAAAGGCGACCGACCCGGCTGGGATACCAAACGAAATGTACATAGAGGGGGCGGGGGGGGGGGGGGAAGAAATGGAAAGAAGGCTGAAAAAAATGTTTAACGAGGTACTGGGATATGAGAGAGTCCCAGAAAGATGGAATGAAGCGAGAGTAACGCTATTACATAAAGGAGGGTACAAGAGTAAAAAGGAAATGAAAAGCTACAGGCCAGTGACAGTGACAAACACAATAGGGAAACTCTTCTGCGAGATATTGAAGGAAAGGATGAATAGAGCCATAGAGGGAAACGGAATAATAAGTGACGAGCAAAATGGATTCAGAAGAGACAGGAGGGGGACAGATAATATCTATATACTAAACGAAGTGGTAGGGAAAATGAAAAGAGGGAAGAAAACAGGTTACTGTGCATTCCTGGATATAGAAAAAGCATATGATAGAGTAAACAGGGAACTGCTGTGGAAAATAATGGCAAGGAGTGGAACACCAGAAAAGTATATCAACATCATAACATCGATGTACCAGGGAACAAAGGCGAAGTACGCGCTAGGAAGTATAGAAACGGGATGGGTAGAAAACAAGAGGGGAGTAAGACAGGGGTGTGTACTATCGCCGTTATTATTTGCGCTCTATATGGAAGAAATGACACAGAGGATAAAAAGAGTGGGGGAGGGGATCCAGATAAACAAGGAAAGACGGGGGGTACTCCTATTAGCTGACAATGTAGTTCTGATGGCAGAAACAGGAAGAGGGTTGCAGAGACTGCTAGAGGAAGCAACGAGATTCGGAGAGGAATTAGAAGTAAGATTCAGTAAAGAAAAGAGCCAAGTAATGAAAATGAATGGACAGCTCCAAGAGGACGAGGAATGGACACTGGAAGGAAGCAGAATGAAGAAGACAAGAGAATATAAATACCTGGGGGTAACAATTACAGAGAAATGGTTTGAAAAGGCGAAAAGCGAAAAGATTGGACAAATGCAACAATGGCATGGGAGATTATGGAGCGCGACAAGATTAAGAGCGAATAGCTATGAAATAGTGCGCGGGCTGTGGAAAGGACTAGAAGTACCTGCAATTATGTACTGCATGGAGGCGGTGGAAACGACAGAGGCAGAAACGAGGAAATTAGAAACGGAACAGAATAAAATCGGAAGGACGGGATTGGGGGCAAATAAATACGTAGCACAAGAAGCAATCCGAGGAGAGATGGGGTGGAGTACGTTTGAAGAAAGGATAGGAAAAGCAAAAGGGAAGTACAAAGTGAGGCTACAGGGGATGGAGGAAAATAGGTGGCCAAAGAAGGTATACAGATGGGCGAGCGAGGAAAGAAAATGGAACAGAGAGTGCAAAAGAAGGCTGGGAAGGATAAATATAAAACAGGACCGTGTGGGAGGGGAATTTAGAAAACGAAATGGGAGAGAGGATTGGGTCATACTGGAAAATGGGAGAGGATGTATCAGAGAGATAGAAAAGGGATAAAAGAGGAGGGAAGAAGAAAGTGGAGGGAAGGGGTAGAAAACAAAGCCACGCTGTCGTATTACAGAGGGAAGGAAAAACCAGCTAGAGAACTTTTCTATGATGGAGGATGGGGATCTAAATTGCTGTTTAAAGCAAGGACAGGATTCCTAGAGACAAATGAAAGAACAAGGAGATGGGACCGCACTGTAATCAATGCGAAATGGGAGGAGACCCAATAGTCGAGGACATAGAACACATAATAACGGAGTGTACAAAATATGATGAGGAGAGAGACGAGTTGGAGAGATACATGAGGAATAGAGTTGGGGAAATGGGGTGGGAGGAATTAAAGCAGAGAGACGATAGAGGGGTAGGGGCACTTCTGGGGCTAACACAAGATTTGGAAACGCAAGACATGGAGATGATGAAGAGGATACTAGAAAAGATATGGAGGAAGAGAAAGGGGTAAGGGGGGGGGGGGGGGGGGGGGGAGGGAGGGAGGGGGGAGGACGTGATAAGTAGGTCTAAAAAACTGTCCCTTTTACTATCCTTCTACTCTAAAGTTTCCCTCTTACTAACGTGTCTGAGCCAGTACCGATACAAAGGTCAGCCCTATGGACCTGCGCGGCCTGCGGGCGGGTTCGAAAGAAGAAGAAGAAGGAGGCATGTCTGGGAGCCTGGAGGTAGTTTCTGCCATGGCCATCCCTATTGGGGCGCTTCCTATGGAAGCGAGGCGTCAGATTGATGATGATGATGATGTTTTTAGAGTTAAGCACAAGAGCTAGAAAGATGGTTTAAAGGTTGAGAAAACACATTTTGGCATATCCTTAATGCCTTCCACTGCCTGACAAAACAAGATAACTGGAAAGAAATTGTGAAAGAACAGACACTCTAATCAGTGCAAAAATGATGTCAGTTCTATGAGATGGAAGAGGTATACAAGTTCCAGTCTGAGCTGAAGGAAGATCAGTTCGTAATTTTCTTGCCCTCCACAAAACAGTGTTGCTATGATGCTTAACACACCGAAGGAAAACAATATCCAGGAGATATTCCCAAATTGCTTAAGCTGGTGAAAACTTATTTCATACTGTCTGTCACAACTGCAACCATCGAAAGGCCTTTCTCCAAACTCTAAACTGGTGAAGGCAAAGATACGCTATAGAAAAAGAAATAGAACCACATGGAGGTCATTAATATATTCAGACATTGCCTACAGAAAGCTTCTCCGGTGAAATATCATTAATTTACAATATTAAAATAATAAAAGTTTATGTTGAAGTCATTGGGTGATTACTATATGTAGCTTATATGTGCTGTAATTTTTGTTTTAACTAAATTTACTTATCTTTAAGTTAACATATTACTGATGTATGCTTGTTTGATGTCAGTCATACAGAAAGATTTCTCAGTTGTATTACTGTTGCATTGTTTGAACGAATTTGAAAGAATTTTTAAGTGTGTGTAGAATTAATTAATTCAATAGTAGCTAGGTGCCCTTTTTTTTTACTTTGAGCACTTGCCCGAAACTAGTTCTCTGCATGGCCCTGTAATAGCCTCCTAACTAACTGGTAATTAGCAAAGCTAAGGCGCAGAAACACAAACAAAAACACACGAGGCGCGGGCCCAAAAGGGCCTATATGGCACCTCCACATAATACCCTAATATAACACTTCCCTGCGGGCATACCAATGGGGCTGCCTGTTCTAGCTAGTCTAAACCTATTCTAGTATACAACTCAGATATATACAAATGAGCAAAAGACTCACTAGAGTTGAGCGAACGAAGAATAAAGCAGAGCATAGGCAGTGCACGTCTGAACAGGATGAACGCAGGGAAAGGAAGGAGGAATGGCGACGCTCGGTTCAGCGTCTCGGCTAGAATCCACAAAAGACATCCACGAGCTGGAAAGCCTTAATATAACATATATTAAGTTAATTTTTATTTTTTATTTTTTACTAAGTTTTTTCGTAGTGAGTACCCAATCATAAAGACGATTCTATAAGAGAATTAGCATTACACTTATGATGTTAGGACTCTTTCCCCTGCGGCGGGTGTTTCAAACATGCTAACCGTGGGTGCTTGAAAGGGGACTATTATACTAATAGGCATATCGTCAATGATGGAAGGGCCACTAATAAATATACCGTATATATGTAAAGTATGTTCTACAGATCTATCTATCTATCTAATGCCGGACGCTTTACTCCTCTTTACCAGTGTGGCCATACACAAAATGCCCTCAAGCAGGCCTAGCCCCTGTGAGAAGGACAAACCATGCCAGTTTACTGAAGGACTTACAGGATTGACCACTCAAATTAGGGTCCGTCTGACTCCGAGGCCTTCTATGTATATTTTTAGCACTATTTTTCTGCAATGGTACGTGGCTAGTGTATCCACTATCCTGATTCACTCTTAGGTGAGCAGTAAGGATTTGTATAAGGTTCGAATACTCCCCTGAACAGGCTGACGAGTCCCATTCACCCGGATTTGTATAAGGTTGTCTCCCCTAGATGGGTTGCCGACCAAGGCTAAAGAGTCCCATCCACCCGACAGATACCCATCCATCCTACAGATAATAAGTTAGCAAATATATGAGTAACAATAATCTCCTTTTGTTTTATCCATAAAACATACAGCATACCTATAAAGACAATTATAAACACATAATACAACATAAGGGACATTACCAGGGAGAGAAAAGTTAGAATGGGAATAGGAAAGGCGACCAAAGAGAGTGGGCTCATAACAGTAGAATCCCACATGTATTTGGCGAAATTGAAAAAGAACATATGTGTAGCTAGCTGCTGACATGTTACAAATATAAACAGCCAGTAAAGACAGGTGGACAATCTGCATAGCTGACGTGGGAAGCGGATAACATTATCGAATGCCTGGAAACAAAAATTGTTCTTAAAGATAGGAGAGCAAAAAGAACATGAAGATAAAAATGCTACAATATAGGCCTACATTTATGTAATACATATACTGTATAATAATTGGTGCGTTACGGAATATTACTAGACAATATTATATTACTATAAAGCATACCAAAAGTATTGCAAGCATATTATATTATAAAGGAGAGGATTTTAGCAACATAAAGATTAACTTATATAAATGGGAATTATATAACATGTTAATATAATGGTAAATGCAGGGGAGAGTACTATAAAATATATATCTTTGGCAATATGTGTACTAATGCAAAGCTGAAACAATACAATGGTGGAACACTAAGATTAAGATTTGTTTTACTAAAAAAAAAAAAAAAAATGGTAATCATAAATATAAACAAGCACATCCCATACGATCCTTTGATTCCATATGTAAATTATATCAAAGTAATTAATCAAATAGAGAAATATTAATCCTGAAAAACATATTGCTAGTTAAAGTTAATAAAAATAACAATGACACTTTACAGATATAGGACAAAGCACAAAATGCTATCATCAAGTATTGGATCGCTTGCCATATGAAATGGAGAATTTACAAATGAGAATAAAATGGCCAAGGTTTGGAATGTATGTTTTGCTTACGTTTTATACAAGGAGGGTATGACTCCTCTACCTACCAAATATTTAATGAAACAACCTACTTTATAACAATCGGCGCTGACGACTGAGAAGCTCATCGGCATTATTTCTTTGTTTTCCAAACATGGAATGTTTTTTGCGTCCATGGCTGGGACTCCAGAGTGTGCTGAACGCATTACCAAGGTAATTATCTCAGGCATGGAGGCATGCTTGTTTTACTGCTGTCCGCAAAATCATGAATCTCATACTTTCTATGTTTCTGCCCGGAATTGAGTCAAATCTGTTCGACTCGTCAAAAACTCTTTGATCAATTATATGATCTGAACTTTCCAACTCTAGTTCTTCTCAAGCTTTCTGGCATCTTCCCAAAAATCTCTCCAACAATTTGACTTCCTCGTCTTTTCACCTCTTGTGCACACCGACCACCATCATGTATTCCTTTGAAAAAGCTGAACTCTCTTTTCAAACTTTCGCTAAAAATTCCATCTTGGATGATTCCGTTGCTATTCCTCCCTCTCCACGCCCCTCTCTCTTACTTATACCTTATACCGAACATCCTTATGTCTTCTGAGGATGTACTTTCTGCCCTCTCTGGGCTTCTTAAGACTAAGAAGGCGTACGGACCATATTGGTGTCCCTCATGGTTTACTAAACAACTGGTGCTGACTCCCTGCCTAGGCAAACTCTTCGGTCTTTGTCTTTCCTCTAATATCTTCACTTGTTGCTGGAAGTTTGCTCTCATTCAACTTGTCGCAAAGTAGGGTGGCCCTCTCAACCCTCCAGCTATCATCGAATTGCTTTCATTTCTTGCAACTCTAAAGTTTATTTAGCTATACTTAATTCAAAATTTCTCGACCATTTGTCTTCCCATAATTTTCTTTCAGATCGCCAAAATGGCTTTCTTAACCCTTTGAGACATGTGTTATCATTTATTCTAGCTATATTTGGACGATATTATGAAGCTTAGGAAGGATCTGTGGTAGTTATAATAAGGTTGGTTGAGATAGTTTGAAGTCTTATTAATGCTAAAGCTCCTTCCTAAGCTGAATGCAATCGTCTAATAGTAGCCAGAATAAAATGAAAAGGATGTCACTGGTACTGGACGGGTTAAGGACTGTTCTATTGGTGATCTCTTTAATTATCTTACGAACTCTTGGTCATCCTCCCTGAGATGCGGTCTCAGGATGATAAGACCGCATCTCTAGCTGCCACTAAACCTGCAGCCAACCCTACTCCTGCACATGCCATTTCTCATCCACTTCCTCTCCCACCAGGAAGTGATCACCCCCATCTTATAACAGAATCTGCCCGGGGGCATCTAGCTACAAGGTACAGCCAGAGTCCAGGCGCGCCACCCCCAGAGCTACAAGGACATAACCACCACGCGCCAAACGCCTTTGATCCTCTCAAGCCGGGCGCCTTAAGTAGGGGCAAGAAGATTGCCTTATACTCACCCAGCCTGGACATCAGTAAAATATCACATGACAAAAACATATCAAATCCATGAGGCCCACAACCCCTCCCGAACAGACATGTCAGAATGGCATGGCATGTGATACCCAAGCAAGCAAGGAGTCACCCCCAACACGCCCCTGTCGACCTTGCCCTGGCCAGTCTCTTTAGCAGCTAAATCAGGAAAACCCTCAGGCAGCTCCAGTTAAGCCTGGACACCTTTTTCTCCTGATAAAATTCACTTCATCCAACTAATTCTTGTCCTATCCCCACTTCCCCCTAACCCCCTGTCACTACTCAATTTGACTGACTTGACATCAGTAACTAAGCTTGCCATTTGGTATTATTTAGTTCAGGGTAAGAACAGCCAGAGATAGCTGGTGTTCAACTTGTCAGTTGTGTGCTGTGATCGAAGATCTACCAGGTTGGGTTCCCCCCATCAGGAAGAGGACTAGCTTGGGCAACCCACTTTGGGCTCCCCCTTTCTGGCCTTCGATGCGGTGCACAAACCAAGTACCAAAGGATTCCTACCTTGTTTTGTTCAAGGGATTATGAGGATAGTGTAGTAACTTGAGATCTACCAGATCGGGTTCCCCCCATCAGGAAGAGGACTAATTTTGGGCAACCCACTTTGGGCTCCCCTTTCTGGATTCTCTTTTTGCTACATGGTTCCAAGGATAGTAAATACTAATAGGATGGGGCACTCAGCGTTAATTTTTGTTATTGCCCGGGCTCGCCGCGACGGTAGCACCTCTAGCGGCCAATAGGAAACACTACTCTTGCTGGCGTACACTTCATCTCAATAACCATACACATTACTCTTTATGCTGAAGATAATATCAGTATGATAATATCACTTGTGGATAAACATTTAAAAGCGACTTTGAATACATAAGATAAACAGAAAGGAAATAATTAAGAAAACTAAATTTATACCAAGAATAAAATTATACAGTTGTAGGCTACTTCATTGTTTACAGCTGTATTGAAGATCACATCTTATATATGTACATATTCATGAAAAAGAAACACAAGTATATAGAGTTTACAGTATATTATATAGACTACAGAACATAGTGAATATGTAATAGCCTGCAGTACAGTAGACCACCACCACCACCTTGTATATTTATTGTTAACACTACAGAACATTGTGATTATATACTGTAGCCTAATACTCCACCACCACCTATAAAGCCATTATTATGACTATGTAACATTGTTTGTGAATACACCACCACCACCACAACTGCTACTACTACTACTATACCCTGTTCATTATAGTTAGGCCAGAAAGTATTACTTCTAATATCTGTAACTAAAACAGGGCTAGAGTAAATGGGCTGTATATTACCACACTTATTCCCCGAGCATCTTAGGCCTCATGTGAACCTGTTAGCACTACATATGTTTCAAAATTAAAGATTTCCTGGTTTGTTTTTTCATTTGGGAAGCTCGATTACTATTATTTAGTTTGTGAATTTTCCAGTATATTGCTATTCTGCAATACACTTGTGCAATTTTAAACAAGCAATTTCTGCAGAGTGAAAGGTGTGACAGAGTATTTACAACACATATGGTCAACCTGGAATTCACATTCGGTCCAAAAAGATTTGTCATGTCAGACAGGAATGGTACAATCATAGAGCTGTGAACAGAGTGAAATGATTGCACCAAATCCTCTGATGGCACCAAAGTCTCTGTTCGATGTTTTGAAAGCTTTCATGTGTGTAAATATCTGACTAGCTTCATTGAGAAAATCAGAATTGTTTACAAATGAAGTGGAGCAGGTAGCACAAGAGATATTTAGCATTTTTAGCACATAGCCTAGAACATAACTGACACCATTAGCATCCAAGTCATCAACTTGGTAGTCATAAGACAAGTCACTTGTATCACAAGAAGTTGAAATGGATGTTGATGGTGCTCTAGAGGTTGAACATGACTGTGTACGAGCTTTGTTTAACTCAGATAGTGTGATGAGGAGAGAATCAGAGTCTGGGGCACAATTGGCAGACAAAGATGGTGCAAGGAGCATGTTACACAGAGTCTGTCTGAAGGTGAATCGGAACTGATTAGGATCTGGATTGTATCTGTTACCACCCTTCTGTCGAATTATAGCAAACAGATTCTCAAGACAGTCCTGGTTTAGCCGGGATGGGAGTAGGAACTTAAATCCATCAATGGATTGTATGTCCTGCATGAGGCCAAGCATTGCTTGTAGGGTTAGTCTCCATCCAAAAAGACAGTGAATAGTGTAAGACGTGTTAAAATGTACACCCTTGAGCCATTCAATTGTATCCATCCAAAAAAAAACATGAGGACTTGTGATTTTCACTGGTTTCTTTAACTCTTCACATACTTCAAAAGTTCGTCCATTTACACTGTCAAAGATGTCATTCCATTTTGCAATGAACTCTGCAGTATGAACTGCAGTGCTAGGTAACTTACCTAAAGAAACATGCGTGTGCATTGCAGCTGCAACAGTGCGACTAATTACTTGAGTAGCCAAGCACACACGCATAGTCTTAAAAGGGGCAGTGAAAATATGTGCATTGGTTAGCTTGGGGGCAAGAGCAAATTTTGATGCTACAGTAACCTTCATAATATCTTGCCGTCTACAGGCACGAAGCCATAGTTTCAATCTGAGGGAAGGGAGAAAATGGTATACTTAGTTTAAAAGTTAGCTTAGGTTATAGTTAGTTTAGTCAGGTTGCACACATTGCACACAGGTTGCACAATTGCACACGCACATTCTCACTATCTCACACTCAAACATTCTCACTCTCTCTCTCTCACACACACACACACACACACACAAATGTGTGTGCGTGTTTCCATTCCTTTGCTAATGACAAATATACCCTCCCCTAGGATTAAAGTCCCTACTGAGGTGTCAACCCCTCCCACACTCTCTTTCTCTCTCTCCAATATGAAATGTTGAGAATTAAAATATTTTCTTAGTGTATATGTTATATATTTGTATGATAGCTATCATCTATAACATATTACCTCATATTTATGGACATTTAATTGTAAAATATATTAAGCCTTAAAATAACATATTTTAGCACCAGTTACCATCATTATTTGTACCATTAATCACTAATATAATTAGCCTAACACAGTATCACCATTACCACCAGTGTTCTATAATTATTATAATCACCATTTCCTCTAACATCATAGCCTATAGTCGTCACACCTTGATGTAATGCGTTTTTATGACTAAACTGCGTTCATAATTATGTGGCACACAATAGTGAGACCGAAAATACCTTTAGTAATTGTTAATACCTAATATAGAGAATCCTTGTTAATATATTTTACGTATTAACAGTACCCCAGCAAGTGATCTTGGAAATGTGGCTGAAAATCGTATTCACTCTGAACTCTTATGGACGGCAGCAAATAGCCTTCAGTTTTCATATATATTTTTGTCAATAGGCCTAATGATCATTATAGTGTGCCATTAAAACATCAGGCTGACGCATAATTCCTGTTAGTTAATAAACCTGAAGACTGGTACACTATCAGTGTCACAGACATCAGATACATTATGATTTGATAGTACAAAATTATGCATTTCTTAGCTACAAAACTCACCTTTTAGGATCCTTTGGAAAGCGGAAAAAAGACAGGTCTCTATTCCATTTTGAATTATTGGAGCAGTTTATAGCTGAAAATCCTGCAATCCCCATCGTGGCAACAATAATAAGCCATCAATATCCACGTGTACGAAAAACACACACCTCTCCAGCTTGAATGAGGCCGCCAACTGCAGTGTTTATTCCTATCAGCCGCTAGGTGGCTAGTCTGACCCATGCCGACTGGGCCGCCCATAAGACAGGTCTGTCTTCCTTTCTCTAGGGTCTTTGATGGTTCTGATAGTTCCACGAACTAGCAAGGAAGGAAGACACTTACCTTGACCCCCCTTAGACTACCTATAATGTCACTATCTAGATTGCTTGCCACTCTAGGTAGATAATTATGCTAGTCACCCTAACCCCCCAAACCTTGTAGCAGAACTCCAGCATATCCTTTGGGGATCACTGCACTGTGGGAGTGCAAGAGGAACCCGGTTGTCCCGTGGTAGGCGCCAAGGTCTAAGGAATCATCTTGTGACTCACCCTGGACCAGTAGCTGGAATCATCACGCCCAGCCCCCCCCCCCCCCCCCCCCCCCACCCCCCCCCCCCTGGACCAACTTCCGGAGTCATCACGCCCAGCCGCCCTCCAGACTACTGGATCCTCCCTCGATCTACGGGCCCTCCTCTTCACTACAGCTCTCCTTTAAGTGCTTTTGTACCGTTTATGGGTATAGAGTTGACTCAGGGTTGTGGTAGAAGTTATCTTCAGGGGTTCTCATTAACATTACGTCTTGCGAGAGGTCTTTCTTCTCCCTACTTAAATTGACGTTAATTAGCCCACTTGCCGGGACCCATTATACATACCTATCAGGGGATCCTTATATATGCACCTTCCCGGGTTATTGGTCTCCCATAGCCCGACAGAGGGGGCGTGCTTATATAAGACCCATAGCATCAAACACAAACACATATTTGCACGTAATCTAGTCCCTTTGTATAACTTCTAGCCTAATTCATTTAACATTCTGTCAGGTTCATAACTCGAATAGATTTCACTCTATCTCAGCTCCCGACGATTGTTGCCTCAGCCTTCAGCACCTTGCTAGTACACAATTAGAGTTAAGGATTAATCTTTGCCAGGTGAGATCTAGCACACCTATAGTATTAATATCATTTGTGAGCCTTTCCGAGCCCACTTCATTGTTGATGACCACTTGGCCATTATTGCTTTAGAGTCAGTTAACGTCACTATATGCCGGGGACATCATTGCATGATCCAGACGGCATTTGCCATTACTGCACTCTTGTCTTTTGTTGAGATCCTCTCTGAGATCTATTTGGGTAGGAGGTGTACCTCCACCATTTTGGATACCTTATAATTGTATCCTAGGAGTATTATTATTACCTTGAGTCCGGACCCATTGTCCGACTCCTATTGCTTACTTGATAACCTGATTATTGTATGTCTTAATTATTCTTATTGTTGTTGATGATCTCCAGGTTACAGGTATAAAATATATGTCTTGCTCCTCCATGAACCAGGTGTTAAACTGAATAAAACCCATGTTAACTTGTTACCTGTGTGCTTACTATCCTGCCGTGTTGTCTCTTTATTTAAAGTTTAAGGTATACCTATCCAGTTAGAGAGCTGCTCATTGTACAAAGAATATCTCGCGTTCCAATTTGGACCGGGCATAACACTCCTTTCGGGATTTTGGTGAGGCCTTTCCTATTGTGTTTGACAAATTGAAAGCTTTCGATCGAGTCTGGCACCAATTTATAATTTCCAATCTACCCTCCTTCGGCTTTTTTCCCTCTATTTGTGCCTTTATTAAAAATCTAGCCATTCCATATCTGTGGTTGTGGATAGCCACTACTCACTTACTCAATCAATTAATTCTGGTGTTCCACAGAGTTCTGTCCTATCTCCAATATTTGTTTTCATGTTCATTAATGATGTAATCAACTGCACCTCTAGCTCTATCCATTACTATGCCCCTTTTCCGCCTACAAGAACCACGTACCGACTTGCCACGAACTGGAAATTGTGATGAATCCTGATATTTTGATCCCGATTATTCTGTCAAATGGAGGCGCTACGGTGTAGTTATGGAATAACCTATGGAGCAATAAATATGAGCTTGGATCTAATAAATGCCATCTATGGAATCCCAGGGATGCCAAGACGAACCAAGAATTTTGCTTCAGAACTTTATGAATAGGGAGCCAGGTTTATTGACCAGTACAGTTCTACCTTTGCTAGCGGTCCCACCACATACCGTATATGTAGCCCTGACCAAAATTAAACAAATTCCCTTGACAAAATGTAGTCGGATTCTCCCCATAAAAGTCTTCCGTCATTGACCTTGAATATTATGGATCGATAGGTGCTACTCTCTCTCTCTCTCTCTCTCTGACACACAAAAACACACATTAACAATAACAAACGACCAGTCATAATATGAAAGACTAATTAGCAATTTATTATTACATGATGAAATTGTTAAAGATCAGAAGCTGTATTATATACAGTATACTGTATGTATATATATATATATATATATATATATATATATATATATATATATATACCGGTATATATATTGTTACGTATCTTGATCCTCAAGTGGTTAACTTGATGAATCTAGATAGCACAGAGATATATATTAAGGTATCAGTCAGCTGAAGGCAAACCGAAAGTAAAATCTAATAAAATAATTTCCTGTTGTTGCTTCCTTTCCTTTTGGATCTTAGGACTTGGTATCCTTTATTGACTGATACTCTTTAATTATGAAAAATTGAAATGCTAGGTTTTTCCAGATTAAATAGGAAGGGAAATATCCCCAGGCTACCTTTAGGATCAACCTTTCCTGGTACCTGGCGCGGGGTACGAATCTCTGAAGGGAATTTAACCCTCCTAAAAACCCACAGGTTTTGAGATGCCTTGGGTGGGGTTCGAACCCTGGTTAGTGACGCACCACCATCACCACCAGGCCCGCTCATAACAGTAGAATCCCACATGTATTTGGCGAAATTGAAAAAGAACATATGTGTAGCTAGCTGCTGACATGTTACAAATATAAACAGCCAGTAAAGACAGGTGGACAATCTGCATAGCTGACGTGGGAAGCGGATAACATTATCGAATGCCTGGAAACAAAAATTGTTCTTAAAGATAGGAGAGCAAAAAGAACATGAAGATAAAAATGCTACAATATAGGCCTACATTTATGTAATACATATACTGTATAATAATTGGTGCGTTACGGAATATTACTAGACAATATTATATTACTATAAAGCATACCAAAAGTATTGCAAGCATATTATATTATAAAGGAGAGGATTTTAGCAACATAAAGATTAACTTATATAAATGGGAATTATATAACATGTTAATATAATGGTAAATGCAGGGGAGAGTACTATAAAATATATATCTTTGGCAATATGTGTACTAATGCAAAGCTGAAACAATACAATGGTGGAACACTAAGATTAAGATTTGTTTTACTAAAAAAAAAAAAAAAATGGTAATCATAAATATAAACAAGCACATCCCATACGATCCTTTGATTCCATATGTAATTATATCAAAGTAATTAATCAAATAGAGAAATATTAATCCTGAAAAACATATTGCTAGTTAAAGTTAATAAAAATAACAATGACACTTTACAGATATAGGACAAAGCACAAAATGCTATCATCAAGTATTGGATCGCTTGCCATATGAAATGGAGAATTTACAAATGAGAATAAAATGGCCAAGGTTTGGAATGTATGTTTTGCTTACGTTTTATACAAGGAGGGTATGACTCCTCTACCTACCAAATATTTAATGAAACAACCTACTTTATAACAATCGGCGCTGACGACTGAGAAGCTCATCGGCATTATTTCTTTGTTTTCCAAACATGGAATGTTTTTTGCGTCCATGGCTGGGACTCCAGAGTGTGCTGAACGCATTACCAAGGTAATTATCTCAGGCATGGAGGCATGCTTGTTTTACTGCTGTCCGCAAAATCATGAATCTCATACTTTCTATGTTTCTGCCCGGAATTGAGTCAAATCTGTTCGACTCGTCAAAAACTCTTTGATCAATTATATGATCTGAACTTTCCAACTCTAGTTCTTCTCAAGATTTCTGGCATCTTCCCAAAAATCTCTCCAACAATTTGACTTCCTCGTCTTTTCACCTCTTGTGCACACCGACCACCATCATGTATTCCTTTGAAAAAGCTGAACTCTCTTTTCAAACTTTCGCTAAAAATTCCATCTTGGATGATTCCGTTGCTATTCCTCCCTCTCCACGCCCCTCTCTCTTACTTATACCTTATACCGAACATCCTTATGTCTTCTGAGGATGTACTTTCTGCCCTCTCTGGGCTTCTTAAGACTAAGAAGGCGTACGGACCATATTGGTGTCCCTCATGGTTTACTAAACAACTGGTGCTGACTCCCTGCCTAGGCAAACTCTTCGGTCTTTGTCTTTCCTCTAATATCTTCACTTGTTGCTGGAAGTTTGCTCTCATTCAACTTGTCGCAAAGTAGGGTGGCCCTCTCAACCCTCCAGCTATCATCGAATTGCTTTCATTTCTTGCAACTCTAAAGTTTATTTAGCTATACTTAATTCAAAATTTCTCGACCATTTGTCTTCCCATAATTTTCTTTCAGATCGCCAAATGGCTTTCTTAACCCTTTGAGACATGTGTTATCATTTATTCTAGCTATATTTGGACGATATTATGAAGCTTAGGAAGGATCTGTGGTAGTTATAATAAGGTTGGTTGAGATAGTTTGAAGTCTTATTAATGCTAAAGCTCCTTCCTAAGCTGAATGCAATCGTCTAATAGTAGCCAGAATAAAATGAAAAGGATGTCACTGGTACTGGACGGGTTAAGGACTGTTCTATTGGTGATCTCTTTAATTATCTTACGAACTCTTGGTCATCCTCCCTGAGATGCGGTCTCAGGATGATAAGACCGCATCTCTAGCTGCCACTAAACCTGCAGCCAACCCTACTCCTGCACATGCCATTTCTCATCCACTTCCTCTCCCACCAGGAAGTGATCACCCCCATCTTATAACAGAATCTGCCCGGGGCATCTAGCTACAAGGTACAGCCAGAGTCCAGGCGCGCCACCCCCAGAGCTACAAGGACATAACCACCACGCGCCAAACGCCTTTGATCCTCTCAAGCCGGGCGCCTTAAGTAGGGGCAAGAAGATTGCCTTATACTCACCCAGCCTGGACATCAGTAAAATATCACATGACAAAAACATATCAAATCCATGAGGCCCACAACCCCTCCCGAACAGACATGTCAGAATGGCATGGCATGTGATACCCAAGCAAGCAAGGAGTCACCCCCAACACGCCCCTGTCGACCTTGCCCTGGCCAGTCTCTTTAGCAGCTAAATCAGGAAAACCCTCAGGCAGCTCCAGTTAAGCCTGGACACCTTTTTCTCCTGATAAAATTCACTTCATCCAACTAATTCTTGTCCTATCCCCACTTCCCCCTAACCCCCTGTCACTACTCAATTTGACTGACTTGACATCAGTAACTAAGCTTGCCATTTGGTATTATTTAGTTCAGGGTAAGAACAGCCAGAGATAGCTGGTGTTCAACTTGTCAGTTGTGTGCTGTGATCGAAGATCTACCAGGTTGGGTTCCCCCCATCAGGAAGAGGACTAGCTTGGGCAACCCACTTTGGGCTCCCCCTTTCTGGCCTTCGATGCGGTGCACAAACCAAGTACCAAAGGATTCCTACCTTGTTTTGTTCAAGGGATTATGAGGATAGTGTAGTAACTTGAGATCTACCAGATCGGGTTCCCCCCCATCAGGAAGAGGACTAATTTTGGGCAACCCACTTTGGGCTCCCCTTTCTGGATTCTCTTTTTGCTACATGGTTCCAAGGATAGTAAATACTAATAGGATGGGGCACTCAGCGTTAATTTTTGTTATTGCCCGGGCTCGCCGCGACGGTAGCACCTCTAGCGGCCAATAGGAAACACTACTCTTGCTGGCGTACACTTCATCTCAATAACCATACACATTACTCTTTATGCTGAAGATAATATCAGTATGATAATATCACTTGTGTATAAACATTTATAAGCGATTTTGAATACATAATAAGATAAACAGAAAGGAAATAATTAAGAAAACTAAATTTATACCAAGCATAAAATTATACAGTTGTAGGCTACTTCATTGTTTACAGCTGTATTGAAGATCACATCTTATATATGTACATATTCATGAAAAAGAAACACAAGTATATAGAGTTTACAGTATATTATATAGACTACAGAACATAGTGAATATGTAATAGCCTGCAGTACAGTAGACCACCACCACCACCTTGTATATTTATTGTTAACACTACAGAACATTGTGATTATATACTGTAGCCTAATACTCCACCACCACCTATAAAGCCATTATTATGACTATGTAACATTGTTTGTGAATACACCACCACCACCACAACTGCTACTACTACTACTACTATACCCTGTTCATTATAGTTAGGCCAGAAAGTATTACTTCTAATATCTGTAACTAAAACAGGGCTAGAGTAAATGGGCTGTATATTACCACACTTATTCCCCGAGCATCTTAGGCCTCATGTGAACCTGTTAGCACTACATATGTTTCAAAATTAAAGATTTCCTGGTTTGTTTTTCATTTGGGAAGCTCGATTACTATTATTTAGTTTGTGAATTTTCCAGTATATTGCTATTCTGCAATACACTTGTGCAATTTTAAACAAGCAATTTCTGCAGAGTGAAAGGTGTGACAGAGTATTTACAACACATATGGTCAACCTGGAATTCACATTCGGTCCAAAAAGATTTGTCATGTCAGACAGGAATGGTACAATCATAGAGCTGTGAACAGAGTGAAATGATTGCACCAAATCCTCTGATGGCACCAAAGTCTCTGTTCGATGTTTTGAAAGCTTTCATGTGTGTAAATATCTGACTAGCTTCATTGAGAAAATCAGAATTGTTTACAAATGAAGTGGAGCAGGTAGCACAAGAGATATTTAGCATTTTTAGCACATAGCCTAGAACATAACTGACACCATTAGCATCCAAGTCATCAACTTGGTAGTCATAAGACAAGTCACTTGTATCACAAGAAGTTGAAATGGATGTTGATGGTGCTCTAGAGGTTGAACATGACTGTGTACGAGCTTTGTTTAACTCAGATAGTGTGATGAGGAGAGAATCAGAGTCTGGGGCACAATTGGCAGACAAAGATGGTGCAAGGAGCATGTTACACAGAGTCTGTCTGAAGGTGAATCGGAACTGATTAGGATCTGGATTGTATCTGTTACCACCCTTCTGTCGAATTATAGCAAACAGATTCTCAAGACAGTCCTGGTTTAGCCGGGATGGGAGTAGGAACTTAAATCCATCAATGGATTGTATGTCCTGCATGAGGCCAAGCATTGCTTGTAGGGTTAGTCTCCATCCAAAAAGACAGTGAATAGTGTAAGACGTGTTAAAATGTACACCCTTGAGCCATTCAATTGTATCCATCCAAAAAAAAACATGAGGACTTGTGATTTTCACTGGTTTCTTTAACTCTTCACATACTTCAAAAGTTCGTCCATTTACACTGTCAAAGATGTCATTCCATTTTGCAATGAACTCTGCAGTATGAACTGCAGTGCTAGGTAACTTACCTAAAGAAACATGCGTGTGCATTGCAGCTGCAACAGTGCGACTAATTACTTGAGTAGCCAAGCACACACGCATAGTCTTAAAAGGGGCAGTGAAAATATGTGCATTGGTTAGCTTGGGGGCAAGAGCAAATTTTGATGCTACAGTAACCTTCATAATATCTTGCCGTCTACAGGCACGAAGCCATAGTTTCAATCTGAGGGAAGGGAGAAAATGGTATACTTAGTTTAAAAGTTAGCTTAGGTTATAGTTAGTTTAGTCAGGTTGCACACATTGCACACAGGTTGCACAATTTCACACGCACATTCTCACTATCTCACACTCACACATTCTCACTCTCTCTCTCTCACACACACACACACACACACACACAAATGTGTGTGCGTGTTTCCATTCCTTTGCTAATGACAAATATACCCTCCCCTAGGATTAAAGTCCCTACTGAGGTGTCAACCCCTCCCACACTCTCTTTCTCTCTCTCCAATATGAAATGTTGAGAATTAAAATATTTTCTTAGTGTATATGTTATATATTTGTATGATAGCTATCATCTATAACATATTACCTCATATTTATGGACATTTAATTGTAAAATATATTAAGCCTTAAAATAACATATTTTAGCACCAGTTACCATCATTATTTGTACCATTAATCACTAATATAATTAGCCTAACACAGTATCACCATTACCACCAGTGTTCTATAATTATTATAATCACCATTTCCTCTAACATCATAGCCTATAGTCGTCACACCTTGATGTAATGCGTTTTTATGACTAAACTGCGTTCATAATTATGTGGCACACAATAGTGAGACCGAAAATACCTTTAGTAATTGTTAATACCTAATATAGAGAATCCTTGTTAATATATTTTACGTATTAACAGTACCCCAGCAAGTGATCTTGGAAATGTGGCTGAAAATCGTATTCACTCTGAACTCTTATGGACGGCAGCAAATAGCCTTCAGTTTTCATATATATTTTTGTCAATAGGCCTAATGATCATTATAGTGTGCCATTAAAACATCAGGCTGACGCATAATTCCTGTTAGTTAATAAACCTGAAGACTGGTACACTATCAGTGTCACAGACATCAGATACATTATGATTTGATAGTACAAAATTATGCATTTCTTAGCTACAAAACTCACCTTTTAGGATCCTTTGGAAAGCGGAAAAAAGACAGGTCTCTATTCCATTTTGAATTATTGGAGCAGTTTATAGCTGAAAATCCTGCAATCCCCATCGTGGCAACAATAATAAGCCATCAATATCCACGTGTACGAAAAACACACACCTCTCCAGCTTGAATGAGGCCGCCAACTGCAGTGTTTATTCCTATCAGCCGCTAGGTGGCTAGTCTGACCCATGCCGACTGGGCCGCCCATAAGACAGGTCTGTCTTCCTTTCTCTAGGGTCTTTGATGGTTCTGATAGTTCCACGAACTAGCAAGGAAGGAAGACACTTACCTTGACCCCCCTTAGACTACCTATAATGTCACTATCTAGATTGCTTGCCACTCTAGGTAGATAATTATGCTAGTCACCCTAACCCCCCAAACCTTGTAGCAGAACTCCAGCATATCCTTTGGGGATCACTGCACTGTGGGAGTGCAAGAGGAACCCGGTTGTCCCGTGGTAGGCGCCAAGGTCTAAGGAATCATCTTGTGACTCACCCTGGACCAGTAGCTGGAATCATCACGCCCAGCCGCCCCCCCCCCCCCCCCCCCCCTGGACCAACTTCCGGAGTCATCACGCCCAGCCGCCCTCCAGACTACTGGATCCTCCCTCGATCTACGGGCCCTCCTCTTCACTACAGCTCTCCTTTAAGTGCTTTTGTACCGTTTATGGGTATAGAGTTGACTCAGGGTTGTGGTAGAAGTTATCTTCAGGGGTTCTCATTAACATTACGTCTTGCGAGAGGTCTTTCTTCTCCCTACTTAAATTGACGTTAATTAGCCCACTTGCCGGGACCCATTATACATACCTATCAGGGGATCCTTATATATGCACCTTCCCGGGTTATTGGTCTCCCATAGCCCGACAGAGGGGGCGTGCTTATATAAGACCCATAGCATCAAACACAAACACATATTTGCACGTAATCTAGTCCCTTTGTATAACTTCTAGCCTAATTCATTTAACATTCTGTCAGGTTCATAACTCGAATAGATTTCACTCTATCTCAGCTCCCGACGATTGTTGCCTCAGCCTTCAGCACCTTGCTAGTACACAATTAGAGTTAAGGATTAATCTTTGCCAGGTGAGATCTAGCACACCTATAGTATTAATATCATTTGTGAGCCTTTCCGAGCCCACTTCATTGTTGATGACCACTTGGCCATTATTGCTTTAGAGTCAGTTAACGTCACTATATGCCGGGGACATCATTGCATGATCCAGACGGCATTTGCCATTACTGCACTCTTGTCTTTTGTTGAGATCCTCTCTGAGATCTATTTGGGTAGGAGGTGTACCTCCACCATTTTGGATACCTTATAATTGTATCCTAGGAGTATTATTATTACCTTGAGTCCGGACCCATTGTCCGACTCCTATTGCTTACTTGATAACCTGATTATTGTATGTCTTAATTATTCTTATTGTTGTTGATGATCTCCAGGTTACAGGTATAAAATATATGTCTTGCTCCTCCATGAACCAGGTGTTAAACTGAATAAAACCCATGTTAACTTGTTACCTGTGTGCTTACTATCCTGCCGTGTTGTCTCTTTATTTAAAGTTTAAGGTATACCTATCCAGTTAGAGAGCTGCTCATTGTACAAAGAATATCTCGCGTTCCAATTTGGACCGGGCATAACACTCCTTTCGGGATTTTGGTGAGGCCTTTCCTATTGTGTTTGACAAATTGAAAGCTTTCGATCGAGTCTGGCACCAATTTATAATTTCCAATCTACCCTCCTTCGGCTTTTTTCCCTCTATTTGTGCCTTTATTAAAAATCTAGCCATTCCATATCTGTGGTTGTGGATAGCCACTACTCACTTACTCAATCAATTAATTCTGGTGTTCCACAGAGTTCTGTCCTATCTCCAATATTTGTTTTCATGTTCATTAATGATGTAATCAACTGCACTTCTAGCTCTATCCATTACTATGCCCCTTTTCCGCCTACAAGAACCACGTACCGACTTGCCACGAACTGGAAATTGTGATGAATCCTGATATTTTGATCCCGATTATTCTGTCAAATGGAGGCGCTACGGTGTAGTTATGGAATAACCTATGGAGCAATAAATATGAGCTTGGATCTAATAAATGCCATCTATGGAATCCCAGGGATGCCAAGACGAACCAAGAATTTTGCTTCAGAACTTTATGAATAGGGAGCCAGGTTTATTGACCAGTACAGTTCTACCTTTGCTAGCGGTCCCACCACATACCGTATATGTAGCCCTGACCAAAATTAAACAAATTCCCTTGACAAAATGTAGTCGGATTCTCCCCATAAAAGTCTTCCGTCATTGACCTTGAATATTATGGATCGATAGGTGCTACTCTCTCTCTCTCTCTCTCTGACACACAAAAACACACATTAACAATAACAAACGACCAGTCATAATATGAAAGACTAATTAGCAATTTATTATTACATGATGAAATTGTTAAAGATCAGAAGCTGTATTATATACAGTATACTGTATGTATATATATATATATATATATATATATATATATATATATATATATATATATATACCGGTATATATATTGTTACGTATCTTGATCCTCAAGTGGTTAACTTGATGAATCTAGATAGCACAGAGATATATATTAAGGTATCAGTCAGCTGAAGGCAAAACGAAAGTAAAATCTAATAAAATAATTTCCTGTTGTTGCTTCCTTTCCTTTTGGATCTTAGGACTTGGTATCCTTTATTGACTGATACTCTTTAATTATGAAAAATTGAAATGCTAGGTTTTTCCAGGTTAAATAGGAAGGGAAATATCCCCAGGCTACCTTTAGGATCAACCTTTCCTGGTACCTGGCGCGGGGTACGAATCTCTGAAGGGAATTTAACCCTCCTAAAAACCCACAGGTTTTGAGATGCCTTGGGTGGGGTTCGAACCCTGGTTAGTGACGCACCACCATCACCACCAGGCCCGCGCGCTAACCCACTGTACTACCACGGACGTACTAAAAGTATAGCAACCTTAGTCCGATTTTTAAGAACCAGGTGATAGTCTCGTGGTGTTATCACGTGATGAGTTTATTGGACTTGCCATCTACGACTATTTTACGCTATACCTGACGTCAACTCGGGTTAGTATTATTGTGGGTGCGGGACATTTTCGAGGGCATTACACCACATTCCTTTTTAGTTAGGCTAGTCCCTAGCCTCGTAAGGTCGTAAGGTATCGTAGCATTTTTACCTTAGCTATCTCAATATGGTTGTTTTTAGGGTTCGCGTGACGGGTGCTCCACGTAGCTACCTGGTCACATCCCACCGCTGCCACCAATGAAATGCTAGGTTTTTCCAGGTTAAATAGGAAGGGAAATATCCCCAGGCTACCTTTAGGATCAACCTTTCCTGGTACCTGGCGCGGGGTACGAACCTCTGAAGGGAATTTAACCCTCCTAAAAACCCACAGGTTTTGAGATGCCTTGGGTGGGGTTCGAACCCTGGTTAGTGACGCACCACCATCACCACCAGGCCTGCGCGCTAACCCACTGTACTACCACGGACGTACTAAAAAGACTGTAAAAGTATAGCAACCTTAGTCCGATTTTTAAGAACCAGGTGATAGTCTCGTGGTGTTATCACGTGATGAGTTTATTGGACTTGCCATCTACGACTATTTTACGCTATACCTGACGTCAACTCGGCTTAGTATTATTGTGGGTGAGGACATTTTCGAGGGCATTACAAAAATACTGAAACTAATTAAAGTCATGTAGTATTTATAAAGAATTATTATTTAACCGAAGCTTAGTAGGCTATGGTTATGGACCGAATAAGTTATAGCTAAAGAAGGACTATTAATTCTATAAAAAGTCTTGAAAGATAAATATTAAAGTAAGAATATTTCTGTCTCTTACCCTTTTTGAAATGAATAGCTAGTTTTCTTAATGTCCTTTTATTTATATTTAATGTAATTATTCTTGGTTCTTGTCTTACGTAAACAGTATAATATTATTATTATCATCAGGATTTATATCAAAGTCACATCAAAAGTTAGATATATATTTAATAATTAGTTAAATGTATTTCTTAACCTCGTAACATTGAGGTTTGATTATGAGTAAATTAAGTTACAGGATCGCTTCATAGATTCGATTCAGGTCTCACTCAAATAATATGAAAAGTAAAAATAATATTTTGAAGCTAAAAGAATTTTCTTCAGCTTATGAAATCACTAGAAGTAATATTAACACAGCCATGTTAGTCTAAGGCGATATTACTAATATGAGACAATAGCAGCACCGTACTAAGCACCGTTAAGCAATGTAAGCTTAATTAAAAGAAAATGAAAGAACTCGTAAGTATTAATATAAAACAATAGTATTACTTTCATCATAACCCAATTACTTAAAGAGTTGCTTTAGTCCACAAGTTAGTCAACTAAAATAGTTAAGTACATAATAATAGCGTTAACGTTAATTCCCAATCACATATCTCACTAACCAACATAACGTAAGTGTTTACACCGAACACACTTAACACACACTTATATAATCTGACTGACAGTCACAATCCCATTATAATACTTCACCCCGTCTTCCTCCAGCTGCAAGTTCACCTTCCCCAACTCCAAATGAGACTGATTTGAATGCCCACTACTCGGGTCTTATATACTAAACAATGATGGTGTAGGAACGAATCAGGAGGCGAGTGATGGTGCGCGCCCCTATCATAGCTCCTCGAGTTGCATAGCAGGTGCATGGTCCAATAGGGGCTCCTGGCGTCGATCATACGTCATAGCGTCGGGTCATCGAAGTAGTTTGCAGGGTCCCCTATGACGCACGCAGGTGTGAAGGCTTGTTTGCTGGTATACGGGCGAAGTGGTTTCCCACTCGCTGGTTCGCTCGCTAGTCTGCTTCGCCGCTTGGGTAGTTTGACACTCCTTCAACTCTAATTCTAACTCTTAAATTAACATACAGGGCTCCGTATGTCAGACCTCCCCCCTAGAAAAGTTTAAGGAGTATAGTACATAATATTAAACATAATACATAAATAGATTCACCACCAGATTGGCAACAGCAAGATTATAATGAGGATATAATAAGGATATCACCCAAAGTAGGCAACGTCTCCAAGCACCACATCAGAACATAGCCGGAACGTAGCTGGAGCGTTATTCGAACTGCAAGGCATCTCACAGCTGAAGGCATGAAAGCGCACTACTAAAGCATAATATTTACCTCGCTACAAGGGAGAGCTAATTGCCAAAATCCTCTCATTAAGTTAAACTTACTGCTGTATGAGGCCAACCTGGTAAATGCAATCTTTGATCCGTGGCAGTGGGTAGGTATCGTTCTTTGTGACAGCATTAACTTGCCTATAGTCCATACATAACCTATGGCTCCCGTCTGGCTTTGGCACAAGTATGACCGGACTACTCCACTGGCTTAAGGCCCTTGTGATCAGCTGGTTTGAAAACATGAAGTCAAGCTCGACCTGCAGTATACTCCTGCATTGTGGTGAGACACGGTAGGGGGATAGTTTAATGGGAGTTGTATCCCCTACGTCGATGTCGTGCAAGGCCAAAGAAGTGAGCCCTGGAGTATCACGGAACACACTGGGAGACTGAGATAAAACAGAGATTAGTTGGTTCGCTTGATCAGAGGGAAGATGACATAGTTTAGATGGTAATTCCCCCAAGCTACTGAGTTATACTGAAAGTTGGATAGGCTATATGACAAGTCAAAGTCTGCATGGATACCTTCAGGCTCTGGAACAGTCTGTTGCGGGTCAGTAAGAGAACTGAAGACTTTGTCCGCACCAGGCTGCCCACAGGTCCTGACATTCACTGCCACAGTGGGAGAATCTGGAGGAGAGGAATCAGGGGACCTATGGTAGGGTTTCAACATATTTATATGGAATACTTGCGTGGGCTTTCTCCTGTCTGGGGTAGTTACTAGATAATCGGTAATGCTCACCCTCCGAATGATCTTATATGGGCCCCTGAACTTGGCAGATAAAGGTTGGCCAAAAAGGGGGAGCAGGACCAAAACCTCATCACCGGGCTGAAACTCCCTCTCACGGGCTTTTCTGTCATACCAGGTCTTCATGGAGCTTTTAGCCACTGTCAAGTTTTGAGCTGCAAACTCACATGAGGATCTCAGCCGGGTTTTGAAATCTGAAACATACTGGAGGAGGTTTTGGTTCCCCTCCTGGCCATCCTGCAATAGTTGCAAAGGACCTCTTACCTGGTGACCGAAAACTAGCTCATTAGGGGAAAAACCCAGGGATTCAGTTGGAACCTCACGAGTAGCAAATAAAAGAAAAGTTACCCCATTATCCCACTCAACTCCGGTCTCTGTACAATACTTACGTAACATTCCCTTTAATGTCTGAAGATATCGTTCGAGATCCCCTTGACTCTCTGGGTGGTAGGTGCTAGACTTAACATGCTCGATACCCAACTCCTTCAGGGACTGCTGAAATTTTGTAGAGGTAAAATTAGTTCCTTGATCACTTTGCACCTAATGGGGGAAACCCATTCTGGTGAAGAATTTGAGCAGTTCCTTGATGACAGTTGGAGCAGAGGTAGTCCTTAAGGGTATAGCCTCTGGGTAGCGAGTTGCCATGTCCATGATAGTTAATAAATAAATGTTACCTTGGGAAGTCTTAGGCAATGGGCCTACAATGTCCACTACCACCCGAGTAAAAGGATTCTCGAAAACGGGCAAGGGCACCAGAGGATGTACAGGCACCTTCTGATTGGGTTTTCCTGTCATCTGGCAAGTGTGACACACTCTACAAAACTCCACTACATCTGCACGCATTCCTGGCCAGTAAAAGTGGGCTCTGATTCTGTCTAGAGTTTTTCTCACACCTAGGTGTCCTGCCAATGGTATACAATGTGCCATTTCCATGATATCTCTACGACAAGGTTTGGGGACTACTACTTGATGGACGTCCCAAGCCCCGTCATCGATTGGTCTGTGTGGCTGTCTCCATCTACGCCACAATACTCCTCCTTTGAGGTAGAAACATTCACCACCCTCCTTCTCACATTCCTCTTCACTCACGGACCTGGCAGCTAACTCCTTGCATTCACTATCATCTCTCTGTAGCTCTACCACCAGGCCACTAGGACAATTTGGAGGAGTTTCATGGTCATCGTTAGGGTCAAGATGAGCCATAAAGGTGTGGGATAAATCCACCTCAGTCACATCATCAGGCACAGTTGGAGCGTCATTCACACTCTCATCATCCCTTTCATCAACTCTTACATTCGGTACATTTCTGTCTGAGGGAACTGCTACTAGAGACATTGAACGTGTGACAGCACACACAGGGAAAACTGTTGGCATCTCCTTTTCTAGCTCACCGGTTAGTGGCTCGTTAACAGGGGAAAGTGACAAAATGGGGTCTGGTCGGACCTTCTCACCTGCTACATCATTCCCCAAAAGGAGTGTTACCCCAGCCACAGGGATATCTTGGGATCTACACAAAGCTATGGTGGCCTCACCCTGTAGTAACTCACATTCAATTTCGCCTTTTACCAAGTGTGCATAAAATTGGCCTCCAGCACCTCTCATTACAACTGGTTCGCCAGGTGGGCACTCAGTGTAAGGATTCACCATGAGGGTGCTAGTAGAACCTGTGTCTCTCAGAATGTTTACCTCATGCATACAACCATTTAATCTCACGTTGCCAGATGAAATAAAGGGACGGTAACTGTCCTGCACTGATGGTGAAATTATTATTGGCTTAACCCTAGTGGGTTGCACCACACATGCTACTACACCCCTGTCTAGATGATTTACGTTAGCTGCTAGGTACTCCTTCTGTCGGGAGTCCTGCATTAAAGAACTTTTGGTGCTAGGTACTCCTTCTGTCGGGAGTCCTGCATTAAAGGCACATATGGAATTTGAGATACGGCGGCAACAGTCTGCCCCGATCTCTCGGTTTTCTCCTTGGCCCAGCACTGATAAGCTAGGTGGCCTCTCATGCCACAAAAAGTACATACTTTAGGGGATACGGGAACGTTCCCTCTTTGAGCATTACTATTAATTTGGGGCCCACCTCTGTTACCATTGCCCTGAGTTGCATTTTTAGTTGGGGGAACAATTCTATTTTGGCTAGCTGGGGAAGACGTTATAGGCTTGTGACTGGGTCTGTCAGATTTGTGATTGGGATACTTAAAATTAGAACTAGAATTATCGTAGGGCCTCTTTCCACGAAATTTGTTGTTGAGCACGTATGTGTCAGCCATTTCAGCGGCGTTGGCAAGACAATCTACCTTTTTCCCCTTTAAATGATAGGATACAGAAGAATCAATTTTCCATAGGAAATTTTCTAACAGGACCAACTCCTTCAGATCGTTGTAGCTTGTGACTTTCTTACTCTTGACCCAATGATTGAAAGTTTTAGTCATGGTCCTGGCAAATACCTTATGGGTTTCTTCTACTTTCTTTTGTTTTTTACGGAAAGATTGCCTGTAAGCCTCAGGCTGCAATTGATAGGTTTTTAGGATAGCTTCTTTGAGATTGTCCTAATCCTGCCTAACTTCTGCTACTTCTGACAAATACGTGGCTCGAGCCTGCCCTGTCAAAACGGTTTGTAACATAAAAGGCCATTGATCTCTTGTCCACTTCATACCTCCAGCAACTTCCTCAAACAAATCAAAGAAATCCTGCACATTATCCTCAGTGAAAGGTGGAATGACAATAGTCATAGTCAATCCCAGAGGGGGAGCAATTACGGGAGCATTTGTATTGACATTTAGTTGAGCCGTACGATATTGATAATCATATTGTTCGGTCGTTGCTCTGGCTTGCTCGGCATTTAGTCTGGCTTGTTCGGTCTTTCCTTCGGCATTTATTCTGGCTTTTATGCTGGCTTCTTCGATATTTGCTTTTATTCTGGCTTCTTCGGTATTTATTCTGGCTAGTTCTATTTTTAGTTTGGCTTGTTCTAGTTCGAATATTTGATCACCGGTCAAACCAGGTGGCAATTGTATATCAAGTTGGCTAGGTTTACTCGGGATCCCACCAACTGCTCCGTCACCCTCCCCGCCTTCTACCGGGAACAGGTGGGTTTTTATGGTCTGAGCCACCTCTACTTTAGACATGTTTGAGACAGTTAACTGGAGATGTGAGGCAAGCACTTTCAGTTCGGATTTTGACAGACAGTCAATATCAGGGGCTGTGGGTTCTGATTCTACGAAAACTCGAGCATCTTCGTCATTAATTAGATGAGGCATGATTAATATTTGATTTTTAAGTAGTGAAACAGTAATGAAACTGAGTGAAACTGTATGAAACGAATCCTGGCGAGGTCGCCACTCTTCTGTTACGTATCTTGATCCTCAAGTGGTTAACTTGATGAATCTAGATAGCACAGAGATATATATTAAGGTATCAGTCAGCTGAAGGCAAAACGAAAGTAAAATCTAATAAAATAATTTCCTGTTGTTGCTTCCTTTCCTTTTGGATCTTAGGACTTGGTATCCTTTATTGACTGATACTCTTTAATTATGAAAAATACTGAAACTAATTAAAGTCATGTAGTATTTATAAAGAATTATTATTTAACCGAAGCTTAGTAGGCTATGGTTATGAACCGAATAAGTTATAGCTAAAGAAGGACTATTAATTTTATAAAAAGTCTTGAAAGATAATATTAAAGTAAGAATATTTCTGTCTCTTACCCTTTTTGAAATGAATAGATAGTTTTCTTCTATGTCCTTTTATTTATATTTAATGTAATTATTCTTGGTTCTTGTCTTACGTTAACAGTATTATATTATTATTATCATCAGGATTTATATCAAAGTCACATAAAAAGTTAGATATATATTTAATAATTAGTTAAATGTATTTCTTAACCACGTAACATTGAGGTTTGATTATGAGTAAATTAAGTTACAGGATCGCTTCATAGATTCGATTCAGGTCTCACTCAAATAATATGAAAAGCAAAAATAATATTTTGAAGCTAAAAGAATTTTCTTCAGCTTAGGAAATCACTAGAAGTAATATTAACACAGCCATGTTAGGCTAAGGCGATATTACTAATATGAGACAATAGCATCACCGTACAAAGCACCGTTAAGCAATGTAAGCTTAATTAAAAGAAAATGAAAGAACTCGTAAGTATTAATATAAAACAATAGTATTACTTTCATCATAACCCAATTACTTAAAGAGTTGCTTTAGTCCACAAGTTAGTCAACTAAAATAGTTAAGTACATAATAATAGCGTTAACGTTAATTCCCAATCACATATCTCACTAACCAACATAACGTAGGCCTGTGGCCTAGACAACATAAGCAACATACACCTCAGACACCTGGGACCACAAGGCATACAAGCACTCACTAACATATCAAACTACAGCTATTCACACAACACAATACCAGACATTTGGAAGCATGGTATCATCACATTCCCCAAACCCAACAAAGACCCCACGCTACCCTCCTCGCACCGCCCCATCACACTCCTTTGCTCCCCCTCCAAAGTCATGGAACGCCTAGTATTACAACTAATTACACCTGACCTACCCCTAGCTCCAACACAACATGGCTTTAGGCCACTGCACTCCACAAACACTCTTCTCACAGACCTTACACAAAGAGCTTTCGACGGCATCAATTCAGCTAGACCACCACAGATCACTATTAGCCACACTCGACATTAGTAAAGCCTTCGATGCCATCCCCCGCCACAACCTAACAAACAAAATCTACAACACAAACATGCACAACAACACAAAACGGTGGCTGGCCAACTTCCTAGCAGGCAGATGTGCACACGTATCTTTTGCCGGTCAGTCCTCTAAAATCAGAAACTTTCCAAACGGAGTCCCACAAGGATCCGTCCTATCGCCCGCACTCTTCAATCTGTACATGCACGATATAACTACACCCAATACGCCCCAAATAAACTTAGCCTCCTATGCAGATGACATAACACTCACATGCACACACCATGACCCAAAAAGAGCAACAGATCTCCTTCAACCCTATCTCAACACACTACATGGCTGGTGCACTACAAACAGACTTAATCTAGCCCCAGCCAAATCCACCGCAACCCTGCTCACAAGTTGGACAGGAGAACACGAATACATCCCTCAACTCACCATAAACAACACACCCCTAACACATACACACACACCCAAAATCCTAGGAGTAACATATGATACTCATATGACATTCAAACAGCACACCACAAACATTAAAAAGAAACTGACACCCAGACTTAACGCCCTCAGGTCACTTGCTCACACAAATTTGGACACAACAAAGAAACTACCACCACAGTATATAAACAATACATAAGATCAGTGATGGAATACGCAAGCCCAGCCTGGGCTTCTAACCTAGCTGAAACACATCATAAGACCTTACAGACTATTCAAAACAAAGCCCTGAAGATCATTACAGGCTGCACAGCTACTGCACCCACAGATCACCTACATCAAGAAACCAAATCCTCAAAGTCAAAGACCATCTGGACATGAGAGGCACTCAATTCCTGGCAGCAGCCTCCACGAACCAAGACCACCCACTAAACTACATGGCAACACACCCACAGACACCAAGAAATATCAAAACAACACCCAGCACACGGTATCACACACAATTATTGTCCTCTCTCCCTCCCTGCCCACCCCAACTTCCAGAAGCACATCCATACTCATATCTCTCACCGATCCATCCACTCACTCACAGACAACACGCAGCTGCATGCACGACCTCCCGAAATCCATCCTTTCGAATCTCCCTTCCTCCGGAGGACAGAGTCCACCTGGCCAGGCTGAGATGCGGACACCATCCAGCTCTCCTGAGCTATCAGAAGAGACTGGATGACTCCGTTGTCGACACCTGCCCGGGATGTAACACAGCACCCCATACCATTAAACACATCATAGAAGACTGCATTTCACACAACCACTTACGCCAACAACACAATCTACACTCAATGAGAGCTCTGTGGGAAAGCCCGATCGTGGCCATGGCCTTTCTCAGGGACTCGGGGCTGTTCGGCCAGGCAGCTTAGGGAACAACAACAACAACAACAACGTAAGTGTTTACACCGAACACACTTAACACACACTTATATAATCTGACTGACAGTCACAATCCCATTATAATACTTCACCCCGTCTTCCTCCAGCTGCAAGTTCACCTTCCCCAACTCCAAATGAGTCTGATTTGAATGCCCACTACTCGGGTCTTATATACTAAACAATGATGGTGTAGGAACGAATCAGGAGGCGAGTGATGGTGCGCGCCCCTATCATAGCTCCTCGAGTTGCATAGCAGGTGCATGGTCCAATGGGGGCTCCTGGCGTCGATCATACGTCATAGCGTCGGGTCATCGAAGTAGTTTGCAGGGTCCCCTATGACGCATGCAGGTGTGAAGGCTTGTTTGCTGGTATGCGGGCGAGCTGGTTTCCCACTCGCTGATTCGCTCGCTAGTCTGCTTCGCCGCTTGGGTAGTTTGACACTCCTTCAACTCTAATTCTAACTCTTAAATTAACATACAGGGCTCCGTATGTCAGAATATATATATATATATATATATATATATATATATATATATATATATATATATATATATATATATATATATATATATATATACCGGTATATATATATATATATATATATATATATATACTGTATAATATATATATACTGTATATATATATATATAAGAACATAAGAACATAAGAACATAAGAAAATAGGAGTCTGCAGAAAGCCGATTGGCCTAAGCAAGGCAGATCCCTGTCCCACACAACCCCAATTCAATTACAAAGCCCAATTATAGGCTTAACACTCTAATACCCTGAGGATCATCTTACCAAAACGGTTAGAGATTAACGCAGGATTATGGGGGTCTGCAGAGCTCTGATTGGCCCAACCCGGCTGATCCCCCTTCACACCCAACCCTTCTCGTCCATATGCTTATCCAATTTTATCTTAAACCAATATTTGCCTATATCTTTTCTGAAACGAAATGTATCTAATTTGAAACCATTGGTACGAGTTCTTTCGCTATAACTGAGCTTTAGTACATTTGTCATGTCCCCTTTGTTAATCCCACTAACCCACTTGAACACCTCTAGCATATCCCCTCTAACTCTGTGTCTCTCTAACGAATGTAAACCTAATTTCTTCAACCTTTCTTCATACGGAAGATTTCTAATATTATGGATCATTTTTGTCATTCTACGCTGTACTCTCTCCAATGAATCTATGTCCATTCTGTAATAAGGACACCAAAATTGGACAGCATAATCCATATGGGGTCTCACTAATGACAAGTAAAGTTTTAAGATAACATCAGCAGTTCTGTTACTCACACTCCTAGAGATGAACCCGAGAATCCTGTTTGCCTTATTACGAACGCTTATACACTGTTTTCTAGGCTTCAAATCATTGCTAACAAGCACACCTAGATCTTTCTCGCAGTCTGAATTTTCGAATTCTAAATTAGCTAGTTTATATTTAACATTTGTTTGCATCTTCCCTATCTTTAATACCTTGCATTTGTCAATGTTAAACTTCATCTGCCAGTTTACTGACCATTCATGTAAGGTATCTAGATCCCTTTGGAGGCACTCTATATCGCTATCTGAATCAATTTTTCTCCCCATTTTGGTATCGTCTGCAAATTTACCTATCCTACTAGCTATACCTAAATCAAGGTAATTTATGTATATAATAAACAACAGACGACCTAATACAGATCCCTGGGGGACATCACTTTTGACTGCTCCCCATTCTGACTTGGTACCATTTATTCTGACTCTCTGCTTCCTACCAATTAGCCATGACCTAATCCATCCTAACAACGCCCCACCTATTCCATGTGCCTCAACCTTTCTCATCAATCTCTCATGAGGGACTCTGTCGAAAACTTTACTGAAATCTAAATATATAATATCATATGACTTGTCATTATCTACTGGTTCATATACCTCTGAGAAAAAACTAAGCAAATTTGTAAGGCAAGACCGTCCCTGAGTGAATCCATGCTGAGAAGAATTGATTAAGTTAAATGTTTCTAAGTGGTTTCTCATTTTCCTAGCAATAATTGACTCTAGTAGCTTTCCTATGATTGAAGTGAGACTAATGGGACGGTAATTGGATGCTATTGATTTATCACCTTTTTTGAAGATCGGAACTACATTTGCAAGCTTCCAAGCTTCTGGAACTATACCTGTTTCTAATGACTTGTTAAATAGAAATGTTAATGGGTAACTTAACTCATCTCTGCATTCTTTTAATACTCTAGCATATACCTCATCAGGACCAGGCGATTTATGAGGTTTCAGTCTGTCAATTTCCTTAAGCACATCATTTCTACTTATAGTAACCGTACTTAACCTATTTTCTATACAATCGTTATATACCTTACGGACTTCTGGAAACTGTACCAAATTTTCATTAGTGAAAACTATTAGTGAAAAGAAATTGACTATTTAATGTACTGCACATTTCTAAATCATTTTTTGTCATTTCTCCTATCGAAGTTTTAAGGGGACCAATTACATCTCTAACCTTGGATTTATATAGTTGGTAAAAAGCTTTAGGATTATTTTTTGAGTCATTGGCAACCTTAATTTCATATATTTCATATATTCATTAATTTCATATATTTCATATATTTAATTTCATATATTTCATATATTTCATATACGGTATATATATATATATATATATATATATATATATATATATAAATATATATATATATATATATATATATATATATATATATATATATATATATATATATTTATATATATATACTGTATATATTATGTATGACGATGAGATGGATGTGTGTGACCAAAATACAAGATAGGATATTTAGGAAATAGCAGAGGAGTCGGTTAGGTAGCAAGAGTATCAGTGATGAGATGTGTACCAGCAGGCTTGCATAGCTTAAACATGTGGAGAAGATGGATGAACAAGTTGAGTGAAAAGATGCATGTCCGTGAACGTGGAAGGAGCTGCACCAAGGGGCAGACCAAGAAAGATGGTTTGATCTTCAATTAAACATATAAACTGACAAGTGAGGGAGATCTAAACAGAGCTGCCTGGAGCACCGCTATTAAGTTGTGAGACCGGAACCAAAAAGCACATTTCTTGTGGAGCACTCCGTCATTAAATATATGTATGTATGTATGTACGTTCATCATCATTGATTTGTTTTTTCTTAGCTAGTGATTTATTTATGGTCCATACATACATGTTTATGATCTGTCCCGCTACACTTCATTTCGTATATGTAACTTTCTAGCAATTACATTTATATATAAACATATACGTCAACACGCCTATTCCCAGTAGACCAATGTGTAGCCAACTGAAAAAATCGCAGCATAAAATTGGAGAGCCAGGCTTCAATTACTGGAAGTGAAGTAAGATTGATGATGTTGTTGTGGTCTCCTAGTTGATGGTTCCCACCGCTCCCTTTTTGTTTGAGTGACAATGTTCACAACATTTATCACTTGTAGATCAGTTTCAGACAATAATAGTTTGTACAGAGAATCTAAACCAAATCACTTTGATAACATATTTCAGTGTTTCACGTTAGCTAAAATACCTTTTGTAACAATGTAACGATAAAACTCCATAACTGGATAAATATTACACATTGCACATTTGCAGTGCATAATTATTTCGAGAACACAACTAAAATTGTTCAATCAATATGTTCGTATAGCTATCTAATCATACAGGTCATGCAAGTAATTTCACATTGTAAACAAAACGGAATTACAATAATTACACGTTTTACGTACACACCAAGTTAAATAAGCATTTTGCAAACATAATTTTCTATAGCATGAAATGGGCCATGGCTGGTTGCAAACAAGTGTCTACACCATATTCCTGGGACAATAAAAATGACACGAAATCCTTAACTGTCCTCACTTCAAAAAATATTGAGGAGTCATCCACAAAAGAAGAACAAAAAGTGGGTAGCAACTTGGCTTTCCAAGTACCATCCATTTAGGTATGGATGATGATCATTTGTGCTTTAAACACACACACACACACACACACACAAACACACACTGAGATACTCACCCGCATTGATGCCAAACTTTATATACCAACATTGATGACATCCATGCAAACAACAATTCATTAACAGCATTAAGATTGTCCTGCTGAACTTTCAAAATTTACTGATACTGCGTAAACCAAATATGATGACAATTAATATGTTTTTTACACCAACCAACTTCACATCTAAACTCAATTAATGAAATCAACAAATACATGTGGCACTCCGAGTGACTCGAACCCAGGATACTCACATCGAAATTCACGCACTATGCATTACGCTATCAATAAGATGTTCCCCTACATATGCCAGGCATTGCATGCGCGCCAGTAGGGTTATTTGAGCCTTAAGCACTCGGTCATAACTCATAAAACATCAAAAGTTTATAATTACACTCAGATGTATAGGCTACCAAACAATATTTGAACTGATTAAGCCACTATTTCTGAGCTATTTTTCTTCACCAAACTGGTAATAATAGAAAATCACTATTATATTACCCTTCGTTAATAAATTCATCCTCCAAGTAAAGTCCTCCCTCAATTTGAAACATTTAAACTAATATAATCATTCGTATTCCGAGATCCTCTTACCGTTATTAGCATCAATAATGTTTTTTGGTTTTCATCTTAAAAGTAAAATAATGGTGTGTAATAGGGGTAATCGTAGGGTGAATCTCTATTTGAGGCTGGATGGGGATGTATTGGAACAAGTTGAGGTAGCAGGATCATTTGTCGGCAAGAGTGGGCAGAAGGGTACTGAGCTGGTATGGTCATGTTGAACAAATGGAAGATGAAAGGCTTACAAAGAGAATATGTGATTCAGATACAAAGGGAGATAGAGGGGTAGGAAGACCCCCATTGAGATGGAGAGACTGTGTAACACAAACTGTGGGTGATAGAGGAATGACTATGGATCAGGCAAGGAAGTGGTAATAAACAGGAATGAATGGAAAATGCTTGTGAATTGATGAGTGAACATGTGGTCATTTGGGAGAAGGGGTCTGGCGCCAGTTGGACTGGATATTAGTGCATCAGAAGCCTGGCCCGGGGAGCCGGTATATATGAAGGGTGTGCCTGGAAGTGTGGTAGGCGGGCTTGTGGTTTCAGCTCGCTGCATGTCTGCCTGCTGAGACCGGAACCTCTCCGGGTAGTCGGGAGTCGGGGGAGTGCTGGTCTCTGGGTCTTCCCTTGGGTGACCTAGATGTGTGTGAATTTGTGTTTTGTTTTTGTGTGTTCATTGTTTTCTCTTGTGTTGCGTTGTCATTATTCGGGCTCTGTCTTGAGTCGGTCACCCCTTGAACAAAAATGGGGAATGGGCCTGAGTAAATACATACATACATACATACAAGTTTTTCTCAACCCCTACCAGAAACCATTATTGAAATGTCGGGTTGGTATTTCAACTCGATTACTTATGATCTCGGTACAATCTTATAAGATTATGAGATGGAATATGCTCGACAGGGTCACGTCTAACTTTATATATCTTGCATCAACTCTTTATCCCAAGGCAGCATTCACACAATAAGAACACAATATTACTTCACACTTTAGTTTATTCATTGGACATAGGTTATTGGATATAGTATTGAAATGCTAGGTTTTTCCAGGTTAAATAGGAATGGGAATTTTCCCCAGGCTACCTTTAGGATCAACCTTTCCTGGTACCTGGCGCGGGGTACGAACCACTGAAGGGAATTTAACCCCCCTAAGAACCCACAGGTTTTGAGATGCCTTGGGTGGGGTTCGAACCCTGGTTAGTGACGCACCACCAGGCCCGCGCGCTAACCCACTGTACTACCACGGACGTACAAAAGTATAGCAACCTTAGTCCGATTTTTAAGAACCACGGTGATAGTCTCTCGAGATGAGTTTATTGGACTTACCATCTACGACTATTTTCGAACCACGGTGATAGTCTCTCGAGATGAGTTTATTGGACTTACCATCTACGACTATTTTACGCTATACCTGACGTCAACTCGGGTTAGTATTATTCTGGGTGCGGGACATTTTCGAGGGCATTACACCACATTCCTTTTTAGTTAGGCTAGTCCCTAGCCTCGTAAGGTCGTAGGGTATCGTAGCCTTTTTACCTTAGCCATCTCAATTCTTGGTATAGGGTTCGCGTGACGGGTGCTCCAGCACGTAGCTACCAGGTCACAATCCCACTGCTGCCACCAATGAAATGCTAGGTTTTTCCAGGTTAAATAGGAATGGGAATTTTCCCCAGGCTACCTTTAGGATCAACCTTTCCTGGTACCTGGCGCGGGGTACGAACCTCTGAAGGGAATTTAACCCCCCTAAAAACCCACAGGTTTTGAGATGCCTTGGGTGGGGTTCGAACCCTGGTTAGTGACGCACCACCATCTCCACCAGGCCCGCGCGCTAACCCACTGTACTACCACGGACGTACAAAAGTATAGCAACCTTAGTCCGATTTTTAAGAACCACGGTGATAGTCTCTCGAGATGAGTTTATTGGACTTACCATCTACGACTATTTTCGAACCACGGTGATAGTCTCTCGAGATGAGTTTATTGGACTTACCATCTACGACTATTTTACGCTATACCTGACGTCAACTCGGGTTAGTATTATTGTGGGTGTGGGACATTTTCGAGGGCATTACAAGTATATTGCTCTGTCATATAGGCAGACAATAAGGGTACTCAAGTGATGTATCAAATATAGAATGGTCTATAATGATAGCTTTATTATATTTAGTCACGTTACAATTATACACAGTATAGGTTATATAAATATGCAGGAATAATAGTGTTACACATGTGCATAGGTAATCAAGTCAAATGATATCACGTATGTTAGTGTAACGTCTAACGTGAAGACTTCTGGCATAAGGCGAATTGACTTGAAATAGCGTTCACGAGCATGGGGCGGTGAGCGCTTATCAAGGGGATTAACAGAAGGGTCATACAGGTAAATAACCTTACCTATTGGAGTGCCAGAATCTATCCCCCCGGGGTAGCACCGACCCTGGGGAGGACTATCAGTGCCTCAGCAAAACAACCCCACAGTACCAAATTTAGGCACAGACAAGTGGTGATGTTTCCAAGCTGGTGCACTGCTGGGACCCTTGTCTGACCACTCACTGATATCGATAAGAGATAAATACAGCAGTTTTTTAACTCAAATCCCATCGGGAGCTTGTGGGCTGCGGGCCTGGGGCTCACGTTGTGAGCCTCAGGTCCGTGGCCCACGGGTCTAGGGGGACACTCTTGACAACTAAACGGAAAAAATGAAACACAATGACGGTAACAGATTTCGGCCTCTTGGGGAGCTTGTGGACCGCGGGCCTGGGGCTCACGGTGTGAGCCTCAGGTCCGCGGACCGCGGGATCTTCTGGCGACTATGTATCTTGATCGTGGCCACGGGCCGGGGAGCTTCGGCGAATGAACATGATGATGGCGCCTTCCCTCTTGCCAAAACCACCAAGTCTAAGAACATGCACTCTCTCAGCACATGAGTATGCAACATAGTAACTAAAAACATACTGAAAAACAGCATTGCAGATCGCCTTCAAACTTTTCACTTTTACTGTATTTCAATATTTTCCCTGGCTACACTTCCACCTAAAATTCTAATTTCCATGCTTTTCTATCCCCCATTCGATCGATCGATCGTCACACAGGTAAGATAAATAAAAGGTAGTGCGTTCGACCCTAGGTCAGAGTGACTGCTTTGGTATGAATTTATAATTCGAAATAGTGCGACTATAAGACACTGGTGAATATTAAATATATACTAAGGAGCTTATCGACAGGGTGGTTTAAGTTGGAATTTATTTATTTAAGCGGTTTTTGTGAAAGACTCGACACACGGATACGAAAAATAGATTTACACCGGATAAGAGATCGATACACACAAGTATAGAATTCAAATTCAAATTTAGATCAATGAATCGCTATAACAGGTTTTGGAATGAATGCAAGTTAATATAAAATGAGGAAAAGACACTCAATTAAAATGCGACTGGATAATCACAGTAAATTAGAATTCGGAAGAACTCAGAATATAAAAGGGCGTACACGCCGTTAGGCGTATTTCCATTGGGGTCCTTGTATTTTTTAATTTTTTTGTAATATATATTTACATTCATGTTCAACAATATTAAGCAAATTTTGTATATATTATACAGGCCTATACATTTTGAAGGCAGGTTCGTAAAATGTGTACATTTTGTGCCACCCCACTGATAGGAGAGTGGGTTATCAGACTTTGGGGTGACAGAAAATGCAGTATTACTGTTTATCGTACGTCTGGAGGTGTGGTTTGGTCCGCGTCGATCAGCTGTTTGTGCAGGAGAGGGCGGAAAAAAACAAAAAACAAAAAATGGAAGGAAACATGCTTACATTACTGATATGTTTGTGGACATGCAGTATGGCATGGGCGGGGGATACTCGCGGTTGGGCTGTGGTTGTTTGCTGTTGTTGTTGGTGTTGTTTTTGTTGTCCATTGTTGCTGCTTCCCTGTTGATGTGTTTGCGAGTGCTACCTGTTTTTATTGTTGTTCTTGTTGCATGTTGTGCTACTTGGGTCGCCGATATCTGTGGTATTGATGGCAACGCTCCGGGTAGTGTAGTGTTGGTGGAGTGGGTAATAGCTAATTCCCTACATTTATCGCATTCCACTTCTTTTCTGCTGGTAACATAAGTACATCGATCGTATACTGTTTCATTACAAATACTACATTGTGAAGTTGTGCTCCTTTTGTTGAATCTAATATCGCACACTGTACATAGCCTAATCCTTTTATTGTTCGTCGTACGTCTGGCGGTGTGGTGATCAGCTGAGCGGCTAGGGTGTGAGCCTGAGGGTTGGGGACTGTCCGTGGCTATTTAATAGTGGCCCCTCCATCATTGACGATGTTGCCTATTAGTATAATAGTCTCCATTCAACATCCACGTCAGTCATTTGAATCAACCGCCGCGAGGAAGAATAAGAGTCTTCATAAGTGCAACGCTACGTCTCTTATGAAATCGTCACAGATCGGGTACCCACTACGAAAAAACTTCGTAAAAAATAAGAGAACAAAAAAGGGAAAACAAATTCCCATCTTAACACTGTTAATCACAAGCTTCCCACAATCGGTGGATTTTCTTGCGTTGTGGCTTCTTACCGCCTCTCGCCAAGCGCAACGATTCGTCCTTCTCTTCCTCGCGGACCTGCTGTCAACACTAGTGCCCCCGCGCTCCGGCTTCATTCGACGCTCGCTCTCCTCTAGTGAGTTTTCTCATTTGTGTGTATCTGGGAGATGGTGAGCAGGATTTAGAGTAGCTAGCACGGGTTGTGTTATTATTGGCCCGCAGGAAGTGTTAACATTAGGGTACTTTCAGGTGCTTACTTGTGTTTATTCTTGTTACCACACACGTGGTTTTCATTGTTGCTATGCGCCTTTGTTTTTGCTTTTCCTTTAGTTAGGAGGCTCTTTTATTCTTCGATAGCTGTTCCTTTGTCCAGCTGTGGGTCTTGGGACCCCGTCTTTGTCTTTTTAGCAGACGCGCTGGGTTAATAATAATAATAATAATAATAATAATAATAATAATATTTATTCAGTCAGCAATTTACAGAGTTGGTACCACATAGTTTGTTACAAATATGACATGTACCAGCCTTGCATAATTCCAACTAACGATAGCCCAATAAGGCCGTTAGGCGTATTTCCATTGGGGTCCTTGTGGGATTAGGTTAGCTGGGGAAAAGGGGAGGATAAAGAAATAGATACTTTAGAAAAAGTATTTCTAGGGGGTTATTTTAAGATACCTTACATCCTATAGTAAATATCAGTAATCCGTAATCAGTAATCATTTCAGTATGGTTTGTCTATCTCTTATGTCGTATTTAGTAGTAGACATAAGCTTGGTGCTCCCTTCTCGCAGCTGTCCGGTTCAGGTGTTCCTTCAGGCTATGTCTGAAGGAATACAGTGTTCTCTTTTCACGAACTGACTGGGGTAGGTCGTTCCAGTCTTTGATGGCAGTGAAGAAGAATGTTTGCTTACCCTGTCCTTGGATTCTCGGGACCTTAAAATTAAACATCATGTTTCTTGTATTATGTCCACTCCTCTCACTTGCTTTAACAAAATCATTCTTTAGATACTCTAGAGCTCTGTCATAGAAAATTTTGAAGGCATTAGTTATCCTGATTTGTTTGGCCCTGTCAGAAACATTGAGCATACCTAGTGACTGAAGTTGTTCCTGGCCAACATGTGATCTGGGTCCTAGGTTCAGCATGAACCTAACCATTTTATTTTGAGTGACCTGAAGTTTGTGCTGTGCTAATTTAGATGATGCAGAGTACCAGGATGACACAGAATAGTCAAAATGACATTGAACAAGCGCTTGGCAGAGGGTCTTTTTGGTCGCCGCGGGCAAGCATCCCACCTGTCTATACAGGTATTTTATACGTGCTCTACACTTACTCAGGATAGATTCCAAAATTGTTTCACCTGACAAACTCGCGTCCAGTTTCATAAGAACATAAGAACATAAGAAAATGGGAGTCTGCAGAAAGCCGATTGGCCTAAGCAAGGCAGATCCCTGTCCCACACAACCCCAATTACAAAGCCCAATTATAGGCTCAACACTCTAATACCCTGAGGATCATCTTACCAAACCGGTTAGAGATTAACGCAGGATTACGGGGGTCTGCAGAGCGCTGATTGGCCCAACCCGGCTGATCCCCCTTCACACCCAACCCTTCTCGTCCATATGCTTATCCAATTTTTTCTTAAAGCTCCCTATCGTTCTTGATCCCACTATATCACTTGGAAGCCTATTCCACCCATCTACAGCTCTGTTACCAAACCAATATTTGCCTATATCTTTTCTGAAACGAAATTTATCTAATTTGAAACCATTGGTACGAGTTCTTTCGCTATCACTGAGCTTTAGTACATTTGTCATGTCCCCTTTGTTAATCCCACTAACCCACTTGAACACCTCTATCATATCCCCTCTAACTCTGCGTCTCTCTAACGAATGTAAACCTAATTTCTTCAACCTTTCTTCATACGGAAAATTTCTAATATTATGGATCATTTTTGTCATTCTACGCTGAATTCTCTCCAATGAATCTATGTCCATTCTGTAGTAAGGACACCAAAATTGGACAGCATAATCCATATGGGGTCTCACTAATGACAAGTAAAGTTTTAAGATAACATCAGCAGTTCTGTTACTCACACTCCTAGAGATGAACCCGAGAATCCTGTTTGCCTTATTACGAACGCTTATACACTGTTTTCTAGGCTTCAAATCATTGCTAACAAACACACCTAGATCTTTCTCGCAGTCTGAATTTTCTAATTCTAAATTAGCTAGTTTATATTTAACATTTGTTTGCATCTTCCCTATCTTTAATACCTTGCATTTGTCAATGTTAAACTTCATCTGCCAATTTACTGACCATTCATGTAAGGTATCTAGATCCCTTTGGAGGCACTCTATATCGCTATCTGAATCAATTGATCTCCCCATTTTAGTATCGTCTGCGAATTTACTTATCCTACTAGTTATACCTAAATCTAGGTCATTTATGTATATAAGAAACAACAGGGGACCTAATACCGATCCCTGGGGGACACCACTTTTGACTGCTCCCCACTCTGACTTGGTACCATTTATGCTGACTCTCTGTTTCCTACCAATTAGCCATGACCTAATCCATCCCAACAACGACCCTCCTATTCCATGTGCCTCAACCTTTCTCATCAATCTCTCATGAGGGACTCTGTCGAAAGCTTTACTGAAATCTAAATATATAATATCATATGACTTGTCACTATCTACTGCTTCATATACCTCTGAGAAAAAGCTAAGCAAATTAGTAAGGCAAGAACGTCCCTGAGTGAATCCATGCTGAGAAGAATTTATTAAGTTAAATTTTACTAAGTGGCTTCTAATTTTCCTAGCAATAATGGACTCTAGCAACTTTCCTATGATTGATGTGAGACTAATGGGACGGTAATTGGATGCTATCGATTTATCACCTTTTTTGAAGATCGGAACTACATTTGCAAGCTTCCAAGCTTCTGGAACTAAACCTGTTTCTAATGACTTGTTAAATATAAATGCTAATGGGCTACTTAACTCATCTCTGCATTCTTTTAATACTCTAGCATATACCTCGTCAGGACCAGGCGATTTTAGAGGTTTCAGTCTGTCAATTTCCTTAAGCACATCATTTCTACTTATACTAACTGTACTTAACATATTTTCTATACTATCACTATATACCATATTGACTTCTGGAATCTGTGCCAAATTTGCATTAGTGAAAACGGAAAGAAACTGACTATTTAATGTACTGCACATTTCTAAATCATTTTCTGTTATTTCTTCTATTGAAGTTTTTAGGGGGCCTATTACATCTCTAACTTTAGATTTATATAGTTGGTAAAAAGCTTTAGGGTTATTTTTTGAGTCACTGGCTATCCTTATTTCATAATTTCTTTTTGCTTTCCTGATTTCCTTTTTGACCTGTCTTGATAGAGTCTGATAGTATATATGTAAATGATTTTCACCTTTCTTTATTTTTCGATATATTCCTTTCTGTTTTCCTATAAGATCTATTAGCTTGTTAGTCATCCATTTTGGTTGGTTCTGCGTCGATCTAAATCTTCTTTTAGGGATATATTTATTTTGAGCATTGTGGAGTGAAGCAATAAACCGGTTATATGTAGGTGGCAAGTTTAACTCTGGCATATCCTGACTTAATTGCTTAACAATAGGGTCCACCCTTAAGTCTCTTCTTAGCCCACCATAATCGGCTTTTCTGAAATCTGGGATAAGTGTCGTATTCTCTTTAGCATTCCCTGTCCATTGTATATTAAAATAAATAGATTTATGATCGCTATTTCCTAGGTGGTCACCAATCTCTACATTATTTATCATATGTTCATTGTTACTGAAAACTAAATCAAGAATATTAATACCTCTAGTCGGCGTATCTATGAATTGAAATAAAAAACTATCTTGTACTACCTCAATAAACTCTACTGAATCGGAGTCGCCTATTTGGTGCTGCCAATCAATGTTCGGAATATTAAAATCCCCCATAATGCACACATTGCTAAACCTTGATGCTATTTTAATTTCCTCCCATAACGATTTTCCGCCATTTCTACTCATATTAGGCGGTCTATATATAACTCCAATAACTATGGTCTCACTACCTTCGTTAACCTCTACCCAAACACTTTCATTATCATTATTTAGTCTAATACCTGATTTAATACAGCTTTTTAATGTACTCCTGACAAACACTGCTATACCCCCGCCCCTCCTACTTGTTCGGTCATATTTAAACAAACTATATCCTGGAATATCAAATTCTGCTAAAAAATGCCTAGATTCTGTATTAATCCACGTTTCAGTTAGCGCTATTATGTCTATATTTTCTGTGCTAACGAGTGCTCTAAGTTCGTTCATTTTGTTACATAAACTCCTACAATTTGTATAATATACCCTCAACCTATTACTTTCATTTGCAACTAATTTTCTATTTTGTTTAGCTAACTTATTATTTCCTGTTGAACTACTAGCTCTAGACGGAAATTCTACTCTATCAGTATTCTCATCTTTACTATCAGTTACATGTGTAGTGTTATCGATACTACTATTACACATCACTATATCCGCACTATCTTGACTGATTATATCTATTTTACTCACTGGTTTGTCACATGAAGTACCTGCTCCATATGGAGACAGTATTTTACTTACCCACCCAGGTTTTTTTAACGAAACCCCGCAACAATCTTGTCGAGTGAGCTGGCCAAGGTCGAAACTCCTAGTCGAGAGAGATGTACTCCATCCTGGGCATACAGTTCATCCTTACCATAAAAGAGGGACCAGTTATCCAGGAATGGAATAGTATTTGCCTTGCAGTACTTCTCCAGCCGGCTATTTACACCAATAGCCCTGGAGGACCATTCCTTCCTTACCCCTCTTCTAGGCAGGATACTGTTTACCACAGGAACTCCACCTTTTTCCTTGATCCTCTCCAACATTTCCTGATACTTGGAGAGCAACTCCTCAGTCCTGCATCTCCATATGTCGTTGCTCCCTGCGTTGAGGAAGATGATGGGGTCCTCCCCACTCACTTCCATGACAGCATCTATCTTCTCAGCCACCCTCCCGACTCCGGCACCAGGCACGCAGACAACTTTACCAACCTGAGTGTTTGTTGCCCTGCCAAGGTATCTAACCAATGAATCACCGACAATGAAAACAGACTTAGCTTTTTTCCTTTTGTCGGCGTGTAGCAGCAGTTGTTGCAGCAACAGCAGCAGAATCCCCCCCCCCCCCCCCCCCTCCCCTCTCACTGCCTCAATGATCGCCACTTCATCGCCATCACTCTCATCAGCCAAGGTGCTGAAGTTGTTGTGGGTCTTGACTGGCTGCCTTTTCAGCTTGCAGGCCGTTGCACTAGTTGATACCACTTTCCAAGGGGCTTCACGATCCCTGGGAACACTTCCGGTAGCCTCACACTTCTTCTCCGCCATAGCTAGTCTCAAGGCCAAATTTTCATCTTTGAGACACTGAATCTCCTGCTCCACACTCTCCAGTCTTTCTTGCAAAGCAAGACAAAGCTGGAGAGTATGGGAGGAGACAGCAGACTCATCAACAACAGCCATCACTATGAAAGTTCACTAGGACCTCACTAAGGGTAAACCGGTACACTAGCGGTCACTGGGGACGTCCGCACTAGTCAAGGGTCAGAGGGCAATCAGTCCGAGATATTTAACTTGTGACACTGTTGTTATAGGAATATCATTACAATTGACCGAGAAGCCCACAATGTCTTTCAGTTTGCGTTTTGTTCCACATAAGATGGCTTCCGTCTTGCCCAGGTGAAGAGATAGTCTATTGTCCACTAGCCATTCACTACATGATGCTAGTTCTTTGGAAAGTGAAGCGGCAATACTTATTGGGTCTTTTCCTGAAACCAGAAGCACGCTGTCGTCTGCATACAGTAATAATTTACATGAGACGCTCAGTTCCATGTCGTTCACATAACAGAGAAAGAGTAAGGGACCAAGGATGCTTCCCTGCGGGACCCCACAGTTAATTGGCATAGGATCAGATATATTATCATCAATTTTGACTCTTTGGGTTCTACCACTAAGATAAGATTTAAACCAGTTCACAGACCCTATGCCCATAGCTTGTAGTTTATTACATAGGATATCATGGTCTACTGTGTCAAACGCTTTTTGTAGATCAAGAAGAACCATACCGGTGTAGTTACCTTTAGACATTTCTTTACGAATGTGATCCGTTAAGTGGATGAGACAGGAGTCTGTCGAGTACATGCATCTGAAACCTGATTGAAACTTATAGAATAGATCATTTTGTTTGAGGTAGTGTTCAATTTGGGTGTATACCGCTCTTTCAAGGATTTTAGATACAATACATAATATGCTAACTGGTCTGTAGTTGCCAACTTCTAGTTTATTTCCTTTCTTGAATAGAGGGGTTACAATAGCTTCCTTCAGTTCAGCAGGTACTGTGTTGGTGTTAATTGACAAGTTGATGATGTGGGTTAGGGGGCCTGCTATACCAAAGGCTCCATCTCGTAGAAATTTGGCAGGAATTTTGTCTGGTCCTGTGCTCTTATGTACATTTAGGTTAGACAGCTCGTCAAAAGTGTATTTTGGTGTAACATTTTGCAATCTAAATGTGTTCGGGTGTATGTCTTTATCTCTGTAGAAATTACGAAAGGTGGCCGTTGTTGTCGTGTATTTATTGAGAGGTTGAGGTAGGTTCTGTGCAAGTGTGTTTGCTATGGAAGTGAAGAAGGAGTTGAAGTAGGTTGAAATTTGTCGTTTATCGTGGCAAACCTGATCATTAATGGTGAGAGCAATATTAGTGTTAGACGAATCCCTTGTCTTGTTGCTGTAGCCTGTTGTTTTTAGGTGCCTCCATAGTTTCTTTAGGTTATTCTGATATTCCTCTGCCTTATTGTGAAAATAATTATTTTTCGCTGATTTCATTTTCCTACTTAGTTTATTCCTGGCCCTGTTGAACTCATGTTTCAGACCTTGATCCTGTCTATGTTTCGCTAGCCTTTTTAACAGATTGTCTCTGTGTTCCAGATGGTGTAGTATGTCATTGTTGATCCATGGGTCTGACCTTGCTTTAATTCGTATGTCTTTCAGAGGAGCTATTTCATCTAGGATGTTTGTGATGATGGTTCTGAAGCCAACCCATGCGTCATTAACGTTTGTACTTCCAAACACTGGAGACCAGTCTGTATTCCATAAAATGTCCAGAAATGTTTCCTTATTGTAGTTTCTGAGTGACCTTGTTTTGATAATCTTGTGATTCTCTAGGGTAATTTTTGTGGTTTTCCGTGTACAATATGTGACGAAGTGATCACTTATCCCAGTCTGTATAACCCCTGATTGGGATATTTTGTCCTCTCTGTTACAGTTTATGTGGTCTAATATTGTGGCAGTGTTCTCAGAGATACGTGTGGGGGTTGTGATGAGTTGTTTGTGATTGTGCATTGTCAGTATATGCCTATATTCTCGTACAAGCCTATCATTTCGTTGTTTGTAACACAGGTTAAAATCCCCTAGTATGATGGATTCATTCCGAGGGTCTAGCGATGACAAAGTTCGTTCAAATTTGGTCAAGAATTGTGTGTCGGCTGGTGGCCTATAGCATACCCCAATTGTGATGGGTCTTGTCCTCGGCAGGTGTAGGTCGATCCACAGAGCTTCTTGATTTTCTACATGGAGGTCGGTCCTAGTTGTGTGTGTGAGGTTGTTTTTAACATACAGACATACTCCTCCCCCATGCCTATTGCGATCATTCCTAACCATGTTGAAACCTTGAATGTTTATTTCACCATCGTTTATACTTGAATCCAGCCAGGTTTCTGTGATTGCAATTATTGAAGCTTTGGCCTTATTAGCTAACAAGTTTATTTCTGACAATTTATGGTACATTGATCTGGCATTAATGTGGATAAGATGGAGCCCTTTGATGGTGAACACTCTGTATTCATCTTTGATTTTGAATGTGTCCTGGCTGGATTCTGAGTTGTTAATACTTGGATCATTTACATTAATATTCGGTAATGAATGCAAGGCACACTCATTGCAAAGGAATTCCCGTTCTTCACTGTTGGTCTTCTTAGAGATGCAATTCATGTGAGCTACCTGTTTACACTTTACACAGTTTTGGATCTTCTGACGTCGTGTTATGAGTGATTCACAAATAAAACAAATAGATTCGCGATGTTGTACAGCTGAGTTCCTACATTTAACACATTCAACTTTGTTTCTACTGTTAACGTAAGTACATCGGTTATGAACAATTTCATTACAACTGTTGCATTGTAAAAGTGAACTCCTATTGTTGAAACCAATATTACAGACTATACATAGTTTTTTCTTACTGTTTATCATACGACTGGAGGTGTGGTTTGGTCCGCGTCGATCAGCTGTTTGTGCGAGAGAGAGTAGGGGATACTCGCGGTCGGGCTGTGGCTGTTTGCTGTTGTTGTTGTTGTTGTTTTCATTGTCCGTTGATGCTGCTTCCCTGTAGATGTATTTGCGAGTGCTACCTGTTTTTATTGTTGTTCTTGTTGCATGTTGTGCTACTTGGGTCGCCGATATCTGTGGTATTAATGGTAATGCTGTGGGTAATGTAGAGTTGGTGGAGTGGGTAATTGCTAGTTCCCTGCATTTATCGCATTCCATTTCTTTTCTGCTGTTAACATAAGAACATCGATCGTGTGCTGTTTCATTACAAATACTACATTGTGATGTTGGACTCCTTTTGTTGAATCTAATATCACACACTGTACATAGATTCTTTGTATTGTTCGTCGTACGTCTGGCGGTGTGATGATCAGCTGTGCTGCTAGGGTGGGGACTGTCTGTGGCTATGTCTCCCCCTGTGACCCCTCCCTGCCCCACCTGTATTTGCTGTTTGATGATGTTGTCCTTATTCCTGGCTGCTAATGCTGCTCCATTGTTGATGTTGTTGCGACTGATGCCTTTCTTCCTAGCTGCTCCAGTTACATGTTGAGCCACCGATAGTGTTGGGTTGTGTTGTGGGTTGAATTGGAGCATGACGGCCGGAGGCTGGGGTACCTGCTGGCCCAGTTTGTTATAACGAATTTTACTGCTAGGGACTGTTGAAATGTCGGTGTCTGCCTTACTTGTTTGGTGGTGAGGTTTCTTCAACGTTGAACAAGGGCCGGGGTTGGTCTCTACATCTCCGCAGCTAATTAGAGTGTAGCACAATAGGTGTTGTAGCGAGGTTGTGCCAGAGAATTTGCCCAGTCGCGGCGCCTTCCCGATATATGAAATAGGCCAGGCAGGAATGGTGACAGAAATTTCACTCGTGTGTGATTTCTGTGTGACGAGGTCCCTCAATACTTGTTTAGGGTTGACCTGGTACACTACCGGACCCCTCTGCACCTGTATATCAGCATAGCCCCTCTGGATGTTGAGAAGGATGATACATAGAGAGAGGGCTACGCCCGCACCCTTCATCCCTCCCGCCATCTTGCGGCTTGGGTTAAGGTTGTCGCACATGGTTGTGGGACCTTCCGGCGTTCCGTGTCTGCCGGGAAGTCCCGTTTGGGGGCTTTCCCTGAGCCTTTGTTAGTTCTTTTGCTTTCCCTTTAGTTAGCAGGCTTTTATTCATCGCTAGCTGTTCCTTAGTTCAGCTTTGGGTCTTGGGACCCCGTCTTTGTCTTTTAGCAGACGCGCCGGGTTACGGTTGTCACACGTGGTTGTGGGACCTTCTGGCGTCCGTGTTTGCTGAGAGGTCCCATTTGGGGGCTTTCTCGGAGCCTTTTGCTCTGCTTTCGCTGCTCTTTCGTGTTTTTTTCATTTTGAAAGTTATTTTCTCATGATTAAACCTTTAGGTCAGCTTTTTGGGGGGGATCTATTAATTTTTCTCCATATGTGAATGATTTTGTGTCCCCTTTTTTCTTGCACTCCCTGAGGGTTAGTGTTGCACACTAACCGGGAGTCCAAGGAGACGTCCTTACGTCAGGGTTGGTTTGAGAGTAAGGGTGTTTTTTTTCTCGTTGTTGTGCTTTTCACCGAGTGAACTCCTCTCTGGCCCCGCCGGGCCCTGTTCCGAGACCGTTCAGTGCCGGCGTGGGGTTGTGTTCCTCTTCCCCCCCTGTCTTGGGATCTTTGTGGTTTTTCCATTCTTCCGGCAACCTGGTATGGCCGGCGGAAGGAGGGATGTCCGGCAAAGAAAAAGATTTCGGCGTACCGCCCAGCCCATTGTTGTGTTTACCCCGTCGTTCATGGCGGCTAGGTGTAAACGTTCCGGCGCCTGCTAGCAATTTTTCATAAAAAAGCGCGCAGATACCCGCCGCCAACTGGCCGAAACAATGACTCTTGTCATAGGATGGCACTCCGTCTTCTGTGTGAACGGCCATTTGTGGTGTTTACCCCGTCTTTTACGGCGGCTAGGTACACGTTCCGGCGCCTGCTAGCAATTTTTCTTTTGCACGCAGATACCCGCCGCCAACTGGCCTGATGACTCCGGTCATAGATTGGCATTTGTGTGAAGTCGATGCCTCTGCACAATTGTGGATGTTTTTTCCGGCGGTTTTCTTTACTTAGCAGGGCCGCCGGGGTCTACTTTACGAATAGTTGACAAACCCTCCGAATGTCACAGCGTGTGGACTTTCCTACATGCCTCCCGACGGGAAGTGCTACTTATTAAAGTAATTAAGTATATAATTTAATATAAATTTTATAAATACAGATTGTTTTTTTTACTTAAGTAAATATCATACGTAATGTAATCATAATATATATTAGTGAAAAGCCCCTGTACTCGGCCCTCCAAGGGAATTTACCCAGTTTGTAGCCGAGCAATAAGACTTACCCTCTCTGACATACGACACGAGCCCGTTTCACGGGTAACCTCGGGTCATATAAAAGGGCTAATCGCTCAGCGAGTCCACCAGGGTGAGGGAGTCTATATACCCAGGACCTCCGGCTTCATCGCCCTGCGGCGATCCAGTTCTGAAGGTCAGATTATATGCTATAATCTACATGGTTTTTGGGCCAGTGACGCTAGCCACAGGTAGGCTTTTTCTACATCAAATAATTCCAATATATGATAGACTCAGGTCCGGTCGAAGGTTAGACTAATAGTGAGTTTTTCTAACTTTCCGGCGGACTTGTACTAGCATGTGATTAACTCCTCTCAGGTTATCCTTATGAGCATTGATTCCTGGAAAAAAAATCCAGATCAGCACGGCAGGGAGAACAGGAGGGGGGGTGGTTTAGTCAAAATTTTACTTTTGCCCCCACACGGAACCCCCAAATTTTTGCATCTTAACATTTGAATTACTTGCACTCTAAGATTACGACAGGCTGCATCTAAGTTTGTCTCTGGAATTCCCAGCAATGCCCGGTGGGCATAGATCCTGGTGCGGATTGGGCGAGTTTTTTGTATAGATCAATTGGGCCTGGCGGCCATGATCGATAGATACCTAAATGCCCACAGTATGGGAATTGTTTACAGTTACTAACTTTCAAAACAAAAAATTCCCCAGAATCAGGGATAACGTTGCATCTAGGCAATCAGTACTCACTACTTAGCTGAGCAATTAGCCATGGGTTATGACTCGGCCCCCATGCACCCCCCCCCCCACCCCCACCCCCGATACAAGAACCCTCCAGGCGTCGCCGGACAACGTTCTAGATGGACACTCCCCAGTAACGGAACCTAGGTCTCCAGCTAGGGAAAGTAAAATTTTCTTTCCTTCAAAAAATCTAAGTTAAGAAAAGTTGATCAGTATCTCGGTTAATGGTTCCTATCTATCTATCTATCTATTGCCTGACGCCGTGATCCCCGAAGGGGTGGCCACGAACGAACCGCCCCCATGCACCTCTGTCCCCAGTCAGTCGACGCCCCTCCCCCCAACCAGCACCGCCTTCGTTCATGTACTTCCTCACTCCATGGTTCCTCCGATTACTTAAAGCCAGTCATACGGCTTATAATAATAATAATAATAATAATAATTCTTTATTCCAGACACATAAGATAGATACAGTATAAATACAGTACGACCTAATGGTCCATATCACATACACTTCTCGTCAGAGCACAGATAATAATTATACACAAAGATATATTAATAAAGAAACAATAAAATAAAAAATAAAGTAGGCCTATTTACAGAATAGAGCACATATCACATTTTGTCACAATATAACACAGATAGGCTAACTAAGGCTATTGCTCAATGTTGGTTAACACCTATTGCACAGATCATTGCTCATAGTTCAATTAGACCTATATATTACATTACATACTATGTGTGCAGCAGCTTCTGCCAGTGAGATATAATACGGGATTCATAGATATGATCACTAGACCAAAGAGCTACAATCAGCGTGTTACTGGAGGATTGCAGTTGCTGCGAAAAGCTGTACACCAGTCTCCTGATGACAGCCCGACAGCGCTGCACATCCAACAGTGTGCACACCATACTAGTGCTTTCATATTTAGAGAGACCAATGAACATCTTGAGTATATTATGATAGGATGTACACAGACCATTTATGGTGGCTCTCTTATACTTCCACCACAAATGGTCCGTGTACATAGAGGAACAATATGTCCGGAACAAAGTGACTTTAGTTTCCCAATTACACATGTGGAATTTTCTCAAGATGGTGTTACCACGTAAATATAGCTGTCTGCGCTGACGGCCGATATCTGCATCATCTGAGCAATCGTTTGAGATAATGTGTCCCAGGTATTTTATTTTTTTTACTTCTTGAATAATTTTATTATTGAGTGAAAAATTTGGCAGTTTACTTTTATACAGTAATTTTGATCTAAATATAAGAACAGCACTTTTCAGTGGGTTGAATTTAACACAATGTTTACTACCAAAAGATTCACATATATCAAGAAGTTTGCTCAGACCCGCAGAAGACGGTGCAATAATGACCAGATCATCAGCATACATGAGATGGTTGATGATTTTATTCCCACCATAACATCCAATCTGCTCTTTATTCAATTTATCACTTAATTCATCCATATATACATTGAATAAGTAAGGTGAGAGAATACTACCCTGTCTCACTCCATTGGTTACTGTAAAGGAATCCGAAATAATGTTACCCCATCTTACATTAAATGTTTGATTGGCGTACCAGTACTTCAAGATTCTCAGTATATAGGATGGCACTCCCCTTGTTGCTAATTTATCAAACAGGATATTGTGGCAGACTTTGTCAAATGCCTTACTAGCATCAAGAAAGCATGCAAAAATAGAGCTGTTCATTTTGATGTACCCATCCACTAGCTCCTTCAGAGTGTAGATGCACTGGTCCGTACCATGATTCTTTTTAAAACCAAATTGATTACTATTAGTCGAGATATACACTGAAATTCTGTCTAAAATGATTAACTCTAGTATCTTACTTACAATACTGGCAAGGGCAATAGGTCTATAGTTTTTTTTTGATGTAATTTTGCCAGCCTTGTCTTTAATTACTGGTATCAAGGTAACGGACATCATAGATTCTGGTAGGAAACCATGGATTAGAAAGCTGGTAAAGCAACTGCTGAGTTTCTCCAAGAGGAGAATAGTCGATCAGTATCTCGGTTAATGGTTCCTGCGATTACTTAAGCCAGTCATACGGCTCATAATGGTCAAGCACTTAGGCCAGCGGGATGGCTCGTTTGTTTTAAGACTGAAACTCAGCCTAAACAAAAAAACAAAAAACAAATGAAGAAAACAAATGCAAACAATGTTTACCTTCTTTTGTTTACGAATCTATAATAGGATACGAGTTCTTACGGATAAAGAGGGGGATGCATTCAGCGGTAATTTAATGACATAACTCTTACAAGTACGATGTGTTATTTTATGCTTCCGGTGTATGGACCGTTTTACAGGCTTATCTGTAGGCATTAGCTTGCTGGGTATCTAGAGGGATTTTTCCTATTATAGGTACTTGACATTGTACGGCCCCAGGCCCCGTGAAAACGGTTCAGGTTCACCCCATACCACTATGTATAAGTGGCTGATCCCTAAGGGTTGGCGATCTAGGATTAGTCTAACCCTTCTGAAATGAGTTGGCAATGGTGTACATGGTATACCTAGTAGACCTTTTCTCACTGATTCCTTGGATTAAAGTCTAGTTTTGTTTAATCATACCAGCCCTCCCGGCGCTTCGCCCCGTGTTAGGCATAATTACGAATAAGTCATGACGGACTCAGTAAGGCCAAAACTGGATGTTAAGTCAGAGGCCTAAGTTCATTACTCAATGACCTCTAGCTTTCAATCCCACTTGAATATTGAAAGCGAAAGAGGATCCTCATCTCTTTCAATAAAGTAGGACCGGTGGGGTGAGGGGCAAATGGCTCTCACTATGAAGCTCTAGGGGCTTAACCCGCCGGAGTTCACTATCTCCCGGTCTACATACCACGAACGGATGGGCGATCTTGGTAGCATCAGTCCCAGGGGTTGCTTTATCAGATCGACTCGATAGTAGTACAATCGATCATCTCAGTTTTTATCCAATGTTGTTTCCTAATGTCTCCCATATCCCTATGCCGGAAAATCGAAATATTTTCACTTGAACGCTAGTTGTCAGGGTCAGGAAACGGTATTGCGGCGGGACAACACATACCCGGAATACCCGCCGGATAAGCGGTCAGGTACTTACCTCCGGTCGCTTTCCCACCTCACCCAATTCTGGGTGGGATGGGCGATGGACCATGGGTAACGTGGGATCAGGAACTCCCACAAATTGTGATAGTTTTTCCATCTACCCTTCTGTCCCCAGTTTCACCTCCATTACCGAGTTTGACTGGCTGATACAACAACCGGGAGGGGTCCCCCTCCCTATTCTTAATTTGTCATCGCCCCTCAATTAACTACAGAGGTTTTTCCTTTGCCCCTCTTTGCTCCTCAAGAAATACGGACAGCCTTATTGTCGGGAATTTAGATAAAGAGGTTAAATTACATATCACTGGTACATGAAATATCCCAACAAATAGTTATATTATAATTACCAACGAGGTATTCGATGGGTGTAGGCTAATCCAGTCCCCCACACACGGCTAATTCAATTGCATGACATGTAGGAATGTTCACATAATACAACATCGATACAATGAACTTAGCTTAGAGGACTGGTGATGTAGGACTGTTGTTATAGATTAATAATTGTAGCACATGGTGGACTGTGGGTTGAGTCAGAGCCGGGGGGGGGGGGGGGGGAGATGTTGGCTGTATGGTGTTGATTGAGAGACTAAAGGGCCGGCGTCCGATCGCTTCGCGAAATTACATATGGCTGCCGGCTCATAATAATTATAACCCATAACTTGGTTTCATGATACATCTAGAGCTGATGTAGATATTTATACATTACAGTTAATATTTAACCTATACTTAAGAATAAACTACAATACACAAAGAACCAGCCGAAATCATACAAGCGATACGATACCGCCAAATTCAAATGTCCTATTGGACCTAAAACTGTCGGGATCATTACCCTATTACCGACATATTGCCCGCCACCAAAAATGATATACAGGAGCTATATACAGAGAACAAAAAAAGGACATCGAAGTCAAAGATCACCTTGTTTGATCTTTGATCTCCAAAGATCCACGGAACTCATAGCCGCCCTCCTTTTGGGACGAGCGCCACCTGAAGCCTGAGGAGGATCATCCTTCTCATCATCAGCTGCCCCACCTTGAGGAGCACTGTCACCAGCACTGTCCCGCGGAGGGGTATCAGTAGAGACGCCAGGATCATCCGGCAGTTCTACATCCTGCTCCAAGGGATATAACATTACGACTGGGCGAGTAGTAACCCCAGTCGAAGTTCGTATTCTAGCAACCCTTATAAGACCATCAATGCCCTGGAACAAATCGATAATCCTTCCAAGCTTCCAAAATAACCTAGGACGCTCATCATGAATCAGGACGATATCCCCAATACGAGGCCATCGTTGATTCGTCCCTTTGATCTTATTAGAGTGACGCACGCGAAGAGACAGCAAATATTCTTGGGTCCACCGTTTCCATAGATCGTCGGACACCTTGTTTACATACTGGAAGCGACGACGTGTGGCGTCAGCATTGCCGAACGTAGGGTCATGCAGATCTTCGTCATTTACGGACGATCTAGGAAAAGTATTAAGGGTTCGTCCAAGTGTTAGCATAGAAGGCGAAATGGGTAAGAGGTCATCAACATCTGCCGAGGTATAGGTCAAGGGCCTGTCGTTGACCGACATCTCAATCTCTATTAAGATGGTTTGCAACTCCCGTCTGGTCACCATTGCCCTTCCTAATACCTTCTTCATGGCAGATTTGACGATACCGATAGTTCTCTCCCAAATCGCCCCGAACCATGGTGCACGTGCTGGTATAAATCTCCACTGATAACCCTTTCCAGTGAGGGTAGCCACAACCTGCGGGTCATCCATTAAACTCTGGAGATATTTAGAGGCCCCGACAAAACAAGTCGCATTATCGCTCATAATAATTTGAGGGAAACCATTGCGGCCTGCAAAGCGTCTTAGAGTATGCAAAAACCCCTCAATGGATAGGTCGTCAATCAATTCAATATGAATCGCTCTGGTTACCGCACATGTGAATAGAACGGCATATACCTTTATGATATTACCGGGCGATTCTCTAACATGAATCGCTCCGGTGTAGTCTACCCCGGTTACCTGAAATGGTTCAGTCCTTTGTACCCTGAACTCAGGCAAGGGAGGTAGATCAACTGGGGAGTAAGGCTTACCCTGTAATCTTTTACAGATAGTACAGCTATTGTGGATCCCTTTAATTGCTTGTCGCATCTTAGGGATCCACCAACGTTGTCGCATATACGCCAGAACATAATTTACGCCAAAATGTAGGCAGGTCCTATGGCATTGGCGAATCAACAGTTTGGTAATCAAATGAGAGGAGCTAAGGACGACATAAACTGTTGCGCCGAGATCCCCCGGGAAATTATGTCACTGGGGTTGTCCCTGGTGCTCACGTAGCGAAATTTAGCTGTAGGAACTAAGTTATGTATCTCATCAGTGCGATTAGAGACATAAACAGGTAACACTTTCTGGCTGTGTACCCATGAAAGTGCTATTTGACTGTCGCTCCAGACATAGACGTTATTAATCTGTAGTATGTCTGTATAAGCATCCAGTGTAAACTTTATTAGACGAGCAGACAGAAGCAATGCAGTAAGTTCTAATTTAGGAACTGTAATCTTCTTTATAGGGGCTACTTTGGCCTTTGCTATAGCCAGCGTCGCTTCACTACCATTGCATATGTATATGGCAGTACCGTACGCACTATTACTAGCATCAGAAAAGGCATGTAGATCCACCTGGTGACCACTAATAACCTGACGAGGAAGTTGGACCTTGCAACATGGGGAAAGGTCCGACCGAATCAACCGCCAAGTATCTTGTAACTCAATCTGGAGGGGCGTGTCCCAATCTAGTTTTAGCCGCCATAGTTGCTGTAAAAACATACGAGCACGGATAGTTACAGGCAGCAAAAAACCTAGGGGATCAAACAACCTCTATGACAAGCTTAAGCAGTTTCGCTTGGTCATAAGCTCACTGCCGCATGGGGTGTGACAGAAGGATATACAATCTGTGGTAGTGTCCCATTTGTGGCCTAAAAACTTCACCTCACTATTCTCAGTAGCTACACCGTCAGAAGCAAATTGACCTTTCAAAAGACCACTATTAGTGGCCCATTCTCTCAAGTATAGATGAGCCTTGGCAAATATATCGCGGATCTCCCAGCATCTTTCGAGCAATAAGTCGTCATCGTCTCCAGTGCCTTGAAGATTGTCCACATAGATCCCCTGCTTGATCTCATTCTTGAAGTCAGGATCTAGTCCAGCCTCCTCAAGATGACGCAAGATAGTAGCGTTGAGAAGGAACTGGGAACAGGTCGCCCCGAATAAAACGACTCTGAACCTGTAGACCAGATACTCTGAATCTAGATCCATTGGGTCCCGTGGCCATAAAAATCTTGTCGAGTCCCTGTCTTCACGATGGAGTTGAAGCATCAGGAAGGCCTTCTCAATATCGGCGACCCATGCAAACTTATGACATCTGAAGCGCAACATAATTTGCGCGAGATCAGAGACCAGGGACGGACCCGTGTACAGACAATCATTCAGGCTATAGGAGCGATCACTGGATTTAGCAGAGCAGTCATACACAATACGAACAGGAGTGGTGGAACTGTCCTTTTTAATCCCATGGTGAGCAAGGTAATGGATATTATCCCCATTCTCACTGAGATCTACTCTTTCCACAAATCCACGTTGTACCTGCTCGTTTAGTACTGCCGCATAAGTCTCGCAATAATTTGGATCCTTGACAAACTACTTCTGAAGGCCACGTAATCTACCAAGTGCTAGATGGAAATTAGTAGGTAATTTACTCTTGTTATCATTCCAAGGAAGCCTTACCACATACTGACCCCTGCCAGAGTCATACGTTACAGTCTCTTCATATGAGCTAACGCTAGCTTGGACTCACGATCAAGTTCATGTGGGTCAATTCCAATATTGTCCAAGTCCCATAGCTTATCTATATCAGTACATGTATTATCAGGCACATTTGGCCTAATATATTTATCTATGGGGCTTACTGCTACCTTGAGGACCGTAGCCACCTCCACCTGTGTGTCTTGAGAGGAAGTGGCATAGGATCCAGAAATGGCATACCCCTGGATCGTGGGGAGCATTATTAGCTTATCTACCCGCCGATATCCAGGGTGAACCAGGTCGTAGTAATAATCAGCTCCGACCAGCAGCATAATACCATTGTTAGCAAAGAGTTGATCATCAGCCAGTTTATAACCCTTGCTTCTGAGATATTTCAAATGTGGTTGAATCTCTGATGCTATATAGAAACTAGGTAGTGTGTCGACCACAACAGCCTTGATGGGACATGCCTTTCTTCTACAAACATAGGAAATCTCCACGATATCATAGTCACTGGAATCTATTTCACCAGTGAAACCATGGAGACGCAAATTCTCTTGACCCTTGCTGGTACACTTGAGCTGGGGTAATGATGACCGCAGAACGAATGACCTCTGTGAGCACTGGTCAAGTAAGGTGCGCGTCATTATAGGCTTATTATTACTCCCCACTACTGGCAGCATCATAGTAGGAAGCAATTGACATTCTCGAGAAGCAATGGACATGGCAGATACTTTATCACCCTCGCTCTTACCTTTCTCATGTGACTCGTTGGGGGTTCTCCCCTTTTCTTTGCCGTCGTGCCGATCAGACTGGGTGCAAAGGGAAAACCAAGTTTCCCCTTGCAATACTTACAAGGTTTGATGTAGGAATTGGTGCAAGTACTGTTGAAGTGGTCTCTTGCCAGACAGCTGGTACATAACTTAAGCGATTTAGCCTTGCCAATCTTCTGTGTAGCCTTAGGATACTTAGGACACTGGTACCACAGATGACCGTGGACACTGCACAACTTGCAACCTAATGATATTGGCCTTTTCTGTTTAGGAGAAGTCTGTACCGGGAAAGCTGCAGTAGATGGCGACATCTCCACTTGTCGGTAGTGTCCAGTACTCTCCATATTGAAGACTTCAGTCTGGTACACCTGCACCAACGCTTCCAAGTTTAGTGGAGAGTCGCTTAGTTGTCGTCTTACGATTTCCTTTAGGGGAGAGGGTATCTTATTCAAGATATTAACACTAAATATTTCCTCCTTGGTGATGGCCATTGTCTCCATAGATCGGAGGAGGCTCTCAAAGGAGGCATAGTACTCCTTTAGGTCCGTCACATCATAGGATGGAGGATCTAGCGTGAAGAAATTAGTAATTAACGCGGTCTTGATGACTTCCTCTCTCCCGTAAGTTCTCTTCAGAAACTCCACTGCAGACTCGTAGCTTGTAGCTTCTAGCTTGTACCCACCGATCAACTTCAATGCCTCCCTTTTCAATTGACCACGGAGATATGTGAACCTTTGGATGGATGTGAGTGTTTTATTATGATGGACGGAACACTCAAAGATATCCCAAAATCCAGTCCAGGTAGCCGAATCCCCTGAAAAGGTAGGCAAAGTAAGCTTCGGCAGGTTAAAACCAGTTGCCTTTGGTGTACCGGTATCCTTAACAGGGGTTGATTCTTGGGTGGAAGATAGTCTGGCTAAGGCTGTATTAACGTCCTCAAAGTACTCAAGATCTGCCGACATTTCTTCTTCCACATCGTCAGTAATTGTCAATAAACCATATACCTGCTGAGCATAATTATCGTAAGTGGCTAGCGATTTAGTAACAGTAGCAAATTTACCCTTAATCTGATCAGCCGTGGCACTTAATAAAAATTCATCATGATCTCTTAAACACCTATTTAAACTTCCCTTAATCCCTCCCTTAAGAATCTTAAGTTTCTTTAAATCTGTCATCGTTAAGTCTATTAGGCTATTAACTCTCTATACTATAAAGCAAACTATTACACAAATGAATTTAAATTAAAAAATGTGGCAATAGCATTGCCACTCCCAATTTGGAAATGGTCATTAGGCTACTAGCTGCAGTAGGAAGAATTAATTGAATAAGAATGACAAATAGCAGAAACAAACTAGGGCTAGAGAAAGAAGGGTAAATTAAAAGAACTGACTAGGCCTAGTAATAAGTATTAGGCTTAGCCTAGATGCCCATCCCACAATCATGAGGTCTGTTGGCTGTCAATCGCTTAGGAATCAACAGAGACCGAACCCCATGACCGTAATTAGGCAACTAGGCTATTAAATTTAATTAAATGAGTCACATGAGAACCCTCCCCACCGGCAAAATTAAGAAAAGAGTCTCATAACGACAAAACACAATGAACACCACTGGCCCACCACCAAAGCGAAATGAACAGCTACCACAGACACCTGCAGGCCTAGCCTAGCCTATGAGTGCGAAATGGTGCCCGACGAAATCACCCCTACCCCAATCACCAGCCCAGCCAACCCACCAAAAAAGGCCTAGGAACACACGCCCAAAAAACCCTGGAAACTAGCCCCAAAAAAGATAGGGACGGCGCCTAATCGGAAAAAAACACGAGGGAAGAAGCTGGGTCTAAACTAGGGAAACGGCAGTCGGCCAACAACGCGCGAGGCGGCAGCCATTTGTAAGCCCACAAGCGTCAAGGAAGCAAACAAAACAGTACTACGGTAAGGAAGCCTTAGGGCACGAAGGACCATTATTTGTCTGGAATTTAGATAAAGAGGTTAAATTTCATATCACTGGTACATGAAATATCCCAACAAATAGTTATATTATAATTACCAACGAGGTATTCGATGGGTGTAATCCAGTCCCCCACACACGGCTAATTCAATTGCATGACATGTAGGAATGTTCACATAATAAATTATTAAGAGTATGTGAAAAATTTGGAATCGAACATTCAGTCAAATTTAATCCTATAAAAAGCAATATCATAATATTTAAATCTAACCTTCTATTGAAATCAAAGCTACCTAAATTCCATTTGTATGAAGAAATTATAGAAGAAGTAAGTAAAGTAAAGTATCTAGGACACTATATTTCATGTGATCGCTCAGATGATGAGGATATTGGTCGTCAGCGAAGGCAACTTTACATGCAGGGAAATTCAATATTAAGAAAATTTCATATGTGCACATGGGATACAAAAATAACATTGTTCAACTCCTACTGCTCACCAATGTATACAGCACAACTATGGTGGAACTATAAGAAAATTACAGTGAATAGACTAAGTATCTCATATCACAATATCATGAAAATGTTTCTGGGGCTCTCAAAATATGAGAGTACAAGTACGCTATGTGCCTATATGAACTTACACTGTTACAAATCACTCATTAGAAAGCTAACATATAAATTCATTCAGCGCCTTAACTCTTCTGAGAACAGGATCATTAAAATGCTACAAACTCCAAGCATAGTGTACACCTCCAGGATCCAGGCACACTGGAGGAAGTTGCTCTATATTTATTAGTGGCCCCTCCATCATTGACGAACATGCCTATTACATAAGGCATCCTCTTCAAACACTAATCCGCCGCAGTTTTGAATCTACCGCGCAGAGCATTTAAAAACTGAGGAGCCTTCATCATGAGCGCACGCGACCTCACTCATGGCTTCAGTCATTATGAATTGGGTTCTCACTACGAAAAAACTTCGTAAAAAATAAAAACAAAAAGAAAATAAGAATAACTATCTAATAAGCTTTCCATCATATCGTGGATGTACTTGTGTGGATCTCTGACCAGACGTTGATTCAGGCGTCATTCCTCCTTCTCTGCTCTGCGTTCAGCCTGCCCGGACGTGCCTCCCCACGCTCCGCTAGTTCCGCATTCGTTGCGTCCCTAGTGAGTTTTTTCTCATTTGTTTACTCCAGGATGTATCGAGTAAGGTTAGGATAGGCGTAGCAGGAGTGTCCTGGGCTGGTTTCCCGCAGTGCAGTGTACTTTTGGTCGAGTGTATGGGGCATCTATTTCGGATGTACCCTCGTGGTCCCGTTGTGGACAGGTGAACTTTTTCACAGTTGAGTTAGTTTGTGATGCAGGCGGCTTTCACTACGCGTTATTTAGTGCTTCCTTTTATCTTTCTGATGAGGTAAGCTTTGTTTTCTGACGTTCCCAGCGTATTTTTCTTCACTTGGTGAAGTTTTTTCTGGGTCCCGAGTCAGTCTTCCCTTGGTCGGAAGTATTTGCTACGGTGGTGTGTTGGCGGTGGTTCCTGTTGTGATATTTCCAGTGTTTGTGTATATTTCAACTTTTATTATGCCGTCTACCTAGGCCTAGCCAGCCGCTCGTAGCTTTGCCACATGTACTAGTGTTATTGTTTATTATTTATAAATATGCCCTACTGTGTCATATGTATCCGGGTTTTAGTTGTGTATTGGCTAATTCCTCGGACTATAATTGTTTCCTGGTTTAGTTGTGTATTGGCTAATTCCACGGATTATTGAGTGACCTTGGGTTTGTCGTGCGTGGCTCTCCTCGTGTCTCTTGTTTGTTCAGATGGTGTCTGTTCAGGGTGGGTTGCCTTCCGGCGGGTTTTTTCTCGGTTTCACCATGAAAATCCCGGCCGCGAGCCGTGTTGGGCCACAACGTGGTTGTTAACACTGGTTTGTTTCCCCGGCGTTGGGGCGTCTGTGGCTCTCCAGGACTGCGTCTCTGTGGGTGCCTGGTTTCAGGCCTCCTTTGATTCCCGGCGGGATGGCTGTTCCCATCTATAAAACGTTGTTCATGCGGACATACGTTATGTAGTTTTTCTACCCGGTTTTACAAAAACCACATGAAAAACCTAGCTGTTGTTTTAGGCTTTCCTCCCCGGCGATCTTTTACAAAGAAGTGGGGACAGGAACTTATGGGGTTAACGTTTGGACATCTCACCCGGCGGGTGTACCTTGGTAGGGTGGGATGAATGACTTATGTCTTTCAGTTAGTTAACCAATCCATTTTAAGTGATTCTATGTGTATCGCCGCCTTTACTCTTACGGTTCAATTAGGTTACATATCGATTCTTCTCACCCGGAGGGTGCTCCTAGGTGGAGGAACTAAGGAATTTACAAAATTCTATTTCGATTTAACCACTTAATTTAGTGATACAATTAGGTATCGCCGCCTTCAAACTTACGGCGATCTTTTGTGACAATTCGTTAGAAATCAGATTTCCTATCATCCTGCCCTGTGCTATTCTACTAAAATATTTCAAGGGCCGGCATCTTTATGGGGGGTTGCTTTGTTACAAAATTAAATCTTGAGACAGTCACCACCACCAAGAGACTATAAGCGCCATGCTGGACCGTTATATTATATCAGAGGGTATTCTTCACTTTCTTTAACAAAAGATTTGTTTAGATATTCTGAACCCCGCCGCGTAGCGAGCTGTGTTCGTTGTGTCATTACATCTCGTTACCCGGCGGGTTATTAACACTTGTGTGCGAACATGTTGGGTTAACCTTATGAGCATTAATTCCTGGAAATTTTTTTTTTTTCCAGAGCTGAGCTCCGGCGGTCCAATACAGACCCGGCGGTAGTTTTCTCCCACCAGTCTCTGTCATGGCTACCGTGGCCCCAGTTTTTGCTTTGTGCACTACCCCTGCTTGTGCTGGTATCCCTATTTTTGCGCATACCCGTTGCATAAGGTGTGTTAAATGTCTAGACCGTTCAAGGGGTCTCTGGGTTATGCGTAATTGTTCTTTTTGCTCCCAATTAGCTATAAAGGTCCTTTGTGATAATGATAAGACCGCAGCGGTAGCGTTGAGAGAGGTTAGGCAACAGATGTCAGCCTACACTACCATTGTTGCGCATAAATCACTTCAATGTGACAACGTCCCACTTTGGGATAGATTGCTCTCCGAACACCCTCCCCCTAAACGTTCCTCTAGAGTCACGAGTATTAAGCCGGCGGAGACTGGTCAGGGTTCTGTATCTTCTGCGGCTACACCTAAACGCCCAAGAGAGCCTACACCCCCGGTATCCGCCTCCTCATCTCGGGCGAGATCCCGGTCTAGGTCTCCTCTTAGACACCAGTCATCTAGTCGTGCCTCTTCACCGGCGAGTAAGAAGAGTAGGACGGAAGGTTCCACCAGTGGTCACGGCGAGGATTCCTCCAGATCTAAGAATAGTTCGCGGTCACACCGTAGCCATAAATCCTCCAAAAAGGATTCACATAAACGGAAGTCCTCTCGACATTCACCAACTTCTAGTGCATCTCATCGTACCTCTACCCCAGACAGAGTTTGTGTTAAGGCCCAAGAGTCCAGTGCAGCGCCTGTCCCAAAAGAGGATTTGCCACTTAATATTTTAACCCTGGAATTGGAAAGTTCAGGGGGTTCAGTAATTGAGAATGTTTCAGACTCTCAAGAGAGCGTAGGCCAGGGCCTCGGTGTTTGGCGGTTTGCTCAACCAGGGTCTGACCACCCACGTCCGACTCAAACGAGTCACACAGTAGCCGATGTCCACAGGGACGCGGCGATCCCATCCTCTATCCCAGACTTATCTTGGCAACAAGGTACCCCTGCCTCGGCGGGGTCTTCTCAGGAGGATCAGGAGGAGAAAGACGAAGTTTCAATAATTTCGGAGATGGAAGGACAAGGGTCAGGCTCAGGCTTGGACGCCGCACAGGATACTAATGATTCACCTGTAAGTTCTTCATCAAACCAGTTTGTTACGGCACAGGAAATTAATGGGCTGCTTACTCATGCTTTATCTAAATTTTTTGGCCAACAACAGGAAAACCCCACAATGGACTTGGGGGCTCCCACGACAAGTTCTACGGTACGGCCTCTGATGACTTCGATTGATTTATCTAAGATCCCTAACCCTCCAACTCTGTTAACCTCAGGGATCACTAGGCCTGCTACGGCGGCATTGACAACTTCAAATGTCAGGGTCATAACGGATGTCAATCCGCCCCCTCTAGACAAAGCGCCTCTTAGAAAGGTAGCTATGCCCTTACTTTTTGGGCCACACGAGTCATGGGTTCTTTTGAACTCCTCTAAACCAGAGCTTGCCCAACCTACTTTGTCAGGGGAACTCCCGGTACTGCGTGAGTGGGTCATCCAGGGCAATAAGTCAAAGAAATTAAGGGCCGTGGATACTTTGGGTAATGTTCTGGACGTAAACATCAAGGCTATACCTAGTTATTATCACCAAGATTATTTTGTGTATGCTTCTAAGCCTGCTTTACCCCCTGCCTCAGCTTCAAAACTATTTTCAGACTGGTCTAAGCTGGATGGGTTTAATGATATTAAGACTCTGTCAGCTCTCACTCCTGAACTAGATTTACAGACCGTCACAGACGACGCAGCTAATCCAGTTTTGAAGGTGGGACAGTTGGGACCAGGACCTTGGGTAGATTGGGAGGTAGAGGCTCAAAACTTTGCAACCACTTTCACTTCTAAAATCTTCCCACCAGATACCTCAGGATACTCATTCATGGTTCTCCATGCCGGTGGGTTCTGCCGGCGGAGTCCCGTCAGCTTTGTTTTCATTTCTAGCTGCCCCTAAGATTAATCTTTGTGAGCTGAAGGACCCGTTCACTACCCCTACCCCTACTCACCTAGACAGAGAATTTAGGCTACGGGGAAAAGCTTTTCGCCTGTTCTCGCAGTACATAGTATCTCAGCAGGTGGCTAAGTCTTTACTACGGTCCACTCAGGCAATCGCAGATGCGGATGCTCGAAGATCGGTTGAGTTATCCCGGCGACTGATTCTTCAGTCGTCAATCCAATCCTTGGGTGACATACGTACCGCCTTGCTTGAGGCGGTACGAGCACGACAAGATCTTCGGATGTCGTTAGTTCGCAAGCTACCTGATCGCATTGCTAATCAGGTGGTTATGTCACCAGTGCTTACTCCCTCTTTAATGACCCCTGAAGTGTGGCGAACAGTGTTCAATATGGCACAGGCCGTTAAGCACAGTCCCACCCCTTCTAAGAAACCTGCATTTAACTTCCCCAAACCCAGGCCTACTACTAAAGCTCAGCCAGGGGGATCTAAACCTTTTCTTCCGCCTAAGTCCTCCCACTCCCCCCAGGGTCAGTACAGGCATAGACAGAGTAGGTTTTCAGGTCAGAGAGGACGCGGCCAAAATAAACCAGGTCAGGGCCAGTCTTCGGCCAACACCAGCCAGCCGGCAAAGCGTCCAGCACCAACCCCACCATCAAAAAACTAAAGTCTCTCTCACTCCCGGTGCCTACCTTAAGGCCGGAGGAACCGAGGGTAGTACAGCCGGCGAACCCTTGTCTGCTAACTCGGTCGTTCCGAACGTGTCACCAAGCATGGCCGTTAAACACTTGGGCACGGATGGTGGCACGCAAAGGCATCACTTGGCAGTGGCTCCGGCGACCTCGATTACGTCAGCCGACAACGGCGAATTTTGTTTCTTTAGAGGTGGAGTCACTAGCCCAGGAAATGATTGCCAAGAATGTCATCATCCCGGTCCCACCAAATTACCCTGTATTCACGTCCAAACTATTTTTGGTTCCCAAAAGGGACAGTGTTCAGATGAGGCCGGTCGTAGACCTGTCTTATCTGAATCTTCACATTCACAACGAATCTTTCAGAATGTTAACAGTACACCAAATCAGGCTAACACTTCCACCGGGAGGTTGGATGTGTTCACTAGACCTGACAGACGCCTATTGGCACGTATCGGTCAACAAAAGATTTCAAAGGTTTTTGGCCTTACGGATCAGGCACCAAAATTTTGTTTTTCAGAGGATGCCGTTCGGCTTGAACCTGGCACCTCGATTATTCACAAAACTAGTCCGGCAAGCCCTGATGCCATTGTTAAAACAAGGGATCAGAGTGTTGTGGTATCTGGACGACTGGCTGGTGGTGGCAGAGACACAACAATTATGCATAAAACATGTCAATATCATTTTAAATCATATCAAAACTCTAGGCTTCAAGGTAAATCTGGTAAAGTCAAACCTTGTTCCCTCACGAGTAATTCAGTGGATAGGGCTGGTCTGGGACACCGCCGCTCTCACTCTGAGTCAAAGTGTGGACAATCGCAACAGGTTTCGCAGGAAACTGTTCAGGTTTCTTCACAGTCTGACTACGACGCGAAGGGTCTGGGAGTCTCTGGTCGGCTCTCTCAACTGGATTCAACTAACTGTCAAGTTGGGCCGGTTGAAAGTAAAATGATTAATATTGGAAGGCAACAAATATTTCCCGCTCTTACCGGCGGGAAAATTATGGCCCATCCCGAAATTAATCCACACCTTACTAGCGGTCTGGGCGAAGAGGGAAACAATGCACTCAATAATGTCATGGACCTCTCCTCCACCAACGGTATGGGTAGACACGGATGCGTCAGGCACAATAGGATGGGGATTTCAGTCAAATCAGGGGCACCAGGGTCAGGGGCTTTGGTCCCACTTAGAAATCTCTCACATCAATGTCAAAGAATTACTAGTCCCCTTGTATTTCCTTCAGGCTCACGGCCCGGCGTTACGGGGCAAGTCGGTGGCCTTCAGAATGGACAATCTGAATGCAGTCCACTGTATTCAGAAACAAGGGTCAACGAGGTCAAGGAAGTTGCTAAACGTGTCGGAAGAGATTTTTGCTCTAGCCAACAGTCTAGATATTTATCTTCACGCATCTTATCTCCCGTTCGCGTAGCGAACGTCTGGGCAGACGCTCTGTCCCGGAGACAGAGCACGACAGTAGAATGGGAGCTCAAGCAACCCATTTTCAACCTAATGATTGCAGAGCTCTCCCATCCACAAGTGGATCTTTTTGCGTCCGAGGAGACTCACAAACTCCCTCTATACCTCACCCGCCGGGCGAAAACGCCGGCAGGGGGGCCAGACGCCCTAGTGACAGACTGGAACAGATGGAGCTCCATCTATCTGTTTCCACCGCCAGATGCGTCACTAATGTGCCACGTAGTGAACAAACTACGAGATTATCGAGGCTTAGTCTCGCTAATCGCGCCACTGTGGCCGGCGGAGTTGTGGTACCAGCAATTGAAAATGTGGTGCCCGGACCCGGTATCGCTCCCGGTCGGGTATTTCCACTTAGACACGATTGGCAACCTAGCGACCTCGCTGACTTTTGCATTATGGACATTCAGGAGGCCAAGTGGCTAGCACCATACGGTAGAGATGTGACCAATAAATTACTCAATCAATATACTCAGTCTACAAAACGACAGTATCAATCACATTGGCAAGCCTTTACTTCTTGGATCGTTAGGACAGAACAAACTGTACCCTCAGTGGCATTAGTTTTTAATTATTTGAATTATCTGTTTGAGCAGAAACGTTTATCTGTGGTAACATTAAAAAATCACTTAACTGCGATTAGAGTGCCCTTTTTAGACCTTACGGGTCTTTCCATACCGGTAGCGGAGGAAACAGGTTTTATGAGAGCATGTTTTAAACTCCGCCCACCACCCCGTCAGCTCATGCCTACTTGGTCTCTGGACAAAGCTTTGTCTTTGCTTCACTCTCGTCTGTACCAAAATACTGCAGACTTTGCATTACTCTTAAAAAAGGCGGTTTTCCTTTTGGCTTTGGCCACCGGAAACAGAGTGTTTGAGCTGGCGGCGATGAGCAACACACCTAATTGTCTTAGGTTTGGTAGACTTAATGAATGTATTTCCATAGCACCCTCCCCAGGTTTTGTAGCCAAGAATGAGCATAGTGCACACATGTTTTCTGAGTTCACGGTGCCGGCATTAAAAAGGGGAAAGGTGCATCATAATCTATGTCCAGTGCAAGCTCTAACCAAATATTTGAGAGTAGCTCCTCGAAACCCCCAAGGTGCTTTATGGGTAGCAAATACGGGTAAACGCTTACTTAAACGGCTATTAGCCTCTCTTCTGGTAGAAGTCATTAAAGAAAGTAATCCCGGCGTTGTGGGTCGGGCCCACGATTTACGCAAATGGGCAGCCTCTTTACGTTTCCTGAAAACGCAGTTGTGGGCGTCTAATCATACGTTTCTGTCTAGATACTTGTCAGTTGCTCTAGACAAACCTTCCTTACCATGTGTAGCTTTAAGGCAGAGGGTCTAGGTGGCCCTGCAGTCACTTTTGTTTACTTTCACGGGAAAGGGGGGGGGGGGGTGCAGTCAGTTGACATAGGACATCCTAGACCCCGCCGGAGTATGAGAGCTGTGATACAATTTAAGGTTAAAATGTGATATGAAAATTTCTCAGCGAGAAATTGTGCTAGTACAATGTTAAGTACAAAACAACGGTGTTGTTATAGTAGTTTTAGCTGCGAAAGCAATTTAATATTAGAACAATGGAGTTCCTTTGCAATTTATCTCCAAGTTTATGTTGGGGTTTATTATGTGCACATATAAACTTATAACTTGTTATTTTTTGTCACCACTCGTTGAGTGGGGTGCCTTTTGTAACTACAGATCTGTGTTCAGAATCTTCAGGGTTACCCATTTTTTGTCAGGCAGGCTTCTTTGAAGCACGCATCTGCCTGAACCCCCTTTTTCTTGTATTTTTTCGGCCTACGCCATTGTTAAATATATTTTCAAAAGTAAGAATACTATGTGGTTGTTTTTATTATCTGCTTTTCTAGAGTTATGATATGATTACGAATGTCCCCCTCCAGTCTTAGAAATCAGGCATGTTCGTCAATGATGGAGGGGCCACTAATAAATTATAGGTTTGACTCCTGTAAGGAGATAAAGAAAACCTAATATTTAGTAGTGGCCCCGTAATCATTGACGACTGGGGCCCTCCCGACCGTCCCCTTCCCATTCGTTGATGTATTGAGGATTTTGGTTTACTTGATATGTCAGTGAAGGAGGAATGACGCCTGAATCAGCGTCTGGTCAGAGATCCACACAAGTACATCCACGATATGATGGAAAGCTTATTAGATAGTTATTCTTATTTTCTTTTTGTTTTTATTTTTTACGAAGTTTTTTCGTAGTGAGAACCCAATTCATAATGACTGAAGCCATGAGTGAGGTCGCGTGCGCTCATGATGAAGGCTCCTCAGTTTTTAAATGCTCTGCGCGGTAGATTCAAAACTGCGGCGGATTAGTGTTTGAAGAGGATGCCTTATGTAATAGGCATGTTCGTCAATGATTACGGGGCCACTACTAAATATTAGGTTTTCTTTATCTCCTTACAGGAGTCAAACCTATAATTTAACCTTAAGTAATGATTTCAGGTCTGCTACTCTACAGAATTAGCATACCGGTACTGATCCTCATAGTGCAGTACAGTACCGATATTCCTATACTGTACTGTAGCAACATACTGTACCGGAAGCTAAATGATGTGAGGCATGGTACTGTACACAATTAGGACAGTGGTTTTGGTAACACAGTAGTTTGATGACCACTGTTTTTGGTTGAGGCAGTGCTGTGAACTACATGATAGCAAGCTGGGTATTATTTAATTTCTTTTTACTTTATGTAGCCTATGTACAGTAGCTTATATATATTTATATATATTTATGTTACTGTAAGGTATATATGGACCCCAGTATGGTCCCCTCTGTACTGTGTGAGTCTGAAATAAAGTATTATTATTATTATTATTATTATTATTATAATACAATATCGATACAATGAACTTAGCTTAGAGGACTGGTGATGTAGGACTGTTGTTATAGATTAATAATTATAGCACATGGTGGACTGTGGGTTGAGTCAGAGCCGGGGGAGGGGGGGGGAAGATGTTGGCTGTATGGTGTTGATTGAGAGACTAAAGGGCCGGCGTCCGATCGCTTCGCGAAATTACATATGGCTGCCGGCTCATAATAATTATAATCCATAACTTGGTTTCATGATACATCTAGAGCTGATGTAGATATTTATACATAACAGTTAATATTTAACCTATACTTAAGAATAAACTACAATACACAAAGAACCAGCCGAAATCATACAAGCGATACGATACCGCCAAATTCAAATGTCCTATTGGACCTAAAACTGTCGGGATCATTACCCTATTCCCGACACTTATTTTAGGCAGTCAGGTCACGGCAGCTCCTCAGACTCGGTATGGCTAAAGAGACCCATGAATGCTTATTATAGGATTTGGTTCTCTCTGGTCTCCACCGCGAAGATCATGATTAGCTAAGATAGGGAGATGGGGAGGTAAGGAGGATATTGAATGTAGGGAACCCCCATCAGGTCTCCCCGGCTCTAAGCGGCCAACGGACAGTTTCCCTTCCCACTCTCTAGTACATTTCAAATAAAATGCTTTAAGGAATGGGTTGTGTGTCCTCCCTCTGTCCCCTTCTCTCCCTCGGCAGTGCTACTGCAATGGGGTTCCGAAGTTCAACGAGGTGTTACTTCCTAAGGGTGTCTGCGCCACTGTATCTCTTCGGCGCGACCGGCCTACGCCGGGCACCGCAATGTGCTCGCCAGAAAGAAAGTCACGCGACTTTGCCTCACCCGGCGCCACATAACAGAATGATACAACCTTCTGCGTAAGGGATGTGATACCTAGTAATTACACAGGACACACACAATCCCCGGCCCAGGTCTGGTGTACGTACGCCGTAACCCTGCGACAGACACACACCAGGAAGGGTCGCCTCTCTCACACTTACTTGGGTTATAAGCCAGACACCTGTCTGCCGGCAGGCGGCTACCAGGAGGTCTTTAGGGTGATATCCTACTAGTCAGTACATCTAGATGGGTTGGAGGACAGTATCCTCAGGGGTCTCTCCTACAGTTACCCTTGTCAATTCCCCAGGATGTCCCTCTCTTTACATGCGGTGCAACGCGAATCGGTATTCACTCTCGCTAAGCTCACTTCATGATTACGCAATTTTAAGCCCTCAGCAGGCCTTGTTGGGGTGGTCCCTTTTTGGGAAGAGTCCCGCCGCGGGGGGCTAGAAGTTTGTCCCGGCGGGATCTTATTCCCATCTCTAATATTAGAGAGGACTTCTTCCTCTTTACATATGCTTATTCGAGCTGTGCGCATGTACCGAGACGTTTTAGCAGGGTCATGGACAGCTTAACGGCAGGTCCCCACTTTTACGATAACCTCTGAAGGCCGACTCAGTTATTTACTCTCCTCCCACTTTTCTTCTTCAATGAGATAGATTAAAACCGTTATGGGCTCCCTCTCCCTTAATTTGTTCCATATGAAATTACAGCCACGTTCTCCTTACACACGGCCAGTAGAGCGGCTTATATTGATCTGGCAAAAAGCGTGCGCTTTTCGTTACTTAGGCTTATACTTTCAGTAAAGCCTAGCGATAACTTAACGCTGTTAGCAGTCCTTAATACGCACCAGAGATCTCTCAAACATATCAGCTCTCTTAAATTTTTATGTAATGGCCGCCAACAATCACTCTTCAAAAGTGACAGTTTTCCCCTTCAATCCCAGGCTCCTTGTTTTCCCTCCGGCTTACACTAAACGCCTGTCCCTCCTTAATATATGGCCAGCCGCGCTGAACCGGAGCTTTCTTTGACCTCTTAAGTAATCATGAATGATTTTTGAGTGGTATGTGGCAAAACAGTTCAGACTGAGGTACTTTTACCGCCAGGGGAAGCCGGGGTCGGGGCCATTTCGGTCCTACGGCTCATGTCCCCCCAGATATCTTGTTCGATCCTCTTAGACTAGACAATTTTCGACATCCCCCGGCGGACTAACTGATATAGCCAGTTGTTGTTCTAGCTCTCTAAGTTTTTTCCAGGATCCTACGTGTCCTCGCTCCACACCGAGTGGGCACAGGAGGCGCCCTCGGTGCAGACCTTTTTCTTTGCATATAATTGTTCCCTTTTTTGGTTACAAACTCGATTTCTTTTACAGCCCAGCCTTTTTTTTCTTATAGTCTGCACATGGGCACACTCCTTTTGTTGGTTTTACTTGTAATTCCAGCCGTTAGTACTGTGATGTGGACACCCAATAGGGGCTTAAGAAAAAGGGGGGGGGGGGGGGTAGGTGGATCCCAGTACAAGAGATGAACCCCCTTCCACAGGATTACAAGTTAATGCAGGGCAAGCTAGGCGTTATTTACGCCGGGCCAAGCCCAATTAGATATGCACGAGCTAAGAAGCTCGGGAAAATTTGTTTAATTATTAAATCTGATGTATTCATTTTAAGTTTGCAAAGCTTAATTAAAGCTCATGTAGTTTACGAATAATACAAAATTGTGTTACACTACTGTTCATTATACTGTATATGATACGTTCAGTTTTCCTTGCTAGTGGCACTAGATTACGAAAAGTTGGTATTGCTCAAGGTGACACTAGATTACAATAGGTCCTATGGGACTCTGTAAATATTTCCATTCTAACTGTCCAACTTATGTTGTTTTTATGAATAATAAAGAATTATTTGCCCTACAGTTTATATAATTTTCAAGTGTCCAGGCTAGTCGCACTAGACAGGAGATCGATAGACATCAGATGGTGACTCCGATACGTTCCTGGCTACCTACACTAGTTTCAGTAGGTTTGTTGATATTTGTCAATATGACTATGCCGGGAACCGAGCTCAGCTCAGCATCGGTTTCAGCCCAAGGGCATGAAGGGTTATGCTTTTAACTCTCTCACCCAATACAGCAAACACCTCATGTATGAGGACTCTGTTGTTGGAGCAGGCTTCTTTGAAGCAACGCACTGCTCTCCCTCTGTCAATATTTTTTAACTGTGTTGTAAGCACAACTACATATACAAATAGCTTTTCCTGTTATTAGGTTTCTTGACTTAACCATACGGTTATGAGGAGTTTTAATACTACTACGAATGTCCCCCTCCAGTCTTGGAATTCAGGCAACATCGTCAATGATGGAGGGGCCACTATTAAATTATAGGTTTGATTCCCAAAGGGAAGTAGAGAAAACCTAATATTTAGTAGGGGCCCCGGAATCATTGGCGACGACGTCCCTCCCAGCCATCCCCTTCCCATTCGTTGATATTTTTTAGTTATCTTGATATATCATTGAAGGACGAATCGTTGCGCTTGGCGAGAGGCGGTAAGAAGCCACAACGCAAGAAAATCCACCGAATGTGGGAAGCTTGTGATTAACAGTGTTAAGATAGGAATTCTTTTTCCCTTTTTTGTTCTCTTATTTTTTACGAAGTTTTTTCGTAGTGGGTACCCGATCTGTGACGATTCCATAAGAGAAGTAGCGTTGCACTTATGAAGATGACTTATTCTTCCTCGCAGCGGTTGATTCAAACGACTGACGTGGATGTTGAATGAAGACTATTATACTAATAGGCAACATCGTCAATGATTCCGGGGCCCCTACTAAATATTAGGATTTCTCTACTTCCCTTTGGGAATCAAACCTATAATGTCTCCCCCAATGACCACTCCCACCCCCACCTGTATTTGTTGTTTGATGATGTTGTCCTTGTTCCTGGCTGCTGATGCTGCTCCATTGTTGATGTTGTTGCGACTGATACCTTCCTTCGTAGCTTCTCCGGTTACATGTTGAGCCACCGATAGTGTTGGGTTGTGTTGGGGGTTGAATTGGAGCGTGACGGGAGACTGGGGTGCCTGCTGGCCCAGTTTGTTATAACAAATTTTTCTGCTAGGGACTGTTGAAATGTCGGTGTCTGTCTTACTTGGTTGGTGGTGAGGTTTCTTCAATGTTGAACTCAGGCCGGGGTTGGTCTCTACATCTCCGCAGCTAATTAGAGTGTAGCACAATAGGTGTTGTAGCGAGGTTGTGCCAGAGTACTTGCCAAGCCAATGGCGTCTTCCCGATATATGAAATTGACCAAGCAGGGATTGTGACAGAAGGTTCACTTATGTGTGATTTCTATGTGACAAGGTCCCTCAATACTTGTTTAATGTTGACCTGGTACACTACCGGTCCCCTCTGCACCTGTATATCGGCACAGCCCCTCTGGATGTTGAGGAGGATGATACACAGGGAGAGAGCTACGCACGCCCCCTTCGTTCCTGCCGCCATCTTAGGCCAATGAGAGGAGTTTCCTCTTAACCCTCCCGCATTCTTACGATTCGATCGCGTCATAACGCCACCCCTCCAAGAGTGGTCGTATGACGCAGACGCGACATAATGCCACCCGTAAGTTAGAAATATTCGTGGTAAATAAGTTTATGACGCGATTTTGACACATTTTTGGCTGGTAAGTTAGCCCTCAGTAAGTTACAAAAGGAAATATCTGGCAACCCCCTAGCGTCCCTGTGAGAGGAGTGCGGGCCTTTGTTTCACCAATTGTGACCCGGCCGCCAGTCTGTGAGGTAGGACTCCCGGCCCTTTAAATCTCGTCTCACCTCCATTGCCCGCCATGGAGCGGCTTTCAGGCGGGCAAATCTGGATTATTTATGTACCAAGTGGCAGTGTATATCAATTTGTGGCTATGTAATATATTCTATGCATATAACTCGTGATTTGTGACTGTTTGTGCCTCGTTGCTCGCCTCTCCATAGCCAGCCATGTGTTTTTTAGGCGGCTAGAATGGACCCAGTGGAAGTGTTGTGAACTGTGAATAATAATAAGTATATCATATTTTGTAGGGTTAGTGTAGTAAGCATTCGTAGTCACATTCCTAACTTATTATGTTAGGTTTGTGATTACGAATGTAAGCTAGGCTATACGTGTGTCGTATATATATTGCCCTAAAACCTTAATTTTCGCTTGAAAGACCAATATATTTATCAATAAATACTACCTACGAAGTATAATAAAGCTGTCATTACGAAATATAGTTGTGTTTTGCCCATTTTTGGCAATTTTTTATGCCCAATTTGTGCAATTTTTGAGTGAATACATAGTTTTATTTGAGTGAAGTAACTGACAGTGAAGTGTGGAGAATTATAAACAAATTTTGTATACAAAAATGTCACGGTAAGTACAAATATGTCACGGTAAGTAGCCTGACAAAGAACAGACAAGACTTTTATGCGACACTCTACACTACATACAGCAGTGAACCCTTGGACGACCACAGCTGTCTGGGTAAAGTACCTAATCCCATAATTACTTGCCCGCGGGGGTCCCCACTCCTTGAACTTTTCCTCCAGTGCTGGGATATTTTATATGTTAAGGCATATATTTATTTTATTTTATTTATGTTATTTTATTTATAATTTTATTTCATTTATATATATTTTTTTTTTGTATTATTCCTGTTCCCCAGGGTGTCTATGGGACCACCCTCTAGGTCCAGAGCAAGGGCAAAGCCCATAATCGAGTATTTATATTGTTATTTTAGCTATATTTAGATTTATTTGCTTTATTATTGTTTTTATTTATTTTATTTATTTCATTTTATTTTATTTATAATTTTATTTCATTATATTTTTTTTTATTATTCCTGTTCCCCAGGGTGTCTATGGGACCACCACCTAGGTCCAGAGCAAGGGCAAGGCCCATATTTGAGTATTTATATTGTTATTTGTATTTATTTTATTTATTATTGTTTTTATTTTATTTATTTTATATATACAGGTATATACCGTATATATATTTTTTTTTCTTGTGCCCTTCCCTGTTGTGTTGTTCCTGTTCCCCTGTTGTGTTGTTCCTGTTCCCCAGGGTGTCTGGCAAAAGACCCCAAGGTATAAATATATTCTTATAATGCCAAACTATGACTACGTCATGGTGTTCCCCCATTTGAATTACAAAATGCGGAACTATACCATCATGAATCCATTATACTCACGTCATCTGGAATCGGACAATGCCAAACTATGACTACATCATGGTGAACTATACCAACGTCATATGGATCCAGTGATGGCGAACTTGCGTCATGACAACTATCAACGTCAATTACGTTTTTCCTTTATTTCCTTTTCTTGGTTTCAGCATCATAAGCCAACTACTGCCTGCCGCCATACGCCAGCCTGCCATCATACGCCAGCCTGCCGCCATTCGTCATCTTGCCATGTCGGGCAACAGAGGTTCAAGGAAACGCCGTTTGCGGGACTCCGAGCTGGAGGATGTGGTGAACGAGGTGCTGGACCTGTCGACGGAGACCGAGACGGAGAGCGAGAGTCAGTCGGACGAGTGGTCGACTGACGACGAAGATTGGGCTTCACCTCCGCCCAAGCAACTCTGCACCTACGCCCACGCCTCAGCCGATCCACCACCAGCCCCAGCAACGGCGGACCCACCACCACCACCACCAGCAGAACCAGCCCCAGCAATGGCGGATCCACCACCACCACCATCCATCCCATCCACTACATCCCATCCCCTCCCATCTATATCTCATCCCATCCCATCTACATCTCATCCCATCCCATCTACATCTCTACCAGTCCCTAACATCAGCGATTGCATCCTACCATCACCCAACTTCCCCCAACTTCACAATTCACCTCTTCCATCCACCTCGCGTGGCGGTGCCTCATCCTTGCTTCCAGCAGGACCACCAGCCAGCAGCGCACACATGTTTGCTACGCTACTTGCTGAGGGCACTTTGAATACCCCGCCTTCGCATGTCTTGGGAACGGTCACCCCCGCAGTGTCCCCCTTCAGCGACACACCGTTGACCCCCACGGCATTTGTTCTGCCTGAGCATCGAGCCGCAATGCGTGCTCAGGTTACTGAAGCCGCAATGCGTGCTCAGGTTGTTGCTGAGGTGCCACGCACAGCGTTGAATCCTCCAGCAGCAATCGAGGAGCTTCTTCCCCAAAGGCTTCCTCTTCACCGTTCACCAACTGGTACAGCTGCACCAGGTTCACCAGCTCCACACCTTTCACCAGCTGGTGCAGCTGCACCAGGTTCACCAGCTCCACACCTTTCACCACCTGGTGCTGCACCAGGTTCACCGGCTTCTGCATCATCTGATGCAGAAGCACCTCCCACTCTCCCCCTCGACCTACCTGTACCTAGGCCACGCCGGAAGCCAGGGCCCCGTAGGGGGGCAGGTGGTAGGCCCAGGGGCCGCAGAGGTGTTCCTCGCGGTGGTCCTCGCGGTGGTCGTGGCCGTGCTCGCGATCGTGATGACGGTTGGACCGACGCCCGCTTCAACCCCCAGGTTGGTCCGTTCACAGGGACCCCTGGCATGCAGGTTCCAATGCCGGTGACTCCTCTCCAGTTCTTCCAGCTCTTCTTCACAAGGGAGATGCTGCAATTCCTGGTAGTGGAGACAAATGCTTAGGCCAAGTTCGTTGACGGAGCAGCCGCTGTTTGGCACCTGTTTGGTGAGGAGGACATGGCCAAATTCCTTGGCCTGTACTTCCTCATGGGCATTACGAAGATTCCTTCTCTGAGTCACTACTGGCGTTCAACTGTCCTTCACGACTACCCAGTATTTTGGAGAACGATGAGTAGGACTAAGTTTCTAGCTTTGTTGAAGTATTTCCATGCTTTCAACAACAAGGCAGTCAGCAGGTAGAACCCGGACAGGCTTGTGAAGGTTCGGACGGTGATGGAATACCTACTTGAAGGCTTCAAGCTAGCATACATCCCTGCCGAAAAGCTGTCCCTTGATGAAGGCAGCCTTGGATGGAAGGGTCGCCTTTCATTCAAGGTTTACAACCCAATGAAGCCGACGAAGTACGGTATCAAGCTGTACATCCTGGCAGAGGCGTTGACTGGCTATGTGTGGGACTTTCGAGTCTACACCGGTCCGGGTCGATCTCTCCAGGAGACGGTGGAGGGTCTCACGGAGTCCTTCAGAGGCCAGGGGTACAAGCTGTACATGGACGACTATTACAACTCAGTTGACCTGTGCCAGCAAATGCTCACACACAACATCTATGTGTGTGGCACCCTGCGCCTTGCACGAGGAGCTCCTTGCACGACCTTGCTAAAGCAAAAGAGCTTGAACGCAATGCGACAATAGCAATGAACAACGGCTTAACCATGGTCCTACTTTGGCGAGACAAGCGCATCGTCAACATGGTGTCCACCTTCCACAAACAGGACACCATCCGAAGCTTGTCAGTTTCAAAGAGAAGGACCAACAGGGCAGGTGGCGTCGTGGACAGAAGGAGATCTTCAAACCTGTTTGTATTGAAGACTACAACTTCCACATGGGTGGGGTGGATCACTTCGACCAGATGGTCCAGTACTACCCCATCCAGCGAGGACGGTCAAGTGGACGAAGAAGATCACCATCTATTTCATCCAAATGGCCCTCTTCAACGCCCATGTCCTGTACAGGAAGTGCTACCCAAGAAAGAAGATGACCTTGCTCGACTTCCAGGAGCACATCTGTACGTCCTTGCTGGAATTCAACCCTGCAGAGTGGCCTATGTCGGGGAGGCCAGTCCACCGAGCACAAGATCTGCCGCCTGACCAACGTGAGCCACAGAGGCATGCACGCAGGCAACGGCAACCCGGTGGATCATCTGGGTCGTCCGACGACGACCATCCAGACTCCCCAGCCCCTGTTGCTCCTGACAACACTCCACCCTCTCCTGTTGCTGCTCCTGGTGGAGGCGTTGAGAGGGCACCACATCTCGATGTCCCCTCCCCACCACCAGAACCAGATGATGCTGCTGCTGATGCTGCTGCTCCGGGGGGAAACTATTTCCTGGTTCAACCCCCTGTGGTACTAGCACCTGATACAGCTGCTGCTGGTAACGATGGGGAAGCAGCTCTTGAAGCTGCCAACCAACCGCCACCAGTACTGGAAGCAGCACGAGCGGTGCGAGCCCGGAGACCTCGACCTGGAGTGGTTCCAAGGCCCCGTCCTGTTGTTCTGAACCGTATCCGGCTGAACAAGGACTTGGACCATTCTCGGGAGAGGATTCCGGCCAAGAAGCGACTCCGTTGCTATTACTGCAAAGTAATGAAAGGGTTTCGCAAGGACACAAGCTTCCGCTGCACGACTTGCACGGTTGCCCTCTGCATTGACATCAACAACTGCTTCAACCTTTTCCATAGCCACAATGCAGGTGTCCTATAGTCAGGAGCTATGTGCAATCATTCATTCATTCATTCATTTATTCATTCATTCATTCATTTCTTTTTCCATTTCTCTTCTTCATTCACCCGGCTTCATTCACCCACCTTCATTCACCCACCCTCGTTCTCCCACCGACATTCACCCACCTACATTTACCCACCTTCATTCACCCACCGACATTTACCCACCTTCATTCACCCACCTTCATCATCAAAGTAGATATAGGCTTGAAAATCTGCATATTTCTGTGGTTTGACACCTTGTATATATATATATATATATATATATATATACAGTATATATATATATATATATATATAATAATAATAATAATAATAGTTCTTAAAGCTAGCGCATGCTAAGCTAGCTAAGGATAGCTCAATAAGGCCGATTAGGCGTATTTCCATTGGGGTCCTGTACTACTATCCCATCCCTTTGCTCATGAGGGATGGTAACGACTCAGTGCTTGTGAAAAATCTTTAATGCGCCGAGCGTGGGCGCGAACCCGGGCCTTCTGGGTGGAAGTCCGAGACGCTAGTCACTACACCAAGCGAGCCGCTATATATACAGCAGGAATAGAAGAACAAAGTACGCTACGAGCAGTTCCATACTTTATTATCAAACGTTTTGACATCACACTGGTGTCATCTTCAGTGGTCTACAAATCAAAAGAAAATATTACAAATATGAAAGCTTAAAAGCTTATTGAAAATAATTAGAACATAACAAAAACAAAAACAAAAACGAAATATATATATGGGGCAGAATGATAGGGTTAATACAAAGGAGGGGTAATTTAAACAAAGTTAAGCGGGTGCGATGATACAGTAGAGTTAAGGGAGGGTTTTAATTTTGAAATATAGAGGGATTCTAAAACTCTAATATCAACACGTTGACAGGAATCCAAAATATCAAAATGATCCTGTTTCACACCAAAACCACAAGATATAGCGTGTTTCCGTACAGCTGAGTAAGAAGGCGACTTGAAAGGCAGACCTGTTCTACTAGACTGACCTATGTGCTCGTCAATTCGTGTTTTGAAAGCTCGGTATGAGCTTCCAATATACCCTGCCTGGCAGCTAGGGCAAGCGAACTTGTAAATCATTGACGAACGAAGGTCAGTGGGTAGTCGATCTTTAAACTTAAAAAATGAACCAATTTTAAATGTATTCTTATGAATGAAGCTGAAAGTAATTTGCGGGTAAAATTTGAGCAAATATCTTCTTAAATTATTTTTGCTCAAATTTTACCCGGGAATAATGGAATAACATCTACCTCTCAATATATTAAGTGCGGAGTACCACAGGGATCAATTTTGGGGACTCTTTTGTTTTTAATTTATATCAATGACATTACTAATGCATCAGAAACTTTATTGCCAATCCTTTTTGCCGATGACACAAATATATTCTTGGAGGGAAAAGATATAAATAATGTTAATAGAATTAATGAAGAATTGATTCATGTAGTGGACTGGATTAATGCAAATAAATTATCATTGAATATTAGTAAAACCAATTATATGGTATTTCATACAAAGGGTAGAAAGGTCAGTAATAATGATCATATTCGAATAAATAATGAAGATATTAAGAGAGTATATGTAACTAAATTTTTGGGAATTACTATCGATCCTGAATTAACTTGGTCAGACCATATGATATAAAGGATGTTAGGAATAAAGTTTTTAAGGGAATCGGTGTCATTTGCAAAGCCAGACAACTGCTAAACACAACTACTTTAGTTACACTATATTATAGCTTTATATATCCTTACCTAACTTATGGAATAGAGGTATGGGGTGCAACTGGCATCTAGCCAAAAACCTCTCCAACAATTTCTCTTCCTCGTCTTTCCCTCCCCTTTCCCACTCTAATGGCACAACCATCACTTCTTCCTCTGACAAAGCTAAACTCTTCGCTCAAACTTTTGCTAGAAACTCCACCTTGGATGATTCCGGTGCTATTCCTCCCTCTCCGCCCTCCTCTCTCTTACTTATGCCTAATATCCTAATCTCTTCTAAAGATGTACTTTCTACCCTCTCTGGGCTTAACACTAATAAGGCGTACGGTCCGGACGGTGTTCCTCCTGTTGTTCTCAAAAACTGTGCTTCCGTGCTGACTCCCTGCCTAGGCAAACTCTTTCGTCTCTGTCTATCCTCTAACGTCTTCCCTTCATGCTGGAAGTTTGCTCACATTCAACCTGTCCCAAAGAAGGGTGACCGCTCTCAACCCTCCAACTATCGTCCAATTGCTCTCATCTCTTGTCTTTCTAAAGTTTTTGAAACTATTCTTGCTTCCAAATTTCTTAAGCATTTCTCTTCTCATAATCTGCTCTCAGATCGCCAGTATGGCTTCCTTAAGGGTCGCTCTACTGGTGATCTTCTTTCATATCTTACTAACTCTTGGTCATCCTCCTTTCGGGACTTCGGTGAGACTTTTTCTATTGCACTAGACATATCGAAAGCCTTCGATAGAGTCTGGCATAAATCTTTAATTTCTAAACTACCCTCCTTCGGTTTCTATCCCTCCATCTGTGCCTTTGTCTCTAATTTCCTTTCCGGCCGTTCCATAGCCGCGGTTGTGGACGGCCATTGTTCACTTCCTCACTCTATAAACTCCGGTGTTCCTCAGGGCTCTGTCCTATCTCCTATTCTCTTTCTAATTTTTATAAATGATCTCCTTAACTATACCTTAATTCCCATCCATTCATACGCAGACGACTCAACCTTACACTACTCCATTAGTTTTTCAGAACGCCCCAGCCAGCAATTCCTCAACGACAAACGTAATGAAGCCATAGAACTCTTAAATTCTGATCTAAATACTATTTCCAATTGGGGCAGAGAAAACCTTGTTAACTTTAATGCTTCCAAAACCCAATTTCTCCATCTATCTACCCGTCAGGATCTCCCAGCGGACTATCCCTTATTCTTCAACAATACAAAAATCAACCCTTCATCTTCTCTCAATATTCTTGGTGTCTCTTTTTCTTCTGCTCTCATTTGGAAGGACCATATTACCAGTCTTGCTAAGGCAGCCTCCCAGAAGCTGGGTGTGCTCAACCGCCTTAGGGGGTTCTTTTCCCTTGCACAGCTTCTTGCTCTGTACAGGGGCATAGTGCGCCCTTGTATTGAGTATTGTTCACATGTGTGGGGAGGTTCCTCTCACACCGCTCTCCTAGACAAAGTTGAAAGGAAGGCCTTTCGTATCATTAACTCCCGTCCACTCACCAACTCTCTGCAGTCTCTCTCTCTCCGCCGCAATGTTGCATCTCTCTCGCTATTCTATCGCTACTATAATAATCAGTGTTCCTCAGAGCTATCCCAGTGGATACCACCTCCTTTACGTAGGGCACGTGATACCCGTCTTGCAACTCAATCCCACCCCTACTCTGTGCAACTCTCCAACCCAAGAGTGAAACGTTACTCTCAAACTTTCTTCTACTCAACAGCTGAGCTCTGGAACTCTCTCCCAGAATCAGTCTTTCCCTCTTCCTATGACTTAAATTGCTTCAAACTCCGTGTGTCCAGGCATTTTGGCTCGAACGTCCCTTGATTTTGGCCCTGTCACTCTTTCAACTATGGGGGAGGCACTCGCTATAGGCAGTAATGCCTTTTGCCTCCCTCAATCACATAGAAAAAAAAAAAAAAAAAAACTAGCAAATGTTATGTAGATTCACTATACAAGCTACAGAAGAGAGCTATTAGAATTATATCAAATGCGCCATATCGATCCCATTCAAGTCCATTATTTGTGTCATTGAATGTTCTTTCACTTAATAACAAGTTATATGTATTTTGTATATCCAAGTTAATGTACAAGTGTATGCATAATCAACTGCCAACAATAATAAAAGAAATGTTCATAAAAAACCAGGACGTACATGCATATCCGACAAGACATTGTAATAAACTCCAAGTGCCAAGAGGTAGATTATCATTGTTCCAGAAAACTTTTTGATATAAAGGATCATGTATTTGGAACAACCTAACGGATTCAATCGATGCAAAGTCATTTAATGCCTACAAAAATAAATTAAAATTATATTTATTAAATAATGATCTGTGAATCTTTTAAAGTTAATTAAATATCATGATTATGCATATATGCCTACGTGTTGTATAATACAAAGTACAGTCGTGGCCGAGAGTTTCTGAGAGGTCTTTGGTATTGTAATGGGGTTGCTGTGGTGAACTGTTTGAAAAGGTGTTTGTGTCTCATAATCAGAATACTTGATTCACTAGTTAACGCTCACTGTCTTTTGTTATCGGTTGATGGTGTTCAGTTGTTCCCGACTACAGGTGTGCATGTACAGTCGTGGGCGGGACCTTTTTAGCCATTTATACAAACATTTTTGAAACACTTGAACCATTTTGATTGTATACTGAACATGTATTGTAGGTTAGTTGATGGACTTCCCTAATTAAATAATATATTTTTGTTAGTTTAGAAAGGAATTGTACGGGAATCGAGGGTACGACTGTATATTGTGAATGTCATGTATGTGTGCGCCCTGAGACATTGGTCTTGGCCTGATATAAACTCTTAAACAATAAAACGTAACAATGAAAAGCAAGTACTATGTAAAGAACTGATGAAATTGCTCCATTCAATTCGAGGGCCGGGATTTGTGTCCTGGAGCGTGCTGGTATTGACGGGGGAGTGTGGGGCAGGAGGCATGGATTTCTGCGGCATATTGTTTGGGTTATCATCTAACTATTATTAGTGAGCGCAAGGAATGTATAAGGTTTTGCGTTCATTTGCCTTTATAGCTGTTGTGTGTATGTGGTAATGTATTTTATTCGGTAAATGGATACGTGTGATTGTAAATGTGCAGTGTTATATTTATATAAGTTTAGTGTCTGTTTATGGTCTGATCTGCATGCAATTAAGTATGTACTATGTGTACATGTGTGTAATAGTTTGAATGTGTGAATGTGTGTGGTATGCGGATATGTAGATGTGTGTGTATGTTTAGGTATTTTTGGATTTATGTAAGTATACTATTTACTTATTGTTATGCCCGGTCCAAATTGGAACGCGAGATATTCTTTGTACAATGAGCAGCTCTCTAACTGGATAGGTATACCTTAACCCTTAATTAGCGGCGAGCAACATAAGTCGAGTTAAAAAAAGCTGGACTATGTGGCGGCGCTCGACATAACTCGAGTGGCAATTTCAGCACGTAATGTGGCTGAGAGAGAGAGACAAGTGGTGGCAGGAGACTAGCGAGCGTATGACTGCTCCAGACCACCGCGGCGAACCTACTGACACAAATCTCAGCTCCCTCCTCCCTCTCTCACTCGCTACATACTCAATTATGTACTGAAAGTACCGAATTACCTGCTTTTTGCACTCGCGTTGCACGGTTATTGCAAGAAAACTATCCATCATACAAGGATCGTTATGGTGTCATTCGAAAGCTCTGTTTATGCCCTTTCAGGGATAGGTACTTGTTTTACGTTCTGGGTCTTATTTAGGCATGAAAATGATCACGTAAACAGCCCTATTTTGGCTAAAAACACCCCGCTGTGCGGTACACATAAATAAACCGCATAGGCCGCTCGTAAGGTGTTAAACTTTAAATAAAGAGACAACACGGCAGGATAATAAGCACACAGGTAACAAGTTAACATGGGTTTTATTCAGTTTAACACCTGGTTCATGGAGGAGCAAGACTATAGGTTTGACTCCTGTAAGGAGATAAAGAAAACCTAATATTTAATAGTGGCCCCTTAATCATTGACGAACATGCCTATTACATAAGGCTCCCTCTTCAAACACTCATCCGCCGTAGTTTGAATCTACCGCGCAGAGCATTTAAAATTTGAGGAGCCTTCATCATGAGCGCACGCGACCTCACTCATGGCTTCAGTCATTATGAATTGGGTTCTCACTACGAAAAAACTTCGTAAAAAATAAAAACAAAAACAAAATAAGAATAACTATTCAATAAGCTTTCCATCATATCGTGGATGTACTTGTGTGGATCTTTGACCAGACGCTACTGCAGGCGTCATTCTTCCTTCACTGACATATCAAGTAAACCAAAATCCTTAATACATCAACGAATGGGAAGGGGATGGTCGGGAGGGCCCCAGTCGTCAATGATTACGGGGCCACTACTAAATATTAGGTTTTCTTTATCTCCTTACAGGAGTCAAACCTATAATTTATTAGTGGCCCCTCCATCATTGACGAACATGCCTGATTTCTAAGACTGGAGGGGGACATTCGTAATCATATCATAACTCTAGAAAAGCAGATAATCAAACAACCACATAGTATTCTTACTTTTGTAAAAAAGATATATTCGGGTGCATAAACTTTATACAGCCTAAATCTTCAAAAAGGGGTACAAGCAGGAGCGTGCTTCAAAGAAGCCTGCTTGAAAAAGGGTTAACTCTGAGACTCTGTACACAGATCTGCTAGTTAAGAAGGCACCCCACTTTAAGTAAGTGGTGAAAACTAAAAACTTATAAGTTTACATGTGCACATATAAACCCCATTAACTAGTGGATATATTCCTAAAAATATAACCAAACATAAATTAATTCTTGTACATTCGTAGAAGTACTGAACTCGTGTACTTATGCAGAAGTAATTACTTCAAAAGAAAAAGTCGTAGTTGCAACTACCGAGATTTCTCAAAAATCTATTGCTTCACAGCCAAAGCTACTTACAACAAGAATTGTTGTAACACTACTATTGGCCTTTAGCACAATTTCCTGCAATGAATACTACAGAGAAATTGCATAATACAATGCCTACAAACAGTATCACAGCTCGTATGTTCCGAACACATACTCCGGAGGGGTCTAGGGTGTCCTATGTCACACTGACTGCACCCTCCCCCCCCCTTTTTCTTGAAATTAAACAAAACGTGACTAAAAGGGCCACCTAGACCCTCTGCCGTAAAGCTATACATGGCAAGGAAGGTTTGTCCAGAGCTACTGAAAGGTATCGAGTCAAAAACTCCTGATTAGAGGCCCGCAACTGTGTGGACTTAATAACTTCCACCGAAAGATTATTAAGGAAACGTAAAGAGGCTGCCCCCTTGCGTAAATCGTGGGTCTTACCCACAACGCCGGGATTCTTCTCTTTAAAGTCCTTGACCAAGAGAGAAGCCAGTGTACGCTCCATCAAGCGTTCACCCGGACTTGCGACCCATAAAGCACCCTGGTGATTTAGAGGTGCCACTCTTAAATATTTGGTTAGAGCTTGCACTGGGCAAAAAAGATGGTGCACCTTTCCCCTTTTTAACGCCGGCACCGTGAACTCTGAAAACATGTGTTCACTGTGCTCATTCTTGGCTATGAATCCTGGGGAAGGTGCAATGTGAATACACTCATGAATCCTATCAAACCTGAGGCAATTAGGTGTGTTGCTCATCGCCGCCAGCTCAGATACTCTGTTCCCGGTAGCCAAAGCCATAAGGAATACTGCCCTTTTGTAAAATCTGCAGTCTTTGGTACATACGGGAACGAAAATAACGACAATGCTTTGTCCAGAGACCAGGTAGGCATGAGCTGACGGGGAGGTGGGCGGAGTGTAAAACCTGCCCACATAAATCACTTTCAGATAAATGTTTCTGCATGAACAGATAAATTAAATAATTAACAACAAACGTCACCGAGGGCACAGTTTGCTTTGTTCTAAGAATCCAAGACGTAAAAGCTTGCCAATGCGATTGAAACTGTCGCTTTGTAGACTGGGTATATTGATTCGTGAATACCTTGGTCACGTCGCTACCATATGGTGCTAGCCACTTGGCCTCCTGAATGTCCATAATGAACAAGTCCGCGAGGTTTCTAGGTTGCCAATTGTGTTCTAAGTGGAACAACCCGACCGGGAGTGACACTGGGTGCGGGCACCACGTGTTCAAATGCTGGTACCACACTGCGCCGGCCACAGGGGCGCGATTAGCGAGACTACGCCTCGCTAATCCTGTAGTTAGTTGACTACGTGGCACATTAGAGACGCGTCTGGCGGCGGAAAATAGATATATGGAACTCAACCTGTTCTCGTCCGTCATCAGAGCGTCTGGTCCGCCCGCCGGCGTTATCGTCCGGCGGGTGAGGTAAAGTGGGAGTTTATGAGTCTTCTCAGACGCAAACAAATCCACTTGTGGATGGTAATGCTCTGCAATCGCAAGAGCGCCCATTCTACTGTTGTGCTTTGTCTCTGAGACAGAGCGTCTGCCCAGACGTTTGCTACGCCTGGGAGATAAGATGCGTGAAGATGAATGTCCAGCCTGTTGGCCAGTATAAAAATCTTTTTTGACACGTTTAGCCACTTCCGAGATCTCATTGACCCTTGTTTCTGAATACAGTGAACCGCATTCAGATTGTCCATTCTGAAGGCCACCGACTTGCCCCGTAAAGCAGAGCCGTGAGCCTGAAGGACAGATAAGGGGACTAGTAAGTCTTTGACATTGATGTGGAAGATTTCTAAATAGGACCAAAACCTTTGACCCTGATGCCCGAGGTTTGACTAAAAGCCCCAACCTATCGTTCCTGACGCATCCATGTCCACCCATACCGACGGCGGAGAAGAGGTTCATGACATGACTGCGTGCAACATTTCTCTCGTCGCCCAAACCGCTAGTAAGTTGTGTAATAACGTTGGGATAGACCATACTATCCCCGCCGGTAATAGTGGGAAAAATTTGTTGCCCTCCAAGATTAAACGTTAGACTTTCAACCGACCCAACTTCACAGTTAGCTGAACCCAGTTGAGAGAACCGACTAGAGATTCCCAAAGTCTCCGTGTCGTAGTCAGACTGGAGAAACATAAACAGTTCTTGCGAAATCTGTTTCGAGTGTCCACACTCTGACTCAGAGTGAGAGAAGCTGTGTCCTCGACCAGCCCTATCCCCTGAAATACTCGTGGGGGAACAAGGGTTTGACTTTTACTAAGTTGACCTTGAATCCTAGAGATTTGAGATGGTTTAACGTAACGTAGACATGAATGATGCGTAACTTTTCTGTTTCTGCCACCACCAGTTAGTCGCTCAGATACCACCAGACCCTGATCCCTTGTTATAACAAGGGCATCAGGGCTTGCCGGGACCTTGCTTGAATGCTTGTGCCAAATTGAAAACAGTCTTCCAAACTGCTGGTGAAATCAAAGAAGGAGTTAGAACTGGAGACAGAACTAATTGGCTTGCAATACGGTCAAGAAGTTTCTTCACTAAAAACATCCTCAGATCCTGTCTTGCTCGAACTGCCTCTAATAAGGCCGTCCGAATATCTCCTAAAGACTTGGATGGAAGTCTGGAGAAGCAAGCCCCGGGAAAGTTCAATGGCTTTCCTGACTTCCGCGGCTTCTATTGCCTGAGAAGAGCGTAACAGAGAATTTATTAGTGGCCCCTCCATCATTGACGAACATGCCTATTACATAAGGCATCCTCTTCAAACACTCATCCGCCGTAGTTTGAATCTACCGCGCAGAGCATTTAAAATTTGAGGAGCCTTCATCATGAGCGCATGCGACCTCACTCATGGCTTCAGTCATTATGAATTGGGTTCTCACTACGATAAAACTTCGTAAAAAATAAAAACAAAAAGAAAATAAGAATAACTATTCAATAAGCTTTCCATCATATCGTGGATGTACTTGTGTGGATCTTTGAGCAGACGCTACTGCAGGCGTCATTCTTCCTTCTCTGCTCTGCGCTCAGCCAGCCCGGACGTGTCTCCCCACGCTCCGCGGGTTCCGCATTTGTTGCGTCCCTAGTGAGTTTTTTCTCATTTGTTTACTCCGGGATGTATCGAGTAAGGTTAGGATATGCGTAGCAGGAGTGTCCTGGGCTAGTTGCCCGCAGTGCAGTGTATTTTGGGTCGTGTGTTTGGGGCATCTATTTCGGATGTACCCTCGTGGTCCTGTTGTGGACTTGTGAACTTTTTCACAGTTAGCTAGCTTTGTGATGCAGGCGGCTTTCATTACGCATTATTTCTTCCTTTTATCTTTCTGATGAGGTAGCGTATTTTTGCTGACGTTCCCAGCGTATTTTTCTTCACTTAGTGAAGCTTTTTCTGGGTCCCGAGTCAGTTCTTCCCTTTGCCGGAAGTGTTTGCTACAGAGGTGTGTTGGCGGTGGTTCCTGTTGTGATATAATTCAGTGCTTTTTGTTTATATTCCGACATGTTACTGTTATCCGTCTGCCTAGGCCTAGCCAGCCTCTCATAGCTTTACCACATATACAAGTGTTATTGATTTATTTTCTAAATATGTACTACTGTGTCATGTGTGTCCTGGTTTAGTTGTGTATTGGCTAATTCCACGGACTATTTATGTGTCCTGGGTTAGTTGTGTATTGGCTAATTCCACGGACTATGTTGGGCCCGGCGTTAGTTGTGTTTTGGCTACGCCTCGGTCCGGTGTTGCGTTCAGATGGTATCTGGACGGGGTGGGGTTTTTCCGGCGGGTTTTTCTCGGTTTCACCATGATAAACCCGGCTGGTTGCCGAGTTTTGGCCACGCGTGGTTTAAAACAGGCTTGCTTCCCCGGCGAGTGGGTGTCTGTGGCTCCCCAGGACTGCGTCTCTGGGGTGCCTGTTTCAGGCTCCTTATGATTCACGGCGGGATGGCTTTACCCATCTAACAGTATTCATACAGACACGTGTTTTTTGTAGTTTTTTCGGTTTTGCAAAGCCAATATAAAACTAAGCTGTTGTTGTATTTCCTCCCCGGCGATCTTTTACAAAGAAGTGGGGATAGGAACAATTGGGGTTAACTTTTAAACTTTAAATCACCCGGCGGGTGCAACCTGGAAGGGTGGGATGACCGAATTTGCAAAATTCAGTTTAGTTGACCAGACAATTGAGGGATGCATTGTGTATCGCCTCCTTCAACATACGGCGCTTTAGGGCACAATTGGGGTTAACGTTTGTTTAAACTAATATTCATACCCGGCGGGTGCTCCTTGGAAGGGTGGGAATAACGAATTTACAATTCAGTTAGTTAACCAGACAATTGAGGGATACGTTTTGTATCGCCGCCTTCAACATACGGCGATCTAAAAAGATACTTCGGGAGAAGTTAGATCTCGTATATATGTCAGGCTTCCCAGTTTTTGATCTACGAGATAATTCGGGGGCCGGCGTCTTTTTCCTTTTTTTTTTCCAAAATTGAATCTTGAAACAAACACCACCGGAAAGATTTAATCAGTTATAAACGCCATGCTGGTCTTTATATATTATGTCAGAGGGTATTCATAAATCTTTTGGACAAATTAAGATATTCTGAAATCTTTTACTTAGGAAACCCCACCGCGTAGCGAGCTGTAATCGTTGAGTATTACATCTCGTTACCCGGCGGGTTATTTAACACTTGTGGGCGAACATGATTGGGTTAACCTTATGAGCATTAATTCCTGGAAATTTTTTTTTTTCCAGAGCTGGGTCCCGGCGGGTCTATGCAGAACCTGGAGTAAGTTTCCCACCAGTCTCTGTCATGGCTACCTTTGCCCCGGTTTTTGCTTTATGCATTACGCCCTCCTGTTCAGGTATCCCTATTTTTGCGCACACCCTTTGTATAAAATGTGTTAAAATGTCTCGTTTGGTGTGGGTTACCTTTCCGGCGTTTTTCTCGTTGCTCCGAGAACACCGTTTTTGTTTACCGAGTTTTAGTCAGGATGGCTAAAATAGGTAAGTTACCCCGACGAGTTTGGTCGCTTGAGGGCTCATCAGAAACTGCGTTTTCTGTGGTCGAGCCTGGGATCAGGCTTCCTGTGTTATTCCCGGCGAGGGGGGCTCCACACAGTTATCTAGGTGATCATGCTGACACCTGTTGGATATGGTTTTCTCGGCTTTTCAAAGCCATTGAAACAATGCTGTCTGTTTGTTTGGTCTTTCCCTCCCGGCGACCTTTTTACAAAGAGGTCTGGGGCAGGTATAATTGGTTTGACATTGCATATAAAACCCGGCGGTTGTACCTTCGGGTGGTTATATTAACGGATTTCCGATTCGTGATAATTTGCCAAACAATTGATTGATACAATAGGGTATCACGGCCTTCAAGAAGGCGATCTATGAGGGCTTCTGGGAGAAGCCGGATTAGAGATTAAGATAGGCTTAGACTTTTTATGGGATAAAAAGATGCCTGAATCTTACTAGTGTTTCAAGTGTAAAGGGATACTTGAAAGACTTCATCTTTAATAAAGATATGCTTCATCTTTATGAGGATTCAGAAGTTATGCTTAATTCTTTTGGATAGGTAAAGATATGCTGAAATCTTTAATAAGCCATTGAAACAATGCTGTTTGTTTGTTTGGTCTTTCCCTCCCGGCGACCTTTTTACAAAGAGGTCTGGGGCAGGTACAATTGGTTTGACATTGCATATAAAACCCGGCGGTTGTACCTTCGGGTGGTTATATTAACTGATTTGCAATTCGCGATAATTTGCCAAACAATTGATTGATACAATAGGGTATCACGGCCTTCAAGACGGCGATCTATGAGGGCTTCTGGGAGAAGCCGGATTAGAGATTAAGATAGGCTTAGACTTCTTATGGGATAAAAAGATGCCGGAATCTTACTAGTGTTTCAAGTGTAAAGGGATACTTGAAAGACTTCATCTTTAATAAAGATATGCTTCATCTTTATGAGGATTCAGAAGATATGCTTAAATCTTCTGGACAGGTAAAGATATGCGGAAATCTTTAATATGAAACTAAAGGAAAACGAAAAGTAGTGGTGGAGTGCTACGGTTCGTTGACCGGCGGTTTTGTGGCACATATTTTGTACCATTTTTTGGGTGTAACCCTATGAGCATTAATCCCCGGAAATTTCTCTTTCCAGGGTGGAGTACTGGTGTTGCACCAGGTGACCAGGTAGTTCCCGGGGGCGGGGTATTTTTCCCCCAGTCTCTGTCATGTCGGCACTTGAACCTCTCATTGCTGTATGTTCAACGCCGTTAAGCTCAGGTATCCCTATCTTATTTTTATTTGTTAATGAAATAATTTAATAACTGAATCATAATAAACATATATATTTTCTATGATTATATTATGATAATATTGTGTTTATTTATAGTAATTTATTTTAATACAATTAAATATAAATTAAATTAATTAGTATACTTTATGATTTTGCTCACCAGCTCTGCTTTCAATGTGTTAATGAGCTATGGGAGCTTTTAATTATCATAAACCTTTACGGGACTCGGACGAGGGCTCCCATTCAGAGAGTATACCAAGCTCGCAAGCGAGGGACAGCCACAGCCAATGTGTATGGCGATACTCACAGTCCTGGCAGGACAGAACACATCCCTTTGTGACTCAACTAGTGCTGACGTCCACCGGGATGCCGATGTACCATCTTCTATCCCAGTTTTAACATGGCAACATGTGGAGGTCCCGGCTTCACCGGGACTTCCCATGATAAGCCAGACTTAACGGATGAAGAACAACGATCTCTGGTCTCAGAGATGGAGGTTGAAGAGTCCAGTCACCTTCTAGGCGACTCTCAGGGTACTGTCGAATCTCCACGGAGTTCGTCATCGGCTAGGTATGTACCGGCGGAAGAGATTGATGGACTACTATTGAATGCACTTAATAGGTTCTTTGGCCCTACGCCGGAAACTCCTTTTGATACGGGAGATCCCGCGATGTCGACGAATGTGCGACCTCTGGCTACATCCTTTGCTTTAGCTAAAATACCTAACCATCCTCTTGTGTCAGATCCAATTTCCAATGTGCCAGGCACAGCAGCTCTCACTATTTCCATTGTGCGAGTCATATCAGACATATCTCCCCCTCCTTTAGACAAGGCGCCAGTCAAAAACAGGAGCTATGCCTCTTTTATACGGGCCTGATGAGTCAGGGGTAGCAATGTTACGGAAATGTTTTGGATGTTCATATTAAGGCCATTCCAAGTTATTATAACCAGGACTTATTCTTCCCACCAAATCCCTCCAGAACACCATTCTTGGTTCTCTCTTCCGGTTTTTGGTGCCGGCGGAGTCCCCTCTGCTTTGTTTGACTTCTTGGCTGCCACCCCCCAAATAATCAATTTGTGCGAATTATAAGCTCCCTTTAGCACGCATTCCCCAGCTTACCTAGACCGCGAGTTTAGGTTAAGAGGAAAAGCGTTTAACTGTTTTCGCAATATATGGTTCCCAGCAAGTAACAAAGTCTCTGTTACGCTCTTCTCAGGCAATAGAAGCCGCGGAAGTCAGGAAAGCCATTGAACTTTCCCGGCGCTTGCTTCTCCAGACTTCCATCCAAGTCTTTAGGAGATATTCGGACGGCCTTATTAAAGGCAGTTCGAGCAAGGCAGGATCTGAGGATGTTCTTAGTGAAGAAACTTCTTGACCGTATTGCAAGCCAAGTAGTTCTGTCTCCAGTTCTAACTCCTTCTTTGATTTCACCAGCAGTTTGGAAGACTGTTTTCAATTTGGCACAAGCATTCAAGCAAGGTCCCGGCAAGCCCTGATGCCCTTGTTAGAACAAGGGATCAGGGTCTGGTGGTATCTGGGCGACTAACTGGTGGTGGCAGAAACAGAAAAGTTACACATCATTCATGTCTACGTTACGTTAAACCATCTCAAATCTCTAGGATTCAAGGTCAACTTAGTAAAAGTCAAACCCTTGTTCCCCCACGAGTATTTCAGGGGATAGGGCTGGTCGAGGACACAGCTTCTCTCACTCTGAGTCAGAGTGTGGACACTCGAAACAGATTTCGCAAAAACTTTTTATGTTTCTCCACAGTCTCACTACGACACGGAGACTTTGGGAATCTCTAGTCGGTTCTCTCAAATGGGTTCAGCTAACTGTGAAGTTGGACCGGTTGAAAGTCTAACGTTTAATCTTGGAGGGCAACACATTTTTCCCACTATTACCGGCGGGGATAGTATGGCCTATCCCAACGTTATTACACAACTTACTAGCGGTTTGGGCGACGAGAGAAATGTTGCACGCAGTCATGTCATGAACCTCTCCTCCGCCGTCGGTATGGGTGGACATGGATGCGTCAGGAACGATAGGTTGGGGCTTTTAGTCAAACCTCGGGCATCAGGGTCAAAGGTTTTGGTCCCATTTAGAAATCTTCCACATCAATGTCAAAGACTTACTAGTCCCCTTATCTGTCCTTCAGGCTCACGGCTCTGCTTTACGGGGCAAGTCGGTGGCCTTCAGAATGGACAATCTGAATGCGGTTCACTGTATTCAGAAACAAGGGTCAATGAGATCTCGGAAGTGGCTAAACGTGTCAGAAAAGATTTTTATACTAGCCAACAGGCTGGACATTCATCTTCACGCATATTATCTCCCAGGCGTAGCAAACGTCTGGGCAGACGCTCTGTCTCAGAGACAAAGCACAACAGTAGAATGGGCGCTCTTGAGATTGCGGAGCATTACCATCCACAAGTGGATTTGTTTGCGTCTGAGAAGACTCACAAACTCCCACTGTACCTCACCCGCCGGACGATAACGCCGGCGGGCGGACCAGACGCTCTGATGACGGACGAGAACAGGTTGAGTTCCATTTATCTATTTTCCGCCGCCAGACGCGTCTCTAATGTGCCACGTACTCAACAAACTACAGGATTAGCGAGGCGTAGTCTCGCTAATCGCGCCCCTGTGGCCGGCGCAGTGTGGTGCCAGCATTTGAACACGTGGTGCCCGCATCCAGTGTCACTCCCGGTCGGGTTGTTCCACTTAGAACACAATTGGCAACCTAGAAACCTCGCGGACTTGTTCATTATGGACATTCAGGAGGCCAAGTGGCTAGCACCATATGGTAGCGACGTGACCAAGATATTCACGAATCAATATACCCAGTCTACAAAGCGACAGTTTGAATCGCATTGGCAAGCTTTTACGTCTTGGATTCTTAGAACAAAACAAACTGTGCCCTCGGTGGCGTTGGTTGTTAATTATTTAATTTATCTGTTCATGCAGAAACATTTTTCTGAAAGTGATTTATGTGGGCAGGTTTTAAACTCCACCCACCTCCCCGTCAGCTCATGCCTACCTGGTCTCTGGACAAAGCATTGTCGTTATTTTCGTTCCCGTATGTACCAAAGACTGCAGATTTTACAAAAGGGCAGTATTCCTTATGGCTTTGGCTACTGGGAACAGAGTATCTGAGCTGGCGGCGATGAGCAACACACCTAATTGCCTCAGGTTTGATAGGCTTCATGAGTGTATTCACATTGCACCTTCCCCAGGATTCATAGCCAAGAATGAGCACAGTGAACACGTGTTTTCAGAATTCACGGTGCCGGCGTTAAAAAGGGGAAAGGTGCACCATCTTTTTTGCCCAGTGCAAGCTCTAACCAAATATTTAAGAGTGGCACCTCTAAATCACCAGGCTGCTTTATGGGTCGCAAGTCCGGGTGAACGCTTGATGGAGCGTACACTGGCTTCTCTCTTGGTTGAGGACTATAAAGAGAAGAATCCCGGCGTTGTGGGTAAGACCCACGATTTACGCAAGGGGGCAGCCTCTTTACGTTTCCTTAATAATCTTTCGGTGGAAGTTATTAAGTCCACACAGTTGTGGGCCTTTAATCAGGAGTTTTTGACTCGATACCTTTCAGTAGCTCTGGACAAACCTTCCTTGCCATGTATAGCTTTACGGCAGAGGGTCTAGGTGGCCCTTTTAGTCACGTTTTGTTTAATTTCAAGAAAAAGGGGGGGGAGGGTGCAGTCAGTGTGACATAGGACACCCTAGACCCCTCCGGAGTATGTGTTCGGAACATAGGAGCTGTGATACTGTTTGTAGGCATTGTATTATCAAATTTCTCTGTAGTATTCATTGCAGGAAATTGTGCTAAAGGCCAATAGTAGTGTTACAACAATTCTTGTTGTAAGTAGCTTTGGCTGTGAGGCAATAGATTTTTGAGAAATCTCGGTAGTTGCAACTACGACTTTTACTTTTGAAGTAATTACTTCTGCATAAGTACAAGAGTTCAGTACTTCTACGAATGTACAAGAATTCATTTATGTTTGGTTATATTTTTAGGAATATATCCACTAGTTAATGGGGTTTATATGTGCACATGTAAACTTATAAGTTTTTAGTTTTCACCACTTACTTTAAGTGGGGTGCCTTCTTAACTAGCAGATCTGTGTACAGAGTCTCAGAGTTAACCCTTTTTCAAGCAGGCTTCTTTGAAGCACGCTCCTGCTTGTACCCCTTTTTGAAGATTTAGACTGTATAAAGTTTATGCACCCGAATATCTTTTTTACAAAAGTAAGAATACTATGTGGTTGTTTGATTATCTGCTTTTCTAGAGTTATGATATGATTACGAATGTCCCCCTCCAGTCTTAGAAATCAGGCATGTTCGTCAATGATGGAGGGGCCACTAATAAATTATAGGTTTGACTCCTGTAAGGAGATAAAGAAAACCTAATATTTAGTAGTGGCCCCATAATCATTGACGACTGGGGCCCTCCCGACCATCCCCTTCCCATTCGTTGATGTATTAAGGATTTTGGTTTACTTGATATGTCAGTGAAGGAAGAATGACGCCTGCAGTAGCGTCTGGTCAAAGATCCACACAAGTACATCCACGATATGATGGAAAGCTTATTGAATAGTTATTCTTATTTTTTATTTTTTTATTTTTTTTTACGAAGTTTTTTCGTAGTGAGAACCCAATTCATAATGACTGAAGCCATGAGTGAGGTCGCGTGCACTCATGATGAAGGCTCCTCAAATTTTAAATGCTCTGCGCGGTAGATTCAAACTACGGCGGATGAGTGTTTGAAGAGGGAGCCTTATGTAATAGGCATGTTCGTCAATGATTACGGGGCCACTACTAAATATTAGGTTTTCTTTATCTCCTTACAGGAGTCAAACCTATACTTTGTTACTTGCTGGGAACCATATATTGCGAAAACAGTTTAAACGCTTTTCCTCTTAACCTAAACTCGCGGTCTAGGTAAGCTGGGGAAGGCGTGCTAAAGGGAGCTTATAATTCGCACAAATTGATTATTTGGGGGGTGGCAGCCAAGAAGTCAAACAAAGCAGAGGGGACTCCGCCGGCACCACAAACCTGAAGAGAGAACGAAGAATGGTGTTCTGGAGGGATTTGGTGGGAAGAATAAGTCATGGTTATAATAAATTGGAATGGCCTTAATATGAACATCCAAAACATTTCCGTAACATTGCTACCCCTGACTCATTAGGCCCGTATAAAAGAGGCATAGCTCCTGTTTTTGACTGGCGCCTTGTCTAAAGGAGGGGGAGATATGTCTGATATGACTCGCACATTGGAAGTAGTGAGAGCTGCTGTGCCTGGCACATTGGAAATTGGATCTGACACAAGAGGATGGTTAGGTATTTTAGCTAAAGCAAAGGATGTAGCCAGAGGTCGCACATTCGTCGACATCGCGGGATCTCCCGTATCAAAAGGAGTTTCCGGCATAGGGCCAAAGAACCTATTAAGTGCATTCAATAGTAGTCCATCAATCTCTTCCGCCGGTACATACCTAGCCGATGACGAACTCCGTGGAGATTCGACAGTCCCTGAGAGTCACCTAGAAGGTGACTGGACTCTTCAACCTCCATCTCTGAGACCAGAGATCATTGTTCTTTATCCGTTAAGTCTGGCTTATCATGGGAAGATCCCGCCGAAGCCGGGACCTCCACATGTTGCCATGTTAAAACTGGGATAGAAGATGGTACATCGGCATCCCGGTGGACGTCAGCACTAGTTGAGTCACAAAGGGATGTGTTCTGTCCTGCCAGGACTGTGAGTATCGCCATACACATTGGCTGTGGCTGTCCCTCGCTTGCGAGCTTGGTATACTCTCTGAATGGGAGCCCTCATCCGAGTCCCGTAAAGGTTTATGATAATTAAAAGCTCCCATAGCTCATTAACACATTGAAAGCAGAGCTGGTGAGCAAAATCATAAAGTATACTAATTAATTTAATTTATATTTAATTGTATTAAAATAAATTACTATAAATAAACACAATATTATCATAATATAATCATAGAAAATATATATGTTTATTATGATTCAGTTATTAAATTATTTCATTAACAAATAAAAATAAGATAGGGATACCTGAGCTTAACGGCGTTGAACATACAGCAATGAGAGGTTCAAGTGCCGACATGACAGAGACTGGGGGAAAACTACCCCGCCCCCGGGAACTACCTGGACACCTGGTGCAACACCGGTACTCCGCCCTGGAAAGAGAAATTTCCGGGGATTAATGCTCATAGGGTTACACCCAAAAAATGGTACAAAATATGTGCCACAAAACCGCCGGTCAACGAACCGTAGCACTCCACCACTACTTTTCGTTTTCCTTTAGTTTCATATTAAAGATTTCAGCATATTTTAACCTGTCCAGAAGATTTAAGCATATCTTCTGAATCCTCATAAAGATGAAGCATATCTTTATTAAAGATGAAGTCTTTCAAGTATCCCTTTACACTTGAAACACTAGTAAGATTCCGGCATCTTTTTATCCCATAAAAAGTCTAAGCCTATCTTAATCTCTAATCCGGCTTCTCCCAGAAGCCCTCATAGATCGCCGGCTTGAAGGCCGTGATACCCTATTGTATCAATCAATTGTTTGGCAAATTATCGCGAATTGCAAATCAGTTAATATAACCACCCGAAGGTACAACCGCCGGGTTTTATATGCAATGTCAAACCAATTGTACCTGCCCCAGACCTCTTTGTAAAAAGGTCGCCGGGAGGGAAAGACCAAACAAACAGTATTGTTTCAATGGCTTATTAAAGATTTCAGCATATCTTTTACCTGTCCAAAAGAATTAAGCATAACTTCTGAATCCTCATAAAGATGAAGCATATCTTTATTAAAGATGAAGTCTTTCAAGTATCCCTTTACACTTGAAACACTAGTAAGATTCAGGCATCTTTTTATCCCATAAAAAGTCTAAGCCTATCTTAATCTCTAATCCGGCTTCTCCCAGAAGCCCTCATAGATCGCCGTCTTGAAGGCCGTGATACCCTATTGTATCAATCAATTGTTTGGCAAATTATCGCGAATCGCAAATCCGTTAATATAACCACCCGAAGGTACAACCGCCGGGTTTTATATGCAATGTCAAACCAACTATAACTGCCCCAGACCTCTTTGTAAAAAGGTCGCCGGGAGGGAAAGACCAAACAAACAGACAGCATTGTTTCAATAGCTTTGAAAAGCCGAGAAAACCATATCCAACAGGTGTCAGCATGATCACCTAGATAACTGTGTGGAGCCCCCCTCGCCGGGAATAACACAGGAAGCCTGATCCCAGGCTCGACCACAGAAAACGCAGTTTCTGATGAGCCCTCAAGCGACCAAACTCGTCGGGGTAACTTACCTATTTTAGCCATCCTGACTAAAACTCGGTAAACAAAAACGGTGTTCTCGGAGCAACGAGAAAAACGCCGGAAAGGTAACCCACACCAAACGAGACATTTTAACACATTTTATACAAAGGGTGTGCGCAAAAATAGGGATACCTGAACAGGAGAGCGTAATGCATAAAGCAAAAACCGGGGCAAAGGTAGCCATGACAGAGACTGGTGGGAAACTTACTCCAGGTTCTGCATAGACCCGCCGGGACCCAGCTCTGGAAAAAAGAAAATTTCCAGGAATTAATGCTCATAAGATTAACCCAATCATGTTCGCACACAAGTGTTAAATAACCCGCCGGGTAACGAGACGTAATACTCAACGACTACAGCTCGCTACGCGGTGGGGTTTCCTAAGTAAAATATTTCAGAATATCTTAATTTGTCCAAAAGATTTATGAATACCCTCTGACACAATATATACAGACCAGCATGGCGTTTATAACTGATTAAGTCTTTCCGGAGGTGTTTTTTTTTCAAGATTCAATTTTGGAGAAAAAAAAACTGAAAAAGACGCCGGCCCCCGAATTATCTCGTAGATCAAAAACTGGGAAGCCTGACAAATATACGAGATCTAACTTCTCCCGAAGTATCTTTTTAGATCGCCGTATGTTGAAGGCGGCGATACAAAACGTATCCCTCAATTGTCTGGTTAACTAACTGAATTGTAAATTCGTTATTCCCACCATTCCAAGGAGCACCCGCCGGGTGTGAATATTAGTTTAAAAAATGTTAACCCCAATTGTGCCCTAAAGCGCCGTATGTTGAAGGAGGCGATACACAATGCATCCCTCAATTGTCTGGTCAACTAAACTGAATTTTTGCAAATTCGGTCATCCCACCCTTCCAGGTTGCACCCGCCGGGTGATTTAAAGTTTAAAAGTTAACCCCAATTGTTCCTATTTATTAGTGGCCCCTCCATCATTGACGAACATGCCTATTACATAAGGCATCCTCTTCAAACACTAATCCGCTGTAGTTTGAATCTACCGCGCAGAGCATTTAAAATCTGAGGAGCCTTCATCATGAGCGCACGCGACCTCACTCATGGCTTCAGACATTATGAATTGGGTTCTCACTACGAAAAAACTTCGTAAAAAATAAAAACAAAAAGAAAATAAGGATAACTATCCAATAAGCTTTCCATCATATCGTGGATGTACTTGTGTGGATCTTTGACCAGACGCTGATTCAGGCATCATTCTTCCTTCTCTGCTCTGCGCTCAACCTGCCCGGACGTGTCTCCCCACCCTCCGCTGGTTCCGCATTTGCTGCGTCTCTAGTGAGTTTTTTCTCATTTGTTTACTCCGGGATGTATCGAGTAAGGTTAGGATATGTGTAGCAGGAGTGTCCTGGGCTGGTTGCCCGCAGTGCAGTGTATTTTGGGTCGTGTGTTTGGGGCATCTATTTCGGATGTACCCTCGTGGTCCTGTTGTGGACATGTGATCTTTTCACAGTTGAGATAGCTTGTGATGCAGGTGGCTTTCATTACGCGTTATTTTATGCTGCCTTTTATCTTTCTGATGAGGTAAGCGTTGCTTCTGACGTTCCCAGCGTATTTTTCTTCACTTAGTGAAGTTTTTTCTGGGTCCCGAGTCAGTCTTCCCTTTGTCGGAAGTCTTTTCTACAGTGGTGTGTTGGCGGTTGTTCCTGTTGTTATATTTCCAGTGTTTTTGTTTATATTTCAACATTTCTTATGCCGTCTGCTTAGGCCTAGCCAGCCGCTCGTAGCTTTGCCACATGTACAAGTGTTATTGTTTATTTTAGTCCTACTGTGTCATGTGTATCCTGGTTTAGTTGTGTATTGGCTAATTCCACGGACTATGTATGTTTCCTGGTTTAGTTGTGTATTGGCTAATTCCATGGATTATTGTGTGGGCCCTGGGCTAGTCGTGCTTGGCTTGCTCCCAGGTCCGTTGTGCGTTCAGTTGGTTTCTGAACGGGGTGGGTTACTTTCCGGCGGGTTTTTCTCGGTTTCACCATGAAAAACCCGGCCGAGAGCCGTGTTGGGCCACGCGTGGTTTCAAGACAGGGTTGTGTCCCCGGCGAGGAGGTGTCTGTGGCTCTCCAGGACTGCGTCTCTGTGTTGGTGCCTGTTTCAGGCTCCCTATGATCCCCGGCGGTCTGGCTGTACCCACCTAACATTGTTCATGCGGACAGATGTTATGTTTTTTTCTACCCGGTTTTACAAACCAAATAGAACAAACCTAGCTGTTGTTGAGGGCTTTCCTCCCCGGCGATCTTTTACAAAGAAGTGGGGACAGGAACTTATGGGGTTAACATTGTTTACATCTCACCCGGCGGGTGCACCTTGGTAGGGTGGGATGAACGTCTTGGTCATTCAATTTAGTTAACCGATCCATTTTAGTGGTACTTTGTGTATCGCCGCCTTCAGACTTACGGCGATCGAAGGCTCAATTAGGGTTAACATCTTTTCACAAATTTTTCACACCCGGTGGGTGCTCCTGGGAGGAGGAAATAAGGAATTTACAATTCCATATAGTTAACCAGTTAATTGAGAGATACGTTAATGTATCGCCTCCTTCAAACTTACGGCGATCCTTTGTGACAATTCGTTAGAAATCAGATCTCGTATCAGCCTGCCCTGTGTTATTCTGCTAAATAATTCTGGTGCCAGCATCTTTGTGGGGGGTTGTTTTTCCAAAATTGAATCTTGAGACAGTCACCACCAGAAAGACTATGTTATAAACGCCATACTGGTCTTTTATATTATGTCAGAGGGTATTCTTAACTTTCTTAGGACATGTTTAGATATTCGGAAATCTTTATAGAATCCCGCCGCGTAGCGAGCTGTGATCGTTGTGACATTACGTCTCGTTACCCGGCGGGTTATTGACACATGTGTGTGTGTGTGTATGCGATCATGTTGGGTTAACCTTATGAGCATTAATTCCTGAAAATTTTCTTTTTTTCCAGAGCTGGGCCCCGGCGGACCAATACAGACCCTGCAGTAGTTTCCCACCAGTCTCTGTCATGGCTACCTTTGCCCCAGTTTTTGCTTTATGCATTACCCCTACCTGTGCCGGTATCCCTATTTTTGCGCACACTCTTTGCATCAAGTGTGTTAAATGTCTAGACCGTTCAAGGGGTCTGTGGGTGATGCGCAAATGTTCCTTTTGCTCCAAATTAAGTGTCAAAGTCCTCCGCGATAATGATAAGACTGCAGCGGTCGCCTTACGAGAGGTTAGGCAACAGGTGGCAGCGTATACTACGATTGTGGCTCATAAATCACTTCAATGTGACAACGTCCCTCTTTGGGGTAGGCTTCTTGTTGAGCACCCTCCCCCTAAACGTCCCTCTCGAGTAACTAGTCGTAAGCCGTCAGAGACTGGTCAGCGAAACGTCAACGAGAGCCTACACCCCCGGCGGCAGCCTCCTCGTCCCGGGAGAGATCTCGGTCTAGGTCACCTCTCAGACACCAGCCATCTAGTCTTGCCTCTTCACCATCGAGTAAGAAGAGTAAGACAGAAAGTTCCACCAGTGGTCACGGCTATAAATCCTCTAAATCGAAGAGTAGTTCACGGTCACACCGCAGCCATTAATCTTCAAAGAAGGATTCCCATGATAGAAAGGCCTCACGACATTCACCAGTTTCTAGTACTTCTCATCGTACCTCTACCCCAGACAGAGTTTGTGTTCGGGCTCAGGGGTCCAGTATAGTGTCTGTACCTAAAGATGATTTAACCATTAACATTTTAACCCTGGAATTGGAGAATTCAGGGGGCTCAGGGGTTGAGAGTGTTGCGGACTCCCAAGGGAGTGTAGGCCAAGGCCTAGGTGTTTGGCGATATTCTCAGCCAGGACCTGACCACCCACTTCCGGCTCAAACTATTCACACAGTGGCTGAAGTCCACCGGGACGCGGCGATCCCATCCTCTATTCCTGACTTATCTTGGCAACAAGGTGATACCCCAGCTTCGGCGGGATCTTCTCAGGAGGAACAGGATAAAAAAGACGAGGTTTCAATTATCTCAGATATGGAAGGGCAAGAGTCAGGTTCAGGCTTAGACGCCGCACAAGATCTTAATGATTCACTAGTTAGTACATCATCAAGTCAATTTGTCACTGCACAGGAAATTGATGGGCTACTCAGTAATGCTTTATCTAAAAATTTTAGCCAACAGCAGGAAACTCCCACAGTGGACTTGGGAGCTCCCACGACAAGCTCTACGGTACGGCCTCTGATGACTTCTATTGCTTTAACTCAGATCCCTCACCCTCCCCCTCTGTCACCATCAGTGGTTACTAGGCCTGCTACGGCGGCATTGACCACTTCGAATGTAAGGGTTATAACGGATGTCAATCCGCCCCCTCTAGACAGAGCGCCTCTCAGAAAGGTAGCTATGCCCTTGCTTTACGGACCAGACGAGTCATGGGTCCTTTTGACCCCCACTAAACCAGAGATCGCCCAACCTACCTTGTCAGGGGAACTCCCAGTACCACGTGAGTGGGTCATCCAGGGCAATAAATCTAGGAAATTAAGGGCCTTGGATACTTTGGGCAATGTACTAGATGTCAACATAAAGGCTATACCTAATTATTATCACCAAGATTATTTTGTTTATGCTGCTAAGCCGGCTTTACCCTCTGCCTCAGCTTCAAAACTGTTTTCAGACTGGTCTAAGCATGATGGATTTAATGACATTAAGACTCTGTCAGCTCTCACTCCAGAACTCGATTTGCTAACCGTCACAGACACAGCAGCTAATCCAGCCTTGAAGGTGGGGCAGTTGGGTCCAGGACCTTGGGTGGAATGGGAGGCAGAGACTCAAAACTTTGCGACCACATTTACTTCCAAAACTTCCCACCAGATCCCTCAAGATACTCATTCTTGGTTCTCCATGCCAGTGTGTTCTGCCGGCGGAGTCCCTTCAGCTTTGTTTGCTTTCTTAGCTGCCCCTAAAATTAATCTCTGTGAGCTAAAAGACCCTTTCACTACCCCTACCCCTACTCACCTAGAACGAGAATTTAGGCTAAGGGGGAAAGCTTTTCGCCTGTTCTCTCAATACATAGTGTCTCAACAGAGAGCAAAGTCTTTGCTCCGGTCCACTCAGGCAATCGCAGACGCGGACGCCAGACGATCGGTTGAATTGTCCCGGCGACTGCTTCTTCAGTCGTCAATCCAATCTTTGGGTGACATCCGCACCGCCTTGCTTGAGGCGGTACGAGCGAGACAAGACCTCAGAATGTCCTTAGTCCAAAAACTGCCTGATCGCATTGCGAATCAGGTGGTCATGTCACTAGTGCTCACTCCCTCTTTAATGTCCCCTGATGTGTGGCGAACGGTGTTTAATATGGCTCAGGCCTTTAAACACAGTCCCACCCCTTCTAAGAAACCTGCCTTTAACTTCCCCAAACCCAGGCCAGTCGCTAAGGCTCAGCCGGGGGGATCTAAGCCCTTTCTTCCACCTAAGTCCTCCTCCTCCCCCCAAGGTCAGTACAGGCATAGACAGGGTAGGTTTTCAGGTCAGAGAGGACGCGGCCATAATAAACCAGGTCAGGGCCCGTCTTCGGCCAACGCCAGCCAGCCGGCGAAGCGTCCACCACCACCAACTCCACCACCATCAAAAAACTAAAGTCTCTCTCACTCCCGGTGCCAGTATTAAGGCCGGCGGATCCGAGGGTAGTACAGCCGGCGAACCCTTGTCTGCTAACTGGGTCGTTCCGAACGTGTCACCAAGCATGGCCGTTAAACACTTGGGCACGGATGGTGGCATGCAAAGGCATCACTTGGCAGTGGCTCCGGTGACCTCGCTTACGTCAGCCGACAACGGCGAATTTTGTTTCATTAGAGGTGGAGTCACTGGTCCAGGAAATGATTGCCAAGAATGTCATCATCCCGGTCCCCCCAAATTACCCTGTATTCACGTCCAAGCTATTTTTGGTTCCCAAAAGGGACAGTGTTCGGATGAGACCAGTCGTAGACCTGTCTTATCTGAACCTTCACATTCACAACGAGTCATTCCGTATGTTAACAGTACACCAAATCAGGCTAACACTTCCGCCGGGAGGTTGGATGTGTTCCCTAGACCTGACAGACGCTTATTGGCACGTATCGGTAAACAAAAGGTTTCAAAGGTTTCTGGCCTTACGGATCAGGCACCAAAATTTTGTTTTTCAAAGGATGCCATTCGGTTTGAACCTGGCACCTCGATTATTCACTAAATTAGTCCGGCAAGCCCTGATGCCGTTATTAAAGCAAGGAATCAGAGTGTTGTGGTACCTAGACGACTGGCTGGTGGTGGCAGAGACAGAGCAATTATGCATCAAACATGTCAACATAATTTTAAATCATGTCAAAACTCTAGGGTTCAAGGTAAATCTGGTAAAGTCAAACCTTGTTCCCTCACGAGTAATTCAGTGGATAGGGCTGGTCTGGGACACAGCTGCTCTCACTCTGAGTCAGAGTGTGGACAATCGCAACAGGTTTCGCAGGAAACTGTTCATGTTTCTTCACAGTCTGACTACGACACGAAGGGTCTGGGAGTCTCTGGTCGGCTCTCTCAACTGGATTCTACTAACTGTAATGTTGGGCCGGTTGAAAGTAAAACGTTTAATATTGGAAGGCAACAAATATTTCCCACTCTTACCGGCGGGAAAGTTATGGCCCATCCCAAAATTAATCCACACCTTACTAGCGGTCTGGGCGAAGAGGGAAACGTTGCACTCAATAATGTCATGGACCTCTCCTCCGCCAACAGTATGGGTAGACACGGATGCGTCAGGCACAATAGGTTGGGGATTTCAGTCAAATCAGGGGTACCAGGGTCAGGGGCTTTGGTCCCACTTAGAAATATCCCACATCAATGTCAAAGAATTACTAGTCCCCTTGTATTTCCTTCAGGCTCACGGCCCTGCTTTAAGGGGCAAGTCGGTGGCCTTCAGAATGGACAATCTGAACGCAGTTCACTGTATTCAGAAACAAGGGTCAACGAGGTCAAGGAAGTTGCTAAACGTGTCGGAAGAGATTTTTACTCTAGCCAACAGACTAGACATTTATCTTCACGCATCTTATCTCCCAGGCGTAGCAAACGTCTGGGCAGACGCTCTGTCCTGGAGACAGAGCACGACAGTAGAATGGGAGCTCAAGCAACCCATTTTCAACCAAATGATTGCAGAGCTCTACCATCCACAAGTGGATCTGTTTGCGTCCGAGGAGACTCACAAGCTCCCTCTATACCTCACCCGCCGGGCGAAAACGCCGGCAGGGGGGCCGGACGCCCTGGTCACAGACTGGAACAGATGGAGCTCCATCTATCTGTTTCCGCTGCCAGACGCGTCACTAATGTGCCACGTAGTAAACAAGCTACGAGATTATCGAGGCTTAGTCTCGCTAGTCGCACCCCTGTGGCCGGCGCAGTTGTGGTACCAGCAATTAAAGACGTGGTGCCCGCACCCGGTGTCGCTTCCGGTCGGGTATTTCCACTTAGACACGATTGGCAACCTAGCGACCTCGCTGACTTTTGCATTATGGACATTAAGGAGGCCAAGTGGCTAGCACCATACGGTAGAGAGGGGACCAATAAATTATTAAATCAATATACTCAGTCTACGAAACGACAGTATCAATCACATTGGCAAACCTTTACTTCTTGGATCATTAGAACAGAACAGACTGTGCCATCGGTAGCTTTAGTTTTCAATTATTTAAATTATCTTTTTGAGCAGAAACGTTTATCTGTGGTAACGTTAAAAAATCACTTAACTGCGATTAGAGTGCCCTCTTTAGACCTTACAGGTCTCTCCATACCGGTAGCGGAGGAAACAGGTTTTATGAGGGCATGTTTTAAACTCCGCCCACCTCCCCGTCAGCTCATGCCTACTTGGTCTCTGGACAAGGCATTGTCTTTACTTCACTCTCGTCTGTACCAAAATACTGCAGATTTTGCATTACTCTTAAAAAAGGCTGTATTCCTTTTGGCTTTGGCCACCGGGAACAGAGTGTCTGAGCTGGCGGCGATGAGGAACACACCTAATTGCCTTAGGTTTGGTAGACTTAATGAATGTATTCACATTGCACCTTCCCCGGGATTTGTAGCCAAGAATGAGCACAGTGCACACGTGTTTTCTGAGTTCACAGTGCCGGCGTTAAAAAGGGGAAAGGTGCACCATAATCTATGTCCAGTGCAAGCTCTAACCAAATATTTGAGAGTGGCTCCTCTCAACCCCCAAGGTGCTTTATGGGTAGCGAGTACGGGTAAACGCTTACTGAAACGGAGATTAGCTTCTCTTCTGGTCGAAGTCATTAAAGAGAGTAATCCCGGTGTTGTGGGTAGGGCCCACGATTTACGCAAATGGGCGGCCTCTTTACGTTTCCTGAAGATTTTTTCAGTAGAAGATATTGCGTCCACACAGTTGTGGGTGTCTAATCATATGTTTTTAACTAGATACTTGTCAGTTGCTCTGGACAAACCTTCCTTACCATGTATAGCTTTAAGGCAGAGGGTCTAGGTGGCCCTACTGTCACTTTTGTTTACTTTCAAGGAAAAGGGGGGGGTGGGTGCAGTCAGTGTAACATAGGACACCCTAGACCCCGCCAGAGTATAAGAGCTGTGATACAATTTAGGGTTAATGTGATATGAAAATTTCTCTGCGAGAAATTATGCTAGTACAATGTTAGTACAAAACAATGGAGTTGTTATAGTAGTTTTAGCTGTGAAAGCAATTTAGTATTAACACCTTACGAGCGGCCTATGCGGTTTATTTATATGTACCGCCCAGCGGGGTGTTTTTAGCCAAAATAGGGCTGTTTACGTGATAATTTTCATGCCTAAATAAGACCCAGAACGTAAAACAAGTACCTATCCCTGAAAGGGCATAAACAGAGCTTTCGAATGACACCATAACGATCCTTTTATGATGGCTAGTTTTCTTGCAATAACCGTGCAACGCGAGTGCAAAAAGCATGTAATTAGCCACTTTCCCGATACAATTCCTTATATAGCGAGTGAGAGAGGGAGGAGGGAGCTGGGATTCGTGTCAGTATGTTCGCCGCGGTGGTCTGGAGCAGTCATACGCTCGCTACTCTCCTGCCACCACTTGTCTCTCTCTCTCAGCAACATTACGTGCTGAAATTGCCACTCGAGTTATGTCGAGCGCCGCCACATAGTCCAGCTTTATTTAACTCGACTTATGTGGTGAGCCGCAAATTAAGGGTTAAACAGTGGAGATTTTTTGCAAATTATTTTTCACGAATATTATGGGGTTTATTATGTGCACATGTAAACTTATAACTTGTTATTTTTTGTCACCACTCGTTGAGTGGGGTGCCTTGGTAACTACAGATCTGTTCACAGAATCTCCAGAGTTACCCCCTTTTTTGTCAAGCAGGCTTCTTTGAAGCACGCACCTGCTTGAATCCCATATTTTGTATTTATATGGTCTGCGCCGTAATTAAATAAATTTTTTCAAAGTAAGAATATTATGTGGTTGTTTGATTATCTGCTTTGCTAGAGTTATGATATGATTACGAATGTCCCCCTCCAGTCTTAGAAATCAGGCATGTTCGTCAATGATGGAGGGGCCACTAATAAATTATAGGTTTGACTCCTGTAAGGAGATAAAGAAAACCTAATATTTAGTAGTGGCCCCGTAATCATTGACGACTGGGGCCCTCCGACCATCCCCTTCCCATTCGTTGATGTATTAAGGATTTTGGTTAAGTTGATATGTCAGTGAAGGAAGAATGAGCCTGAATCAGCGTCTGGTCAAAGATCCACACAAGTACATCCACGATATGATGGAAAGCTTATTGGATAGTTATTCATATTTTCTTTTTGTTTTTATTTTTTACGAAGTTTTTTCGTAGTGAGAACTCAATTCACAATGACTGAAGCCATGAGTAAGGTCGCGTGCGCTCATGATGAAGGCTCCTCAGATTTTAAATGCTCTGCGCGGTAGATTCAAACTACGGCGGATTAGTGTTTGAAGAGGATGCCTTATGTAATAGGCATGTTCGTCAATGATTACGGGGCCACTACTAAATATTAGGTTTTCTTTATCTCCTTACAGGAGTCAAACCTATAATCCCCACTTCTTTGTAAAAGATCGCCGGGGAGGAAATACAACAACAGCTTAGTTTTATATTGGCTTTGCAAAACCGAAAAAACTACAAACAACACGTGTCCGTATGAACACTGTTAGAGGGGTACAGCCATCCCGCCGGGAATCATAAGGAGCCTGAAACAGGCACCCCAGAGACGCAGTGCTGGGGAGCCACAGACACCCACTCGCCGGGGAAACAAGCCTGTTTTAAACCACGCGTGGCCAAAACTCGGCAACCAGCCGGGTTTATCATGGTGAAACCGAGAAAAACCCGACGGAAAAAACCCACCCCGTCCAGATACCATCTGAACGCAACACCGGACCGAGGCGTAGCCAAAACACAACTAACGCCGGGCCCAACATAGTCCGTGGAATTAGCCAATACACAACTAACCCAGGACACATAAATAGTCCGTGGAATTAGCCAATACACAACTAAACCAGGACACACATGACACAGTAGTACATATTTAGAAAATAAATCAATAACACTTGTATATGTGGTAAAGCTACGAGAGGCTGGCTAGGCCTAGGCAGACGGATAACAGTAACAAGTCGGAATATAAACAAAAAGCACTGAATTATATCACAACAGGAACCACCGCCAACACACCACTGTAGCAAACACTTCCGGCAAAGGGAAGAACTGACTCGGGACCCAGAAAAAAACTTCACTAAGTGAAGAAAAATACGCTGGGAACGTCAGCAAAAATACGCTACCTCATCAGAAAGATAAAAGGAAGCAATAACGCGTAATGAAAGCCGCCTGCATCACAAAGCTAGCTAACTGTGAAAAAGTTCACATGTCCACAACAGGACCACGAGGGTACATCCGAAATAGATGCCCCAAACACGACCCAAAATACACTGCACTGCGGGCAACTAGCCCAGGACACTGCTGCTACGCATATCCTAACCTTACTCGATACATCCCGGAGTAAACAAATGAGAAAAAACTCACTAGGGACGCAACAAATGCGGAACCCGTGGAGCGTGGGGAGACACGTCCGGACAGGCTGAGCGCAGAGTGAGCAAGACATATATTTTATACCTGTAACCTGGAGATCATCAACAACAATAAGAATAATTAACCCTTAAAGAGCAGCGCGCAACATAAGTCGAGTTGAAAAAAATGGCAAAAATCGGGTGAAAAAAGGGTTGAAATCGAGTGAAAATGGGTGGGATAGTAATGATCCATACGTCCGACATCTGTGGCCTCCCGGCCCACACTAACTCCAGTTCCCCCACCGCACGGGAGGATGACAGTGTAACCAATAGTTCGCTAAAAGTGAGCAAGGTAGCAAAATCAGCTAAACTTCCATCTTCGAGGTAACACTGTCAGTGTTCCACGAGTGCTACGTAGCTGTATGTGGCGTCATTGTGTAGCGATTTCCACCTAGTTTTCGGCGCAATACAGTTCCTTTCATACTGATGGTTGATATAGCAGTCAGAACGGCCCGGAAAGGCCCAAAACGGCCACAGACCACCCGCTAAGCAAGGGTTAAGACATACAATAATAAGTTTATCAAGTAAGCAATAGGAGTCGGACAATGGGTCCGGACTCAAGGTAATAATAATACTCCTAGGATACAATTATAAGGTATCCAAAATGGTGGAGGTACACCTCCTACCCAAATAGATCTCAGAGAGGATCTCAACAAAAGACAAGAGTGCAGTAATGGCAAATGCCGTCTGGATCATGCAATGATGTCCCCGGCATATAGTGACGTTAACTGACTCTAAAGCAATAATGGCCAAGTGGTCATCAACAATGAAGTGGGCTCGGAAAGGCTCACAAATGATATTAATACTATAGGTGTGCTAGATCTCACCTGGCAAAGATTAATCCTTAACTCTAATTGTGTACTAGCAAGGTGCTGAAGGCTGAGGCAACAATCGTCGGGAGCTGAGATAGAGTGAAATCTATTCGAGTTATGAACCTGACAGAATGTTAAATGAATTAGGCTAGAAGTTATACAAAGGAACTAGATTACGTGTAAATATGTGTTTGTGTTTGATGCTATGGGTCTTATATAGGCACTCCCCCTCTGTCGGGCAATGGGAGACCAATAACCCGGGAAGGTGCGTATATAAGGATCCCCTGATAGGTATGTATAATGTGTCCCGGCAAGTGGGCTAATTAACGTCAATTTAAGTAGGGAGAAGAAAGACCTCTCGCAAGACGTAATGTTAATGAGAACCCCTGAAGATAACTTCTACCACAACCCTGAGTCAACTCTATACCCATAAACTATACAAAAGCACTTAAAGGAGAGCTGTAGTGAAGAGGAGGGCCCGTAGATCGAGGGAGGATCCAGTAGTCCGGAGGGCGGCTGGGCGTGATGACTCCGGAAGTTGGTCCAGGGGGGGCGGCTGGGCGTGATGACTCCAGCTACTGGTCCAGGGTGAGTCACAAGATGATTCCTTAGACCTTGGCGCCTACCACGGGACAACCGGGTTCCTCTTGCATTCCCACATTGCAGTGATCCCCAAAGGATATGCTGGAGTTCTGCTACAAGGTTTGGGGGGTTAGGGTGACTAGCATAATGATCTACCTAGAGTTGCAAGCAGTCTAGATAGTGACATTATAGGTAGTCTAAGGGGGGTCAAGGTAAGTGTCTTCCTTCCTTGCTAGTTCGTGGAACTATCAGAACCATGTAGTAAAAAGAGAATCCAGAAAGGGGAGCCCAAAGTGGGTTGCCCAGAATTAGTCCTCTTCCTGATGGGGGGAACCCGATCTGGTAGATATAAAGTTACTACACTATCCTCATAATCCCTTGAACAAAACAAGGTAGGAATCCTTTGGTACTTGGTTTGTGCACCGCATCGAAGGCCAGAAAGGGGGAGCCCAAAGTGGGTTGCCCAAGCTAGTCCTCTTCCTGATGGGGGGAACCCGACCTGGTAGATCTTCGATCACAGCACACAACTGACAAGTTGAACACCAGCTATCTCTGGCTGTTCTTACCCTGAACTAAATAATACCAAATGGCAAGCTTAGTTACTGATGTCCAGGCTGGGTGAGTATAAGGCAATCTTCTTGCCCCTACTTAAGGCGCCCGGCTTGAGAGGATCAAAGGCGCTGGGGTGGTGTTGGCGCGTGGTGGTTATGTCCTTGTAGCTCTGGGGGTGGCGTGCCTGGACTCTGGCTGTACCTTGTAGCTAGATGCCCCTGGGCAGATTCCCTCTGACTTTTCTCTCTGGTGGTAGGGGCCATAGAAGCTGGCTGGGCAGGGTATGCTGGTGTAGTCCACTCAGGTCTTATCTGTCCCACCTGTCTCGTTGATATGCGGGCGATGCGGGCAGGAGCAGGGTGGCTGGCAGGTTTAGTGGCAGCTAGAGATGCGGTCTTATCATCCTGAGACCGCATCTCACTTATACCGCAGATACTTCTGCTAGTTAAAATTATAATATTTTTCTTTATACTTGGGTTTGGGTGCATATCTCTTTATTTCTTCATTTCGTCACTACTTCCAATTTTGTATTTAGTATAGTAGTATTACAGGACATATATAGCAATAGGTATCAAGTCCTCTTTGTTATGTTAAAATTATAATATTTTTCTTTATACTTGGGTTTGGGTGCATATCTCTTTTTTTCTTCATTTCGCCACTACTTCCAATTTTGTATTTAGTATAGTAGTATTTCAGGACATATATACCAATAGGTATCAAGTCCTCTTTGTTATTAAGTCCTTTTAACATAACTTATTCTTGTATTATGTATATTTGTCATATAACAATAAAACTATTTGAATTAGAAAAATTTGAATTGAATAGGCAATATTGTCGGGATATCCACATAGTGACTAAGTGATCCTTATGGATGATGAGTTGTGGGCTAAAATTTTATTACTTAAGTTTACTGTAGTTCACTGTAGGCTATGTAGATGTAGAACAGATGTAGAACATCTGTTATGCTTCTGTCTAATTGTGTTTATTTGTTATTTCAGCCAGGAGCATTCGTTATGTTGATGAGGAATAAAAACTTACAAACAACATCCGAATGTCTTTTGACCATGCTCCTGGTATAGAGGAGAAAGCCGATCCAAAGGTCACATCAAGATCCTGAAGACCAACAATCCTACATCATGGCAGTGTCCGGCCAAGCAAACGTCTGCCACTGAACCAAGTCCGGGTCCTGCAGCAACGCTGCATGCACCAGCATGGTAAGTATTGACTACATTGAGGAAATTGTCAAGCTAGTTGTTCTGAATGGACTGGCTGACAAAGAGATAAGAAAGGAGGTGCTTGGAACCGCAGAAATTGACGATAAAACACTCAGTGAAACCGTTGCACTGATTGATGGTAAGGAGACTGCTGCCAGGGCCATGTCATTAGAGGGCCCAAGTGTGGCGGCAAGCGGATATAAGAAAATGGGAAGGTGCCTAAGCAGCAAAGAACCGTAGTCCTCAGGACCCGATCATGGTGAACAAGACAAACTCAGATGCAAGATATGGTGCCAATGTTGCTGCCTTACACCACAGTTAGGCAAGGTAAGAGGCAAGCTTAAGGATTTCAAAAAATGTCTCGACTGTTGGAAGAAGGCCAACCCACAAAACCGCAGATCTTCTCGGGCTGAGCCAAGTGGTCCCATGGAGGCCATGTTGCAGTACATTGCCGCCATTGAGTCAAGTCCCAGTGGAGCACCTCCATCCATGAGCATCGTGAGTAGACGCAACAGAGGGACCCTCTCCATCACGGACCACTAGGCTACATCTTCGATGGCACGCGCGGGTGGCGTGCAAGCAAGGCATGGCCACACCCGACATTAGTTCTGACTGTTGCGGTGGACGGTGAGGCCTACACAAAAATTAAACTTCCCAGGCCACCCAAACGGTTTAGCCAAACTCACCACCGTTGCTGACTCGGGTGCACAAACCTGTTTAATGGGACTGCAGGCCCTATATAGACTCGGGCTACGCCAAGAACACCTGAGTCGTGTCTCCAAACGCATCCTTGCAGCAAACAGTGAGGAGATTATCATGCTGGGTGCCATGTTTCTGAAGCTGTCCGGATGCAATGCGAAAGGCCAACAATTTGGGACTTCTGCCATGGTGTATGTCACCGACTCAACCAACCGTGTCTACCTAAGCAGAGCAGCAATGGTACACCTCGGGGAATTGGGACCTGACTTTCCTAAGATTGGTGCAGCGGTGGCAGACGCAATTAGCCTGAGCACTGAGGGTACACAGGCGTTCCATATTAGTGAGCTGCGAATGCCCACTGCGCACTGCACCACCAGCTCGCCCAGAGAATCTGCCCATCAATCCGACGCCAGAGAGCTCGGAGCGCATGAAAGCCTTGCTGCTGAAAAGATATGCGTCATCTACCTTCAACATATGCCCACACCAGCCGCTACCCACAATGACTGGGCCACCTATGGAGATCAGAGTCGACCCAAACGTGCAACCAGTGGTTACCAGGAGACCTCCAAACGTCCCGGTCCACTGGCAAGAGGTTGTGTCAAAACAGCTTGAGAGAGATGTGGCACTGGGAGTCATCGAGCGTGTGCCACCTAACACACCGGTAACATGGCTGCCCAGCATGGTGCTGACACCAAAGCCAGATGGCACGCCTCGCCGGACTGTTGACCTGCAGCCGTTAAACCACCATAGTGTACGCGAGACTCATCACACCATCCTACCCGTCAAACAGGCAAGGGCCATCCCACCTGGGACCTTCAAGACTGTAACAGATGCATGGAATGGTTTCCACTCCATCGAAATAATACCCGAGGATCGGCACAAGGCAACATTTTTGATGCAACAGGGTAGGTTTCGCTACCGGCTTGCACCCATGGGGTTCCTCGCATTCCAGGATGCCTACACAGAGCGATATGATGCAATCATCGCCGATGTTCCTAGAAAGTCTAAGTGCGTGGATGACGCCATTCTCTGGGATGAGAATTTGAAAGATCACTGGTGGCGAGTCATTGACTATCTGGATCTGGTGGGGAGGAATGATGTGATACTGAACCCTACCAAGTTCCAGTTTTCATCAATGGGTGTGGACTTTGCGGGATTTCGGATCACAGCAACTGAGGTGAAGCCCCTGCCGAAGTACCTGGAACGCCATCGCTACATTCCCCGAGGCCTGCCAACATCACTGACGTGCGGGCATGGTTTGGTCTCGTAAACCAGGTGTCCAAATATGGCAGAACCACTGGAATGATGGCGCCGTTCAAACCACTGCTGAATCCGAAGGTTAGCTTCCACTGGGGCCCGGATCTCAAAGAGGCTTTCCAGCGCTCCAAGGCTGCCATCATCAGAGAGATCGAGAGAGGCGTAGAGATATTTGACCCTAACAGGCGAACATGCATCAACCCTGACTGGTCCAAAACAGGTGTGGGCTACTGGTTGTGTCAGAAGCACTGCGGCTGCAAATCTATAATCCCCAGGTGCTGCCCAGATGGATGGCGGGTGACACTGGCCGGTTCACGTTTCCTAAGGGACACAGAGAAGTGGTATGCTCTGATCGAAGGGGAAAACTCTAGCAGTGGCGTGGGCGCTGGAGGATAGCCGCTTCTTCACGATGGGCTGTCGTGATCTTGTTATAGCTACAGACCATAAACCCCTGGTGAAAATTCTCGGAGACAGGGAACTCGATGACATTCAGAACCCCAGGATTTTCAGACTAAAGCAACGAATGCTAATGTGAAGGTATCAGATAGTACATGTGCCTGGCACAGACATACCAGCAGCGGATGCAGCGTCTCGGTATCCGTCACCTACAGTTCGGCTCAACAGCGAATTATGTGTAGTAGCCCTGTCCGCCATCTGTGTCCCTGTGGATGTTGACGATCATCTGGAGGTCTTTGTTGTAGATTCAGCCCAGGCCTCAGTGTGCATGTTGGGTGCGGTTACTTGGAGCCGCGTGAAGGAGAGCACATTGAAAGATTGTAACCTCCAGTCGCTTGACCTGCTCATCCAATCTGGCTTCCCAGCATCTCGGGACAACGTACCAGAAGTGCTGCAACCATACTGGCAGTACCGTGACAGACTGTCTATGATAGACGACGAGGTCATAATGATGGATGAACGGGTTCTAGTGCCTCAGGCGCTGCGGAACGAAGTACTGCTTGCTCTCCATGCAGCACACCAGGGCGAGTAGAATGTCAAGTAGGGCACAAGGGGCGGTCTTCTGGCCAGGCATATCCAAGGACATCGAGAGCACACGCAACAGGTGCCTCGAATGTTACCATCCCAGCCACACATGCCACCAGTGCAGCCATGTGTGTCAACCAGACCCTTCCAAGCGATCGCTGCTGACTTTTGCGTAATGCGCGGCATCGGGTGTCTGGTTGTGGTGGACAGGTTCAGTGGCTCGCCACATGTCGTCGCATATCATCCGGCGCAAAGGGCTTCAGTAAGGCTCTTATAAACTACTTTGCAACTTTCGGGGTGCCAGAAGAAAACTGAGCACGGATGGTGGCCCAAAGTTTACTGCAAAGGAGACGGCACTGCTTCTACAACGTTGGGGCGTACGGCGTCCTATCGATTCTCATCCGCCTACCACTCGCAATCGAATGGGCGGGTAGAAGTAGCCGTCAAGTCTATGAAGCGCCTCCAGCGGACATCACATTCAGAAATCCTCGGTGGTCTTGACACAGAAGCGGTGGCAACCGGCCTGCTACAGTTTCGGAACACACCAGACCCTGAGACCGGCATGTCTCCAGCACAGATAGGTTTTGGTAGGAATCTCCGGGGACCTGATACCTGTTGCACCAAGGACACACGTGTTCAATAGCACAGCAGTCCACCCCGTTTGGCGCGAGACATGGGAACGTCAGGAAGAAGCACTCAGGCTGAGATTCGCCAGGCAAGTTGACAATCTCGGTCGCCATACCCGTCAGGTTGCGCCACTTGGAGGTAGGTACAAGAGTCCTACTACAAAACCAGACAGGAGTTACATCAGGCGTTGGGATAGTAGTGGCGTGGTGGTGGAAGTGAAGCCCCCATGACCAATACATGGTCAAGATTGATGGGTCGGGCAGGGTGACCCTGAGAAATCGGCGGTTCCTGCGACACATTCAGAGTCTGACGCGCACCAACCATCCCATGAATTCACCTCCACCACTTCCCTCCACACAGCGGCGACAGACCACAAACAAGATGTCCATTGGATCAGGTACAGCAGCCCCAGGTCCACGTTTCATGTAGCCACTATCAGTCCGTTGCACCTGATCCTGATCTTTCACCGCCCCAGCATGCAGGATAACACACCTGCTGTAGATATGACGCCAACGCATCCACAGGTGCACAAACAGAATGTAGTGCCCTCACCGCCGTCGCTTCCGGAAAGACGGCCCATCCGTGCCCACACAGGACACCCCAACGGCGGATCCCCAGATTGGCCGTGGTGATTGCACCTAAACACATACAAAAGTTACAAAAGTTACCCCTACGCAGGACCCACCTCCACGCCAGCACACTACCCCCGCTTCACCACTTATGAGACCACGACGGGAAAGAAGGCAGCCAGCATATTTAAGGGACTATGTGTTAGAGTAATAAGTTTTCAGCTGAAAACTGGGGGGGATGCGTATCCCAGAGGAGAGAGAGAAATTACGTAATGATTGTCAGTGGGCGGTCCTTAGTAGTTCACGTTGGGCTCACTAGAGGGCCGGGTATAAAAAGGGAAGTCTAGCCATTTTTTCATCAGAACTCATTAGGCAGAGCGACTTCTCATTTCCCTTGCTAACTATATATATTCTTCTGACTGATGGGAACTTTCTCTACTACCTTACATTCTTATCTCCTCTTTTCCCTGTCTGTTTAACTTCCTTGTCCCGTTGGTGCAGAGCTAGTCAGCCAACATATTATCGCTCGAGTTCTCACGAGATACTTGCCTATTAGATAGCCTATTTTGGAAGGGTTGACTTAGAATAGGATTGATTTATGTTTGTTGCACTTGTATATGCATTTCCCTGTGTGTTATTATTATTATTCCTGTTTTCTGCTGGTCTAGGTAATGCTAGACTGGGGTAAGGCTTTTCTGTGTTACGAGTTGTTGTTTGATGCAGCTGGTTAAGCGATAAACCTGCCTACTCGTTTCGGTTCAGTGAAGCCTAGGTTGTCTTCACGGCTGACTGTGTTGAGTTAATAATTTACAGTGCGTGAGGGCAAGAGCCTAACCACGCTGTATTTTATTAACAGTTTGTTTTTACTTTGTCAAGTAGGCGGGGGAAAACCAGATACAAGGGATCTGGATTTCTCAAAGTGCACTTGTTAGTTTTTTCATATAAATGTAAATACTTTTAAACCGTCCCCGTGAGAGTACCTTCCGTCTAGGCCTACTAGTCCCGTTTTTTGTTTATTTGGCTTCAGGTCAACTTTGCTACCGTTTGTTTTGGCCCTACAGTGACCCCAGCTAAGACTTTTACTCGATTAATTAGATACAGAAATAGTAAAATTGGAAGCTTTTCCTTATGTATTATATTTGTTTTTTTAATCTGCACTAATTGATTTTTTTCCAATTGGTGGTTTTGTTGCCAAAGCTTTGGCCTACTTTTTTTTGAGTTGATTACAAAGTTGGGCCCCAAACGAGCACAATCCGAGTCAGGCTAATTGCCGTTTGGCATTTTGCCGGAGTAACTCTTAAAAAACTTACCTTATCCCTTTTTTTTTTTAAAATGTTTTGCTATTTAATATTGGCGCATATTCTTATTAGATTATTCTTATTGCCCCAATTTTAAGCCTTTTAATAGTAAATTTAATAATTTTTGCGCCATGTGGTTTTTTTTGCTAAATGAATGTTACTGTTCCACAAAAATCCTCGCGATACGTACTTCCTACGAGCATCCCCGAGAAGACATCTAACTTTTTGTTTCAGAAGAAATGTCCTTGCCTCCGGATGCTTTAAGGGACTATGTACTTAACCGTAATGTAAATAGTGCCGATCCGAAGTAGAAAGGGATTGGGGGAGGAAACTTTTCTTAAGTTGCATAGTCAAAGGGGTTGGAATTAAGCTTCGGGCTTTCGGGCCCAACACTATTCCTTTGGGTGGTTGTTTTGTGTTGGTTCTTACTTCAAATTTGTTTTGTGACATTGGTTTTGACACAGCCACTAGATAATGTCCCCTCGTCCCTCTTCTTTTTAATTAGGTCCCCTGTTTTGTGTTTGACAAGTACGCACTAAGTAACCGAGTTTCCGTGTAATAGCCCCGGTTTTATAATGCAGAGGTTGAACTCTGGAGGGTATGGGTGTTTTTTGTTCGGGGTTAGCTGAGGCGAGGTGCTCAGGGGTTTGGATCGTTGTGTTTCCGTTGTGGCAGCGAGCCGTATTCGAG